>OY804587.1:97101176-97673676 GCA_963680875.1 Bathymodiolus brooksi
AATGATAAGTGTCTCTAAAATACACAAGAAAGTCATAAATCATAGAACTATAGACACAAGAGAAAGAGATAACAATGATAAGTGTCTCTAAAATACACAAGAAAGTCATAAATCATAGAACTATAGACACAAGAGAAAGAGAAAACAATGATAAGTGTCTCTAAAATACACAAGAAAGTCATAAATCATAGAACTATAGACACAAGAGAAAGAGAAAACAATGACAAGTGTCTCTAAAATACACAAGAAAGTCATAAATCATAGAACTATAGACACAAGAGAAAGAGATAACAATGATAAGTGTCTCTAAAATACACAAGAAAGTCATAAATCATAGAACTATAGACACAAGAGAAAGAGATAACAATGATAAGTGTCTCTAAAATACACAAGAAAGTCATAAATCATAGAACTATAGACACAAGAGAAAGAGATAACAATGATAAGTGTCTCTAAAATACACAAGAAAGTCATAAATCATAGAACTATAGACACAAGAGAAAGAGATAACAATGATAAGTGTCTCTAAAATACACAAGAAAGTCATAAATCATAGAACTATAGACACAAGAGAAAGAGATAACAATGATAAGTGTCTCTAAAATACACAAGAAAGTCATAAATCATAGAACTATAGACACAAGAGAAAGAGATAACAATGATAAGTGTCTCTAAAATACACAAGAAAGTCATAAATCATAGAACTATAGACACAAGAGAAAGAGATAACAATGATAAGTGTCTCTAAAATACACAAGAAAGTCATAAATCATAGAACTATAGACACAAGAGAAAGAGAAAACAATGATAAGTGTCTCTAAAATACACAAGAAAGTCATAAATCATAGAACTATAGACACAAGAGAAAGAGAAAACAATGACAAGTGTCTCTAAAATACACAAGAAAGTCATAAATCATAGAACTATAGACACAAGAGAAAGAGATAACAATGATAAGTGTCTCTAAAATACACAAGAAAGTCATAAATCATAGAACTATAGACACAAGAGAAAGAGATAACAATGATAAGTGTCTCTAAAATACACAAGAAAGTCATAAATCATAGAACTATAGACACAAGAGAAAGAGATAACAATGATAAGTGTCTCTAAAATACACAAGAAAGTCATAAATCATAGAACTATAGACACAAGAGAAAGAGAAAACAATGATAAGTGTCTCTAAAATACACAAGAAAGTCATAAATCATAGAACTATAGACACAAGAGAAAGAGAAAACAATGACAAGTGTCTCTAAAATACACAAGAAAGCCATAAATCATAGAACTATAGACACAAGAGAAAGAGATAACAATGATAAGTGTCTCTAAAATACACAAGAAAGTCATAAATCATAGAACTATAGACACAAGAGAAAGAGATAACAATGATAAGTGTCTCTAAAATACACAAGAAAGTCATAAATCATAGAACTATAGACACAAGAGAAAGAGATAACAATGATAAGTGTCTCTAAAATACACAAGAAAGTCATAAATCATAGAACTATAGACACAAGAGAAAGAGATAACAATGATAAGTGTCTCTAAAATACACAAGAAAGTCATAAATCATAGAACTATAGACACAAGAGAAAGAGATAACAATGACAAGTGTCTCTAAAATACACAAGAAAGTCATAAATCATAGAACTATAGACACAAGAGAAAGAGATAACAATGATAAGTGTCTCTAAAATACACAAGAAAGTCATAAATCATAGAACTATAGACACAAGAGAAAGAGAAAACAATGATAAGTGTCTCTAAAATACACAAGAAAGTCATAAATCATAGAACTATAGACACAAGAGAAAGAGATAACAATGATAAGTGTCTCTAAAATACACAAGAAAGTCATAAATCATAGAACTATAGACACAAGAGAAAGAGATAACAATGATAAGTGTCTCTAAAATACACAAGAAAGTCATAAATCATAGAACTATAGACACAAGAGAAAGAGATAACAATGATAAGTGTCTCTAAAATGCACAAGAAAGTCATAAATCATAGAACTATAGACACAAGAGAAGGAGACAACAATGACAAGTGTCTCTAAATACACAAGAAAGTCATAAATGTACATATATCACAACACAAGAGAAGGAGACAACAATGACAAGTGTCTCTAAATACACAAGAAAGTCATAAATCATAGAACTATAGACACAAGAGAAGGAGACAACAATGACAAGTGTCTCTAAATACACAAGAAAGTCATAAATCATAGAACTATAGACACAAGAGAAAGAGACAACAATGACAAGTGTCTCTAAATACACAAGAAAGTCATAAATGTACATATATCACAACACAAGAGAAAGAGACAACAATGACAAGTGTCTCTAAAATACATAAGTCATAAATCATAGAACTATAGACACAAGAGAAGGAGACAACAATGACAAGTGTCTCATAAATACATAAGTCATAAATCATAGAACTATAGACACAAGAGAAAGAGATAACAATGACAAGGGTCTCTAAAATACATAAATGTACATATATCACAACAAATCTATAGTAATGTAAATCATAGAACTATAGAAAACACAAGAGAAAGAGACAACAATGACAAGTGTCTCTAAAACACATAAATGTACATATATCACAACAAATCTATAGTAATGTAAATCATAGAACTATAGACAACACAAGAGAAAGAGACAACAATGACAAGTGTCTCTAAAATACATAAATGTACATATATCACAACAAATCTATAGTAAATCATAGAACTATAGACAACACAAGAGAAAGAGATAACAATGACAAGTGTCTCTAAAATACATAAATGTACATATATCACAACAAATCTATAGTAATGTAAATCATAGAACTATAGACAACACAAGAGAAAGAGACAACAATGACAAGTGTCTCTAAAATACATAAATGTACATATATCACAACAAATCTATAGTAATGTAAATCATAGAACTATAGACACAAGAGAAAGAGACAACAATGACAAGTGTCTCTAAAATACATAAATGTACATATATCACAACAAATCTATAGTAATGTAAATCATAGAACTATAGACAACACAAGAGAAAGAGATAACAATGACAAGTGTCTCTAAAATACATAAATGTACATATATCACAACAAATCTATAGTAATGTAAATCATAGAACTATAGACACAAGAGAAAGAGACAACAATGACAAGTGTCTCTAAAATACATAAATGTACATATATCACAACAAATCTATAGTAATGTAAATCATAGAACTATAGACAACACAAGAGAAAGGGACAACAATGACAAGTGTCTCTAAAATACATAAATGTACATATATCACAACAAATCTATAGTAATGTAAATCATAGAACTATAGACACAAGAGAAAGAGACAACAATGACAAGTGTCTCTAAAATACATAAATGTACATATATCACAACAAATCTATAGTAATGTAAATCATAGAACTATAGACAACACAAGAGAAAGAGACAACAATGACAAGTGTCTCTAAAATACATAAATGTACATATATCACAACAAATCTATAGTAATGTAAATCATAGAACTATAGACAACACAAGAGAAAGACATAACAATGACAAGTGTCTCTAAAATACATAAATGTACATATATCACAACAAATCTATAGTAATGTAAATCATAGAACTATAGACAACACAAGAGAAAGAGACAACAATGACAAGTGTCTCTAAAATACATAAATGTACATATATCACAACAAATCTATAGTAATGTAAATCATAGAACTATAGACAACACAAGAGAAAGAGACAACAATGACAAGTGTCTCTAAAATACATAAATGTACATATATCACAACAAATCTATAGTAATGTAAATCATAGAACTATAGACACAAGAGAAAGAGATAACAATGACAAGTGTCTCTAAAATACATAAATGTACATATATCACAACAAATCTATAGTAATGTAAATCATAGAACTATAGACACAAGAGAAAGAGACAACAATGACAAGTGTCTCTAAAATACATAAATGTACATATATCACAACAAATCTATAGTAATGTAAATCATAGAACTATAGACACAAGAGAAAGAGACAACAATGACAAGTGTCTCTAAAATACATAAATGTACATATATCACAACAAATCTATAGTAATGTAAATCATAGAACTATAGACACAAGAGAAAGAGACAACAATGACAAGTGTCTCTAAAATACATAAATGTACATATATCACAACAAATCTATAGTAATGTAAATCATAGAACTATAGACAACACAAGAGAAAGAGACAACAATGACAAGGGTCTCTAAAATACATAAATGTACATATATCACAACAAATCTATAGTAATGTAAATCATAGAACTATAGACAACACAAGAGAAAGAGACAACAATGACAAGGGTCTCTAAAATACATAAATGTACATATATCACAACAAATCTATAGTAATGTAAATCATAGAACTATAGACAACACAAGAGAAAGAGACAACAATGACAAGGGTCTCTAAAATACATAAATGTACATATATCACAACAAATCTATAGTAATGTAAATCATAGAACTATAGACACAAGAGAAAGAGACAACAATGACAAGTGTCTCTAAAATACATAAATGTACATATATCACAACAAATCTATAGTAATGTAAATCATAGAACTATAGACAACACAAGAGAAAGAGATAACAATGACAAGTGTCTCTAAAATACATAAATGTACATATATCACAACAAATCTATAGTAATGTAAATCATAGAACTATAGACAACACAAGAGAAAGAGACAACAATGACAAGTGTCTCTAAAATACATAAATGTACATATATCACAACAAATCTATAGTAATGTAAATCATAGAACTATAGACACAAGAGAAAGAGATAACAATGACAAGTGTCTCTAAAATACATAAATGTACATATATCACAACAAATCTATAGTAATGTAAATCATAGAACTATAGACACAAGAGAAAGAGACAACAATGACAAGGGTCTCTAAAATACATAAATGTACATATATCACAACAAATCTATAGTAATGTAAATCATAGAACTATAGACAACACAAGAGAAAGAGACAACAATGACAAGTGTCTCTAAAATACATAAATCTACATATATCACAACAAATCTATAGTAATGTAAATCATAGAACTATAGACAACACAAGAGAAAGAGATAACAATGACAAGGGTCTCTAAAATACATAAATGTACATATATCACAACAAATCTATAGTAATGTAAATCATAGAACTATAGACAACACAAGAGAAAGAGACAACAATGACAAGGGTCTCTAAAATACATAAATGTACATATATCACAACAAATCTATAGTAATGTAAATCATAGAACTATAGACACAAGAGAAAGAGACAACAATGACAAGTGTCTCTAAAATACATAAATGTACATATATCACAACAAATCTATAGTAATGTAAATCATAGAACTATAGACAACACAAGAGAAAGAGACAACAATGACAAGGGTCTCTAAAATACATAAATGTACATATATCACAACAAATCTATAGTAATGTAAATCATAGAACTATAGACAACACAAGAGAAAGAGATAACAATGACAAGTGTCTCTAAAATACATAAATGTACATATATCACAACAAATCTATAGTAATGTAAATCATAGAACTATAGACAACACAAGAGAAAGAGATAACAATGACAAGGGTCTCTAAAATACATAAATGTACATATATCACAACAAATCTATAGTAATGTAAATCATAGAACTATAGACAACACAAGAGAAAGAGATAACAATGACAAGTGTCTCTAAAATACATAAATGTACATATATCACAACAAATCTATAGTAATGTAAATCATAGAACTATAGACACAAGAGAAAGAGACAACAATGACAAGGGTCTCTAAAATACATAAATGTACATATATCACAACAAATCTATAGTAATGTAAATCATAGAACTATAGACAACACAAGAGAAAGAGACAACAATGACAAGTGTCTCTAAAATACATAAATGTACATATATCACAACAAATCTATAGTAATGTAAATCATAGAACTATAGACAACACAAGAGAAAGAGATAACAATGACAAGGGTCTCTAAAATACATAAATGTACATATATCACAACAAATCTATAGTAATGTAAATCATAGAACTATAGACACAAGAGAAAGAGACAACAATGACAAGTGTCTCTAAAATACATAAATGTACATATATCACAACAAATCTATAGTAATGTAAATCATAGAACTATAGACACAAGAGAAAGAGACAACAATGACAAGGGTCTCTAAAATACATAAATGTACATATATCACAACAAATCTATAGTAATGTAAATCATAGAACTATAGACACAAGAGAAAGAGACAACAATGACAAGTGTCTCTAAAATACATAAATGTACATATATCACAACAAATCTATAGTAATGTAAATCATAGAACTATAGACAACACAAGAGAAAGAGATAACAATGACAAGTGTCTCTAAAATACATAAATGTACATATATCACAACAAATCTATAGTAATGTAAATCATAGAACTATAGACAACACAAGAGAAAGAGACAACAATGACAAGGGTCTCTAAAATACATAAATGTACATATATCACAACAAATCTATAGTAATGTAAATCATAGAACTATAGACAACACAAGAGAAAGAGACAACAATGACAAGTGTCTCTAAAATACATAAATGTACATATATCACAACAAATCTATAGTAATGTAAATCATAGAACTATAGACAACACAAGAGAAAGAGACAACAATGACAAGTGTCTCTAAAATACATAAATGTACATATATCACAACAAATCTATAGTAATGTAAATCATAGAACTATAGACAAAAGAGAAAGAGACAACAATGACAAGGGTCTCTAAAATACATAAATGTACATATATCACAACAAATCTATAGTAATGTAAATCATAGAACTATAGACAACACAAGAGAAAGAGACAACAATGACAAGTGTCTCTAAAATACATAAATGTACATATATCACAACAAATCTATAGTAATGTAAATCATAGAACTATAGACACAAGAGAAAGAGATAACAATGACAAGGGTCTCTAAAATACATAAATGTACATATATCACAACAAATCTATAGTAATGTAAATCATAGAACTATAGACACAAGAGAAAGAGACAACAATGACAAGGGTCTCTAAAATACATAAATGTACATATATCACAACAAATCTATAGTAATGTAAATCATAGAACTATAGACAACACAAGAGAAAGAGATAACAATGACAAGTGTCTCTAAAATACATAAATGTACATATATCACAACAAATCTATAGTAATGTAAATCATAGAACTATAGACAACACAAGAGAAAGAGACAACAATGACAAGGGTCTCTAAAATACATAAATGTACATATATCACAACAAATCTATAGTAATGTAAATCATAGAACTATAGACAACACAAGAGAAAGAGACAACAATGACAAGTGTCTCTAAAATACATAAATGTACATATATCACAACAAATCTATAGTAATGTAAATCATAGAACTATAGACAACACAAGAGAAAGAGACAACAATGACAAGTGTCTCTAAAATACATAAATGTACATATATCACAACAAATCTATAGTAATGTAAATCATAGAACTATAGACACAAGAGAAAGAGACAACAATGACAAGGGTCTCTAAAATACATAAATGTACATATATCACAACAAATCTATAGTAATGTAAATCATAGAACTATAGACAACACAAGAGAAAGAGACAACAATGACAAGTGTCTCTAAAATACATAAATGTACATATATCACAACAAATCTATAGTAATGTAAATCATAGAACTATAGACACAAGAGAAAGAGATAACAATGACAAGGGTCTCTAAAATACATAAATGTACATATATCACAACAAATCTATAGTAATGTAAATCATAGAACTATAGACAACACAAGAGAAAGAGACAACAATGACAAGTGTCTCTAAAATACATAAATGTACATATATCACAACAAATCTATAGTAATGTAAATCATAGAACTATAGTCAACACAAGAGAAAGAGATAACAATGACAAGTGTCTCTAAAATACATAAATGTACATATATCACAACAAATCTATAGTAATGTAAATCATAGAACTATAGACACAAGAGAAAGAGACAACAATGACAAGGGTCTCTAAAATACATAAATGTACATATATCACAACAAATCTATAGTAATGTAAATCATAGAACTATAGACAACACAAGAGAAAGAGACAACAATGACAAGGGTCTCTAAAATACATAAATATACATATATCACAACAAATCTATAGTAATGTAAATCATAGAACTATAGACAACACAAGAGAAAGAGACAACAATGACAAGGGTCTCTAAAATACATAAATCTACATATATCACAACAAATCTATAGTAATGTAAATCATAGAACTATAGACAACACAAGAGAAAGAGACAACAATGACAAGGGTCTCTAAAATACATAAATGTACATATATCACAACAAATCTATAGTAATGTAAATCATAGAACTATAGACAACACAAGAGAAAGAGATAACAATGACAAGTGTCTCTAAAATACATAAATGTACATATATCACAACAAATCTATAGTAATGTAAATCATAGAACTATAGACACAAGAGAAAGAGATAACAATGATAAGTGTCTCTAAAATACACAAGAAAGTCATAAATCATAGAACTATAGACACAAGAGAAAGAGATAACAATGATAAGTGTCTCTAAAATGCACAAGAAAGTCATAAATCATAGAACTATAGACACAAGAGAAGGAGACAACAATGACAAGTGTCTCTAAATACACAAGAAAGTCATAAATGTACATATATCACAACACAAGAGAAGGAGACAACAATGACAAGTGTCTCTAAATACACAAGAAAGTCATAAATCATAGAACTATAGACACAAGAGAAGGAGACAACAATGACAAGTGTCTCTAAATACACAAGAAAGTCATAAATCATAGAACTATAGACACAAGAGAAAGAGACAACAATGACAAGTGTCTCTAAATACACAAGAAAGTCATAAATGTACATATATCACAACACAAGAGAAAGAGACAACAATGACAAGTGTCTCTAAAATACATAAGTCATAAATCATAGAACTATAGACACAAGAGAAGGAGACAACAATGACAAGTGTCTCATAAATACATAAGTCATAAATCATAGAACTATAGACACAAGAGAAAGAGATAACAATGACAAGGGTCTCTAAAATACATAAATGTACATATATCACAACAAATCTATAGTAATGTAAATCATAGAACTATAGACAACACAAGAGAAAGAGACAACAATGACAAGTGTCTCTAAAATACATAAATGTACATATATCACAACAAATCTATAGTAATGTAAATCATAGAACTATAGACAACACAAGAGAAAGAGACAACAATGACAAGTGTCTCTAAAATACATAAATGTACATATATCACAACAAATCTATAGTAAATCATAGAACTATAGACAACACAAGAGAAAGAGATAACAATGACAAGTGTCTCTAAAATACATAAATGTACATATATCACAACAAATCTATAGTAATGTAAATCATAGAACTATAGACAACACAAGAGAAAGAGACAACAATGACAAGTGTCTCTAAAATACATAAATGTACATATATCACAACAAATCTATAGTAATGTAAATCATAGAACTATAGACACAAGAGAAAGAGACAACAATGACAAGTGTCTCTAAAATACATAAATGTACATATATCACAACAAATCTATAGTAATGTAAATCATAGAACTATAGACAACACAAGAGAAAGAGATAACAATGACAAGTGTCTCTAAAATACATAAATGTACATATATCACAACAAATCTATAGTAATGTAAATCATAGAACTATAGACACAAGAGAAAGAGACAACAATGACAAGGGTCTCTAAAATACATAAATGTACATATATCACAACAAATCTATAGTAATGTAAATCATAGAACTATAGACAACACAAGAGAAAGAGACAACAATGACAAGTGTCTCTAAAATACATAAATGTACATATATCACAACAAATCTATAGTAATGTAAATCATAGAACTATAGACAACACAAGAGAAAGACATAACAATGACAAGTGTCTCTAAAATACATAAATGTACATATATCACAACAAATCTATAGTAATGTAAATCATAGAACTATAGACAACACAAGAGAAAGAGACAACAATGACAAGTGTCTCTAAAATACATAAATGTACATATATCACAACAAATCTATAGTAATGTAAATCATAGAACTATAGACAACACAAGAGAAAGAGACAACAATGACAAGTGTCTCTAAAATACATAAATGTACATATATCACAACAAATCTATAGTAATGTAAATCATAGAACTATAGACACAAGAGAAAGAGATAACAATGACAAGTGTCTCTAAAATACATAAATGTACATATATCACAACAAATCTATAGTAATGTAAATCATAGAACTATAGACACAAGAGAAAGAGACAACAATGACAAGTGTCTCTAAAATACATAAATGTACATATATCACAACAAATCTATAGTAATGTAAATCATAGAACTATAGACACAAGAGAAAGAGACAACAATGACAAGTGTCTCTAAAATACATAAATGTACATATATCACAACAAATCTATAGTAATGTAAATCATAGAACTATAGACACAAGAGAAAGAGACAACAATGACAAGTGTCTCTAAAATACATAAATGTACATATATCACAACAAATCTATAGTAATGTAAATCATAGAACTATAGACAACACAAGAGAAAGAGACAACAATGACAAGGGTCTCTAAAATACATAAATGTACATATATCACAACAAATCTATAGTAATGTAAATCATAGAACTATAGACAACACAAGAGAAAGAGACAACAATGACAAGGGTCTCTAAAATACATAAATGTACATATATCACAACAAATCTATAGTAATGTAAATCATAGAACTATAGACAACACAAGAGAAAGAGATAACAATGACAAGTGTCTCTAAAATACATAAATGTACATATATCACAACAAATCTATAGTAATGTAAATCATAGAACTATAGACAACACAAGAGAAAGAGACAACAATGACAAGTGTCTCTAAAATACATAAATGTACATATATCACAACAAATCTATAGTAATGTAAATCATAGAACTATAGACACAAGAGAAAGAGATAACAATGACAAGTGTCTCTAAAATACATAAATGTACATATATCACAACAAATCTATAGTAATGTAAATCATAGAACTATAGACACAAGAGAAAGAGACAACAATGACAAGGGTCTCTAAAATACATAAATGTACATATATCACAACAAATCTATAGTAATGTAAATCATAGAACTATAGACAACACAAGAGAAAGAGACAACAATGACAAGTGTCTCTAAAATACATAAATCTACATATATCACAACAAATCTATAGTAATGTAAATCATAGAACTATAGACAACACAAGAGAAAGAGATAACAATGACAAGGGTCTCTAAAATACATAAATGTACATATATCACAACAAATCTATAGTAATGTAAATCATAGAACTATAGACAACACAAGAGAAAGAGATAACAATGACAAGTGTCTCTAAAATACATAAATGTACATATATCACAACAAATCTATAGTAATGTAAATCATAGAACTATAGACAACACAAGAGAAAGAGACAACAATGACAAGGGTCTCTAAAATACATAAATCTACATATATCACAACAAATCTATAGTAATGTAAATCATAGAACTATAGACAACACAAGAGAAAGAGATAACAATGACAAGGGTCTCTAAAATACATAAATGTACATATATCACAACAAATCTATAGTAATGTAAATCATAGAACTATAGACAACACAAGAGAAAGAGATAACAATGACAAGGGTCTCTAAAATACATAAATGTACATATATCACAACAAATCTATAGTAATGTAAATCATAGAACTATAGACACAAGAGAAAGAGACAACAATGACAAGTGTCTCTAAAATACATAAATGTACATATATCACAACAAATCTATAGTAATGTAAATCATAGAACTATAGACACAAGAGAAAGAGATAACAATGACAAGTGTCTCTAAAATACATAAATGTACATATATCACAACAAATCTATAGTAATGTAAATCATAGAACTATAGACACAAGAGAAAGAGACAACAATGACAAGGGTCTCTAAAATACATAAATGTACATATATCACAACAAATCTATAGTAATGTAAATCATAGAACTATAGACAACACAAGAGAAAGAGACAACAATGACAAGGGTCTCTAAAATACATAAATGTACATATATCACAACAAATCTATAGTAATGTAAATCATAGAACTATAGACAACACAAGAGAAAGAGACAACAATGACAAGGGTCTCTAAAATACATAAATGTACATATATCACAACAAATCTATAGTAATGTAAATCATAGAACTATAGACAACACAAGAGAAAGAGATAACAATGACAAGTGTCTCTAAAATACATAAATGTACATATATCACAACAAATCTATAGTAATGTAAATCATAGAACTATAGACAACACAAGAGAAAGAGACAACAATGACAAGGGTCTCTAAAATACATAAATGTACATATATCACAACAAATCTATAGTAATGTAAATCATAGAACTATAGACACAAGAGAAAGAGACAACAATGACAAGTGTCTCTAAAATACATAAATGTACATATATCACAACAAATCTATAGTAATGTAAATCATAGAACTATAGACAACACAAGAGAAAGAGATAACAATGACAAGGGTCTCTAAAATACATAAATGTACATATATCACAACAAATCTATTGTAATGTAAATCATAGAACTATAGACACAAGAGAAAGAGACAACAATGACAAGTGTCTCTAAAATACATAAATGTACATATATCACAACAAATCTATAGTAATGTAAATCATAGAACTATAGACAACACAAGAGAAAGAGATAACAATGACAAGGGTCTCTAAAATACATAAATGTACATATATCACAACAAATCTATAGTAATGTAAATCATAGAACTATAGACAACACAAGAGAAAGAGACAACAATGACAAGTGTCTCTAAAATACATAAATGTACATATATCACAACAAATCTATAGTAATGTAAATCATAGAACTATAGACAACACAAGAGAAAGAGACAACAATGACAAGTGTCTCTAAAATACATAAATGTACATATATCACAACAAATCTATAGTAATGTAAATCATAGAACTATAGACAACACAAGAGAAAGAGATAGCAATGACAAGGGTCTCTAAAATACATAAATGTACATATATCACAACAAATCTATAGTAATGTAAATCATAGAACTATAGACACAAGAGAAAGAGACAACAATGACAAGGGTCTCTAAAATACATAAATGTACATATATCACAACAAATCTATAGTAATGTAAATCATAGAACTATAGACAACACAAGAGAAAGAGACAACAATGACAAGTGTCTCTAAAATACATAAATGTACATATATCACAACAAATCTATAGTAATGTAAATCATAGAACTATAGACAACACAAGAGAAAGAGACAACAATGACAAGTGTCTCTAAAATACATAAATGTACATATATCACAACAAATCTATAGTAATGTAAATCATAGAACTATAGACAACACAAGAGAAAGAGATAACAATGACAAGTGTCTCTAAAATACATAAATGTACATATATCACAACAAATCTATAGTAATGTAAATCATAGAACTATAGACAACACAAGAGAAAGAGATAACAATGACAAGGGTCTCTAAAATACATAAATCTACATATATCACAACAAATCTATAGTAATGTAAATCATAGAACTATAGACAACACAAGAGAAAGAGATAACAATGACAAGGGTCTCTAAAATACATAAATGTACATATATCACAACAAATCTATAGTAATGTAAATCATAGAACTATAGACAACACAAGAGAAAGAGATAACAATGACAAGTGTCTCTAAAATACATAAATGTACATATATCACAACAAATCTATAGTAATGTAAATCATAGAACTATAGACAACACAAGAGAAAGAGATAACAATGACAAGGGTCTCTAAAATACATAAATCTACATATATCACAACAAATCTATAGTAATGTAAATCATAGAACTATAGACAACACAAGAGAAAGAGATAACAATGACAAGGGTCTCTAAAATACATAAATGTACATATATCACAACAAATCTATAGTAATGTAAATCATAGAACTATAGACAACACAAGAGAAAGAGATAACAATGACAAGTGTCTCTAAAATACATAAATGTACATATATCACAACAAATCTATAGTAATGTAAATCATAGAACTATAGACACAAGAGAAAGAGACAACAATGACAAGTGTCTCTAAAATACATAAATGTACATATATCACAACAAATCTATAGTAATGTAAATCATAGAACTATAGACACAAGAGAAAGAGACAACAATGACAAGTGTCTCTAAAATACATAAATGTACATATATCACAACAAATCTATAGTAATGTAAATCATAGAACTATAGACAACACAAGAGAAAGAGATAACAATGACAAGGGTCTCTAAAATACATAAATGTACCTATATCACAACAAATCTATAGTAATGTAAATCATAGAACTATAGACAACACAAGAGAAAGAGACAACAATGACAAGGGTCTCTAAAATACATAAATGTACATATATCACAACAAATCTATAGTAATGTAAATCATAGAACTATAGACAACACAAGAGAAAGAGATAACAATGACAAGTGTCTCTAAAATACATAAATGTACATATATCACAACAAATCTATAGTAATGTAAATCATAGAACTATAGACAACACAAGAGAAAGAGATAACAATGACAAGGGTCTCTAAAATACATAAATGTACCTATATCACAACAAATCTATAGTAATGTAAATCATAGAACTATAGACAACACAAGAGAAAGAGACAACAATGACAAGGGTCTCTAAAATACATAAATGTACATATATCACAACAAATCTATAGTAATGTAAATCATAGAACTATAGACAACACAAGAGAAAGAGACGACAATGACAAGTGTCTCTAAAATACATAAATGTACATATATCACAACAAATCTATAGTAATGTAAATCATAGAACTATAGACACAAGAGAAAGAGATAACAATGACAAGTGTCTCTAAAATACATAAATGTACATATATCACAACAAATCTATAGTAATGTAAATCATAGAACTATAGACAACACAAGAGAAAGAGACAACAATGACAAGGGTCTCTAAAATACATAAATGTACATATATCACAACAAATCATAGAACTATAGACACAAGAGAAAGAGATAACAATGACAAGGGTCTCTAAAATACATAAATGTACATATATCACAACAAATCTATAGTAATGTAAATCATAGAACTATAGACACAAGAGAAAGAGATAACAATGACAAGTGTCTCTAAAATACACAAGAAAGTCATAAATCATAGAACTATAGACACAAGAGAAAGAGAAAACAATGATAAGTGTCTCTAAAATACATAAATGTACATATATCACAACAAATCTATAGTAATGTAAATCATAGAACTATAGACAACACAAGAGAAAGAGATAACAATGACAAGGGTCTCTAAAATACATAAATGTACATATATCACAACAAATCTATAGTAATGTAAATCATAGAACTATAGACAACACAAGAGAAAGAGATAACAATGACAAGGGTCTCTAAAATACATAAATGTACATATATCACAACAAATCTATAGTAATGTAAATCATAGAACTATAGTCAACACAAGAGAAAGAGATAACAATGACAAGGGTCTCTAAAATACATAAATCTACATATATCACAACAAATCTATAGTAATGTAAATCATAGAACTATAGACAACACAAGAGAAAGAGATAACAATGACAAGTGTCTCTAAAATACATAAATGTACATATATCACAACAAATCTATAGTAATGTAAATCATAGAACTATAGACAACACAAGAGAAAGAGACAACAATGACAAGGGTCTCTAAAATACATAAATGTACATATATCACAACAAATCTATAGTAATGTAAATCATAGAACTATAGACACAAGAGAAAGAGATAACAATGACAAGGGTCTCTAAAATACATAAATGTACATATATCACAACAAATCTATAGTAATGTAAATCATAGAACTATAGACAACACAAGAGAAAGAGATAACAATGACAAGTGTCTCTAAAATACATAAATGTACATATATCACAACAAATCTATAGTAATGTAAATCATAGAACTATAGACAACACAAGAGAAAGAGACAACAATGACAAGTGTCTCTAAAATACATAAATGTACATATATCACAACAAATCATAGAACTATAGACAACACAAGAGAAAGAGACAACAATGACAAGTGTCTCTAAAATACATAAATGTACATATATCACAATAAATCTATAGTAATGTAAATCATAGAACTATAGACACAAGAGAAAGAGACAACAATGACAAGGGTCTCTAAAATACATAAATGTACATATATCACAACAAATCTATAGTAATGTAAATCATAGAACTATAGACAACACAAGAGAAAGAGACAACAATGACAAGTGTCTCTAAAATACATAAATGTACATATATCACAACAAATCTATAGTAATGTAAATCATAGAACTATAGACAACACAAGAGAAAGAGACAACAATGACAAGGGTCTCTAAAATACATAAATGTACATATATCACAACAAATCTATAGTAATGTAAATCATAGAACTATAGACAACACAAGAGAAAGAGATAACAATGACAAGTGTCTCTAAAATACATAAATGTACATATATCACAACAAATCTATAGTAAATCATAGAACTATAGACAACACAAGAGAAAGAGACAACAATGACAAGTGTCTCTAAAATACATAAATGTACATATATCACAACAAATCTATAGTAATGTAAATCATAGAACTATAGACAACACAAGAGAAAGAGATAACAATGACAAGTGTCTCTAAAATACATAAATGTACATATATCACAACAAATCTATAGTAATGTAAATCATAGAACTATAGACACAAGAGAAAGAGATAACAATGACAAGTGTCTCTAAAATACATAAATGTACATATATCACAACAAATCTATAGTAATGTAAATCATAGAACTATAGACAACACAAGAGAAAGAGATAACAATGACAAGTGTCTCTAAAATACATAAATGTACATATATCACAACAAATCTATAGTAATGTACATCCAGAGGATGAAAGACAATATCCCCAGGAAAATCTAGACTTTGGCTCGGCTTGCTCACCTACAGAATAAAAACGTAGATGTCAAATTTAGTGTGCACTACACTCGTCAGATGATTTGATGGCACAAATAGAAGATAAAAGGAGATATCATAGTGCCTGTGCCCCCCTTTGTACATGCTGCTTGATCTATTGTTTTTCTCATCTCATCATTAATATAACTATATAAATACAAGTTTCAATACAACATATATATTATGTATACAGTCGTGTGTATTGATAAAAAAAAATATGTCGGAACATTTCCAAAATCCAATCACAAATACATGTCACTTAGTCATGCCCACCCATTTAGTACAGGCATCTTAATAAAAGGTGACAGGGTTAAAGCTAGTTTGATGGGCATCTCATATGCTCTATAATTTTTTAAGGGTCCTGGAATATGTGTATATAATGATGCAGTGTTTACAGACAAGGATTGGGAAGGAATTGTAACTATTTATAACAGCATCAAAGAAGAAGATCCTCTTAAAGTTGGCAGATTTGGACTTGGATTCAAATCAGTATTTCACATGACAGGTACAGTATTAAGCAATAACTTGTATTATGTGACCTTAATCTTTATTTCCCTACACAGTGTATTTCATATCAATTAAACCTGTATTATGTGACCACCTGTCTTATGTGACCATATTTTCCATTCCCTTGGAAGGTCACATAAGACAGGTTTGACTAGATAGTAATATCAATATTCCCATGTGATGAATTTTTTTTTTTTTGGTAAGAAAATTTTGAAGATACTAAAGGAGTACTCAGAAGCCATAAGTCAAAGAAAGGCAGACAATACAATGAACAAAAAGACAAGCAATGATTTACCAAACACTAAATAGAACACTAAAGATAGAGTAACACGAACCCCACTAAAAAACGGGGCTGAACTCATGTGCTCCGGAAAGGTAAGAAGTTCCTGCTCCATATGTGATACCCGTAAGCTCGGTCTTTATGATATAAATCAATGTCTACAAGTTGACATTGTTCAGCTGTTGTCTATTCTAAATCTTATGTGTGTCACTTATGCATTATGGGCGAGACTAACACGTGCATGTGTATGTGAACATCAGTCACATATTTTAAGATTTTAAGTCACATTAAAGTGACTTGATGTAATATAAGTTCTAAGCTCCCTAGTGACCGACTATGATTATTTAGACGGTCAGTAAATTGTTGAAGGGTGAACGCTTTAGCGCGAACCCTTCAACTATTTACTCACCGTCTAAATAATCATAGTCTGTCACGGGAGCTTAGAACATTTTTGTACGATGTTGCTGATCTATAGCTTGAAACAGTAACTAACTTTTTTCCACGAACTATGTTTGACAGACTTTCTTGGAAGTTCTAAGGCTAAAGACGTAATGGTCATTACACAAAATTAAGCACCGCCCACTGATCTTCAGTAATTTTCCGTCTGCATCGTTTCGTAACTGCACGTTTATCTATCGTCTGCATCAGTGTGTAACGGACTAACGTAACACAATGGAGAAAAAGAGGAGATTTATTTCAACTACCGATGAGGAAATCGAACAAAAGAGGACTGACTCGAGATTTGTTAGCCATACATTCTTTTAAGTAGTTTATTAGAAACGTTATTTACTTTCTTTTTTATTGTGTCTCAAGAAGAGTTTTTTTACTGTTTTATTTAAGAAGAAAATATAAATCATCATCTTTCTTGCAGTTGTGTTTAATTATGCTAAATCAAAATGCACACACATATATATATAGTGAGCCTGGTCAAGTACACTTGGCGTACATCGTCTCAGTTATCGATTACAATATTTCTTTATTTCGGACAGCGTCGAGGTCAAATTATGCATTAATAGATTACACAGTGCTGCAGTCTGTTTCTATCATTATTGTTAGGAATGGAATTTCCCACCGGCCAGTAAAGCATATTGATCTGCCTTCTATCGTTATTTTTAGGAATGATTTTATCCAATCATAGGTCGTCAAATAAATGCAACATCGTACAATATGATGTAGCATCTTTAAGGATACTGCTGATGGAAGCATTGGTATATTTTTATAGCCAATAGAAATATTTTGATTTTTTTCTCCCAAATCGGCACCCATTTTCTGAGAGTTCCTGTGTGTAAAAAAATGCTATTCCAATGATACTTGCAATCTAATAAACGTTAGAAAATATCGAAGGGACAATATATCGAAATAGGCAATTCTTGTTTCTGGATGGTCTTTTTCTAAAAAAACATTTTGTCAAATAAAGCAACATTTTACATGAAGAATCTCGGGAAGGTCCTCTGTAAAGATTGTTCATTTCGTCCTTATCTGTTACCAAACAGCCATTGGCCATTCTTGTATCTGGTTGGTCAATTTATAAAAAAATCTTCTCATCTGAGACCGTTTAGCATATACAAAATTGCCATGGCTGCCATAGGCAATTCTTGTTTGTGATTGGCCAATTTAAAAAAAATCCTCTGTAACATATGGCCAAATTAAATGAAATTTGTTAGGAAGCACCTATAGAAGGTTCTGTATAAAGTTTCCTCAAAACAGAATAAAATGTGAATGACACAGACTCAGCCCGCTGAACCTCTAGTTTTTTTTGTCAGTGCACTACCATCTAACAGCATCCCGTTACAGGCCATGCCATGTATCCTTTCATATATTATATTTGACCGTTCAATCATATGCAAGATAGTAAGCTATATTGACCAATCAGATAACAGCTCTTGTCATGTACTAGGTTTTGATACTTCAGTCTCTGATTGGTCGGATGGAAATATGAACTCTGATGTGATCTCAAATGGGATGTTGTTACATGTTAGTGCATTGCCAACGAAAAAAAAAGGAAAAGAAAAAGGAACAATTTTGATTAGATTGTGTTACATGATTGATTGATTGATTGATTTTTGGTGTTTAATGTCACTTTCAGCCAAATTTTAGCTATATTGTGGCAACCAGTTCTAGTGGTGGAAGTGGCCAGAGTACCCGGAGAGAACCACCGACTATGGGCAAGCAACTAATAAACTTTATCACTTGAGATTGCGAGTCTAATGCACCCTTTTTGTTATTTACAAAGCTGGGCAGATATAATTATAAGGTGTTTATGAAGGATGTGTATTAATGGATTCTTTTGATTTTTGGCACATTGCATATTCCGTAGTAAAAATATTTAAAGGTAATGTTTGTTTGTATGTAACCAATTAATTAAAAGCATAAATAATACCTCTTGTTTTCAATTGCTTAACAGATAATATCTGCAACTCACCAACTTATGTTAAGCTATCAACTATTACATCCCTACTATTTTTTCTCAATATACAGATAATCCAGTTGTAATAAGTGGTGACTGATTATTGATCCTCGAAAATCTGAGAAAAACGAAGATGAATGCTGGTCCATTAGCTTGAGAGAATTAAATGAAATACATAGTCCAAGAAAAACCTTGACATGTATATTCAATAGGTTTAAATTTAACGAGAGCGTTTTAGAAAAAGGAAAATACAAAGGAACTCTATTCTGGTTTCCTCTTCGGCAAATACCCAGTACACTGTGTTCAACTGTTTACACGGACAAGAAAGCAAAGTCACTTTTCAAATCCTTCCTACAAGAATCATCGTATAACCTGCTGTTCTTATCAAATTTAGAGAAAATCAAGATATATAATGCAAGGGATGACTTGCCAAAGTTTACTATTGAAATGTATGGGATCCACAAGAAAGAGTTTAATATAACAAGGAGAAAATTTCGTGATGACCTTGCAAAACTGGGAAAAAAGTTGCCTACCAATACCATTAAAGTTCAATTCGAAGTCGTGATTAAGACAAATGACACTGAAAAACATTATGCAGTCGTCAGTTGTTTAACGGGAACAGAAGCCATGTCTGAAGGAATGAGAAGTTTATTAAACGATAAAGAATTGAGTTACAGCCCCTACACTAGTGTGGCTTATTGTACAAAATCTGACAGTACAGCAAAACCAGGCCATGTGTTTTGTTTTCTACCATTGCCCATACCCCACAAGAGCTTGACGGGATTGCCAGTACATGTTAATGGGTTCTTTGATCTTGAAGACAATAGACGTCATCTGAAGTTGGCCAATGCCAATAATGAAACTGAACAAAGTGACAAGGCTTTGATGTGGAATAAGGGATTGATTCAAGAATATCTGCCTGATTCATACTATGCTCTGGTTCAGTTTTTGAAAGAAAAATCTATGAAAAACGCAAATAGGTTCATTGACGATGTTTATAAATCTATTCCTGACCCAGATGTGGTTGATTTGAACTGGTATCCACTTATAACAACATTGTATAAAAAACTGCTGGATGGAGCGTGTTTTTATACAGAACAGGGAGATGGTAAATGGATAAAACAGTGTGAATCATTATTTTCTGTATTTGATGAAAAGATCAGTGATGATATACGAAACAATATCGAGACATTTTTGATAGATCATGGTGAAAATTTAGTGAAGTTGCCAAGCCACATAGTTAGAGTAATGAGGCATATGAATCAATCGCCTGATCTTATTTCCCCGAAAACTGTACGCAACAAACTGAAGAGGTCACATGTATGGCAAACATACACATCTGAGAGACAACTGAAGATATTAACATTTATTCTTCAAGACCGAGATTATGAAGATTTGAAAATGCTAAAACTACTACCATTAAACAACAAGACATTCACATCATTTTCAACGGATGTAGAGGAACTGTATGTTTTAGGAGATGAAGCAGACAAGCTTTTCCCTGGGATGGATAAAAGATTGATATCTAAAGCAAAAGTGTCAGACGTTGTGTGGCAGCATTTAGCAACAGTGGCAAAGAGAGGTAAATTGCACGATTTTCTATATTAGTTTACTAACACTTATTTGATCTTTTACCAGTACCTTATATGATACAAGGGCCCGGGCGGCGCAAATAGTTAGGTAGTTGGATTACCTAACAACTCATCACAGCCTATAACCAATACAGCGTGGGTTTGTGGCCAGCTTTGTAAATTACAAAAAAAGGTGCACTTGACTCGCAGCCACAAATGATAAAGTTTACAAGTTGCTTGCCCATGATCGGTGGTTCTCTCCGGGTACTCTGGCTTCTTCCACCACTAAAACTGGTCGCCATGATATAGCTGAAATATTGCTGAAAGTGGTGTTAAACACAATAAATCAAATCAAATCTTTAATCAAATCTTATATGATACAGTTTGTCTGTGGTGGTGGACCGTGTCATGATATACTCTATTAACCTTATTATGATAACCTGGAAATTTACTGAAATATGACACCAACTTTCTACCAGACTCTACGACAAAAGAAACGATTTCAAAATTGCCCACACCTTGATAGTAATAAACCAACCGTTCTCATGGAGTTTATATTCCACATACTTTACCCTCCAGTTTCTATTTAGAATTGTTTACAATGTCACTTTCTTCTGAGTTCTAAGCTGTTAAGTCAAGAATCGGTTCATCTTACCAATGATCCAAATATATTTCTGGTACATTGATTGATTGGTTGGTGTTTAACACTAACTTTTTTCTGGATGGTATAAACACTTTGTAAAAATGTAATATGGCACTTGCGCAATGATGAGTAAAAGATTGTATTGACAATTAGATTTTTGTTCAATGTTGATTATTGTTTTCTAATTATGTTTTTAATGAACTTTTGTGTTATCTAATATTTTAAGTGATAGTTAAGACCATTAGCTCTATATTTATTGAACTAATATCTATAGAATATATATTTTTGTTCTTTCTTTCTTCACATTTCTTTCCACTTGCTTTAATTTTCCTTGCCATTGACTATTATTAGAGAAATAAGTCTTCATATCAGTTATATTTAATATATAGTTTTAATTAATCTGTTATGTAAAGTAACAAAATGAAACAACCAACAATCAATTCTGTTGTTGTACTTTAATGAAATAGCAAAATATATTTACTAATAATATGTAATTACAAAATCAAATTTATATATTTACAACTTGCCTGAATGTTCACAGTTAAGTCTCTTGGAATAAATGTCCTTTTCTATTTCTGGAAGAAGTTTGATACCTTTCGTATGAAATTGAATTCATATTGTCTTATAATATCCTTTGGTCGCAATTCACAAAGACTGACTGCTCTCAAATTTGCTGATCCTTATATAGGCATGTAAAAACATTTAGAACATTCAGGGATAATCTGTCTCTAATTGACCAATAAAGCTCATGTGCAATACCATCTCTATCTTTGTCAACAACAAAATATTCTCCATTGAAAAAATTAATGTGTCAAATCCACCACATATACATTTGTACAAACCAAATCTTCCTACAAGCATTCATTTAGGCAGTTGTATCTTATTTTTATAAATTATTTCAGGATTATTCCAACTGAGGTTGTTATCAAATGATGCTTTACCGGATATGCTAAAGGAAACACTTGATGTAAATTGTATCAAAATGGAAAATGGCTGCCTTGTACCTGGTCCATCGTCAGCGTTAGGAATTAAATGGATCAAAGATGTTTGGGATCACATTGTATCAAGAAAGTATACCAATTTAGATCAGTTTCATAGTGTGTCACTGATTCCAGTAATAACAACGGTGAAAAAAATAATAAAAAAGACAGGGATCCATCAATCAAGATGTACAGTCCGAGAGGAAACGAAGCTTGAATTCTTAAATCTGAAAGGAAATTACATGTTGTCAAATGATACTGAAACCCCACAGGGATCCTCTTTAGAAAAAATTATGAAAATATCTGGCACTCGAATTATATCGGAACATCAAACGATAAAATTTCCACACCTGGATGTAATTGGCAAATACATCAAGCGACATATACTTGAAAATGTTCTCAATTGTTTAAAAGCTGCATCCTGTTCTATACAATGGCAAGAAATCGCAACCTCTATAAATGAAAAATGTGACAAACAAGAAATGTCATATTTATCTGATTACCTTAGCCATCATAATCTCAACATCACAGTTGATGCACATAGACTATTGCAAAGGCTGCAAATGTTCAAACAGTCTGATAATGTGCATGACGAAGAGATGGTTTCAATAAAGGAAAACCATTTATCACTCGAACCATGTGACTTTCCAAAGAATTTGACTTATCCAAGAAAATTTTTATTAGCAAGACATTTACCTTTAGTGAAACAACTTGGTGGGTCGGTAATAAGTGAAAGTGAGTGTTTTTCTGAAACTCTTGATCTGATGTTGCAACCAATCACACATTACTCTCTCGATGACAAGAGAAAGATGATGATTCATCTAAAAAATAGACTTACTCTGTTAGAAACTGTTCTACATAAAGCTGTAGAAGTTAAATTTGTACTTGCTACAGATGGAGTAATATGTCGAGTGAAGGACCTGTACAATCCGTCTTCACAATTACTGAAAGAAATTCTCCATGGGGAAGAAGGCATGTTTCCAGATGAGTCATTTATGAAAAAATATGGATTGACAAATCCATATTTTATGACAAAATTAAGGATAAAAACCGAGGATAATATATCCGAAGAAATTATAAGAATAGCGAGAAGCATAGATCACAATCATACATCTAGCGACAAAATCATCTTGAAGGCAAAAGCTCTTGTCAAGTATATGACAAAATATCCTCTCAATATTAACAATGATATTTTAAAAAGAATACAAGATTATAAATGGGTTCCATGTCATTCTAGAAAATCAGAAGGGTATCCATCTAATCTATGTTGGTTTCATGATCAAATGAATAACTTATACCGACCAACTGAAGTCAAAAGCTTAGAGTTTAAGAGTCTAGTTGGATCAGTTGTCCCACTTGTTGCCATAGGGAACACTATTGACCACATAGCTACATATTATGGATGGTTTAAACCACCGACTCAAGAATTTGTAATTAAACATTTTGAGTGTGTTATCAAGGCATATACGCAAAAGGAAAATACAGACTTTTTATATATTTTCAAGGAGATTTGGAAGTATATTGATGAATTAAGAAGAGCACATGACCTAGATAAAAGAAGCATAGACAAACTAAGCCAGTTGGCATGTATTCCGACAAACAATTGCGGATTTAAGTCTGCAAATGAGGTAGTACTTGAGTTAGGGAGCCATAATACCATTAATTTAGAACCATATATTTATGAGCTTTCCAGTAATGTAAAAGACTATTGTGATACATTCATCGCCTTAGGCGTGAAGGAATGTGTCGATGCTGAACATCTTAAAGCAATACTTAGATGTCTGAATAGTAAACATAGGCAATCAACAAAGACATCTGTGAAGCCTAACCAGGTGATGAAAGATAGAAAGTTTGCTACTAATATTTTGTCCATCATCGTCGACTTAGACATTGAGGCATCTGATCTGACAAATGTGTTGGTTCCAATAGCTTCAAATGGTGATGATCGGCTTATCTTTAAATGTATTAAACAATGTATTTATGCAGTAGGGCAAAATTACAATATGGTAAATAAGATGAATTTATCAATAGATGTAAATGGAGATGACAATGAGGATGCAGTTTTTTATGTCCATCATGATATGATACATTTAGCAGCAAAGTTGGGAGTGGTGTCTTCCAAAAAACACTTTATGTTAAATCAAAATACTACTGCATTGCCATGGGGCCAGAGTGAACCCATGACCTTAAGAATTGCTAGTCTATTAAAAAGTTATACTGATGGACTTGCTGTTTTTAAGGAATTAATACAAAATGCTGATGATGCAGGAGCTACCAAGGTATGCTTCTTGTATGATGAAAGAGACAACATGGATTGTAGAGATGGATTGTTTGATGAAGGCATGGTTGAATGTCAAGGTCAATCGTTGTTTGTGTATAACAATGCTGTGTTTAAAGATCATGACTTTAAGAACCTCATTAAACTTGGTTTAGACACAAAAAGTTCGGAAAAAAATAAAATAGGAAAATTTGGATTAGGATTTTGTTCGGTCTACAACCTGACAGATGTTCCATGTATTCTAAGCAATAAAACATTTGTTGTGTTAGACCCACATTTTCACCATCTGGGAGATTTTATCCTTGAGAACAACCCAGGTATACGGGTACCGTTGACAGAGAACTATATAGCAGAATTTCCAAATCAGTTTAAGCCATACCACAATATGTTTGGGTGCAATTTAAGGGACTGTACAACAAAAGGATATGATGGGACATTATTCAGGCTACCCTTAAGAACCAGACAACAAGCATCAGAGAGTCAAATTAAATCTTTAGAATACTCAAAAAGGGAAATGAAGGAGCTTTTAAAAACGTTTGTTGAATCTGCTGCAAACCTGATGCTCTTTACGCAGAATGTTTCAGAAATATCAGTGTATCATCTACATTCAAAGAGTACAAACCCGGATAAAGACAAACAACTTTTGTTCAGAACGTCCAAGTCGTACTATTGTCCAAATGATGGTTCAAACCAAAATTATTTAAATCTGGTTACAACTGCAATGAAGTCTGATGAGGTTTCAAGACTGAAGTTGCCGACACAAATTGTTGATATTAATATCAAAGTATATAAACAGATGCAAAAACTGTTACCAGAAACTAAACCGGTAGAATATCGATCGTCCTGGATATTGTCATGGGGTACAGGCAATCAGTCATACCAATTAGCAAAGACATTAGAACGCAATGGTGCAGTACCTATTGGAACAGTTGCAGTACCGGTAAAGAGAGATAGAGATGAAATAATATCATTTGTTGGAATGTCTTCGTTACCAGAAGGATTTTATAAATGCGGTCATATTTTTTGTTTTCTTCCACTACCACTTGAAACAGATCTGTCACTGCACATCAATGGTTGTTTTATGGTTGAATCTGACAGAAAAAGTATCATACGTTCTAACAGAGAGGACAAAAGTAACGAGAGTGGTAGCTGGAATAAAGCAATGTTAGAAGATATTATAAAAAGTGCATACATTGATCTGTTAACTTTCATTGCTTGTAAATCATCTGATAGAATTACTCAGACAGATTATTGGACTTTATGGCCTAAGCCAAGACGTCATGAAAGTCCGGAGTCTGCTTCACTTTTCCATTCGTTTTACAAACATATCCTGAATACAAGCGCCCCAGTATTCTACAGGAAAAGTTCTGTGGGAAATAAAACGTTTGTCACAACCATAGATAAGTGTTTATTTTTGAGTCCAAAATTTAGGAACTCGAGCGAGAATGGTCAGATTGCATACAAAAGTATGTTGGCGTTATATAAGGGTGAATATATACTGATGGACATGCCAACTCATATTTACAAAAACTTTAAAGAAGCAGATGAACAAAACATCAACAAATTAGACGGTCAAATAATTTCCAAACACAGATTTTTTATTCAGTATTTTTTTCCTGAAATTAACAATATCTATTGGCAGAAACCTGGAATGAAAGAACAACGTAATGAACTGGTGATGGAAGCACTAGAAGACGAAAATTTGCATACACTTGTGGAAGCAAACAACTGTATACATGTAAAGAACTCTGATATTCTTAGAAAGCCCAAAGATCTGGTGTTTGAAAAAGGGTCCGTAAGTGCAATGTTCACACAAAGCGATGGCCGGTTTCCAATTCAAGCATATGCCAAGTATGAACATACATTGCTGAAAATGAAAATGATGGATGATACGATGACATCCACTTTATTGATAGAACGAGCAAATACTGTGCAATGTATGCGAGGTGAAAAGGCGACTAAGAGATCAAACGAGATTATGCTTTACCTACACAGATCTGTGGAGAAACATGATGATGTATTTGATGAATTAAAAAACATCAATTTTCTCCCGGTCATGACAAAACCTAGCGAATGGCATCTGGTTTGGAAAGGAGATCGGAAATCTGTATATGCTGCTTTTTCGTCTCCTGGAACCTTGTTCTCTTCAGTTGACAAATGTCTGATAGGATCAGTGGGATTGGTTTTAGATCCGGTCACAATAGCTAACAACCCAGACATTTTAGCAGCTATAGGCATTCAAGAAGTAACAGCCAAACATGTTTTTGATCAGCTGTTAGTGCTAGCCAATACAAATCTATCTTCCTCTGTTGGATTAGAAGACATGTGTAGGAAATTATACACATATATTGATAGATGTTTAAAAGGCCAGCCAAGCAATATACAAAATGGACTTGTGAACTACTTTAAACAGTTTTGGACAAAACGAATCATAGCAATAGGTAAAGAAATGATAGAACCGTCCAAAGTAGCGCTGCATTTAACAGGAATATGTCGTCCTTACCTTTACGAAATGCCTGAGGAATATAAAAAATATGAAGATTTATGGCTATGTGTTGGAATTCCAGAAAGATTTAAAAGCACCAAGATAAAAGCTGTATTGCAGGAACACATTACAACTGTGGGGACAACACAAATGTCACCACTGAAAACGAAGTGCATAATTAATATAATAGAAAATCTTTGTGACAGTCTCAGATTGGAAGGCGCTGAAATTTCTCAACAAGAAAGAGGAAGCATTTTCATTCCTGACAGAAATTGTGTAATGAGATCTGTAAACGATGTCTGTTACGACGAAAAAGACTTCCCATACAACGATGATGATGTTTACATTGTTCATGGTGATATAAAACTTCAAATAATTAATGATATGGCAATTGTGTCAAAACGTTGTTTATACCTGTTGCGTAATGCAGACGTACTACCATTTGGACAAAAGGAAAAACTTGTCACAAGGTTAAAAGGTCTGCTAAAAGACTATCCAAAAGATCATTCAGTATTGAACGAACTTTTGCAGAACGCAGATGATGCAGGAGCAACTGAAATACACTTTGTTTATGATTTACGACAAGTGTGCACGGATCAGTTCTTTGACAAAAAATGCAAGTCACTCCCCACAGGCCCGGCCTTGTGCGTTTACAACAACGCATGTTTTTCACAAGCTGATATAATAGGTATTCAGAATTTGGGAGAAGGAAGTAAATTGTACGATCGGACAAAAACCGGGCAATTTGGTGTAGGATTTAATGCTGTATATCATCTCACAGATGTACCATCCTTCATAACGCGTGGTCCAGAAATTCCGAGTGGTGGAACATTTTGTGTCTTTGATCCCCACTGTTGGCATGTTCCTATTACAACAACTGATTCACCTGGTATGAAGATGAAGCTTTGTAAATTCGAATCGAAATATGAAGACATTTACGACAGATACTTACAGGACATATTGCCAGCAGAAACCGGAACATGGTTCAGATTTCCCCTTAGGACCAATGATCCAGAGTGCAATTCGAAAATCAGCACAAATAGAATTATGAAGAAGGATATGATAGCACTTCTAACTAAAATGAAAGAACAAATGAGAAGCAGTCTTTTGTTTTTGCCCAGATTGAAAAAGATAAGTATTTCATGCATTCAGGAAGATTGTGAAGTTTTATCCGATACGTATGCCATATCATTACAACATGAAAATCTCCATAATGCAAGTGAAAACTCCCTTGACAAATTTATCTCGCTGGTGAAAGAAGAATCACAACTTTTGATGTCAAATGAAAAAAGAATAGACGAAATCAGCGTTCACGGAGTACAATATACAGCGAAGATAGTGGATAATTTAGGAAATTCAGACACATGGTTAATAAGTCAGACGTTTGGGTTTCCAAACACCTGTGCCATTCCTGATGAGATAATGCAATCTGCTGCAGATGACGAATTTGGATTTCTACCTAGAGGTGGGACTGCCATGCAAGTTCCTACCGTTACCGGCAGTAATGAAATTGAAGAAACAGAAAGGCAAATAGATGGCAATGCTTTCTGTTTTCTACCTCTCCCAATCTCAACTGGCTTGCCTTGTCATATTAATGGGCATTTCGCTGTGCATACCAATAGAAATAGCATATTTTGGGGGACGCAGAAAGATGATTTTCGATACATCTGGAACAAACTGTTACTACAGGAAGTAGTAGCTCATTCATATGCAAATTGTATCCTTTATGCTAGAGATATTTTACCGTTGATGTTAACAGGATGTAGCTGTTTTAAGTACTTAGATGTTTTCCTCAGTTATATTCCGGATTATGCCAAACTGGAAAGTAACATGTGGACAGAACTTGCATTAGAAGTTTTTAGAAGCATACACAACCGAGAATTACAAGTTTTCCCTGTTTGTCCGCAATATTCTGATTATATACTGTCAGATGAAATGCAATTGGGAAATGATATGCAGTGTGGAATAAGGGGGAAACGAAGATGGCCACATTTAAATTGGACCTCTTTGACGAGCGATGGTCATGCATTCAGTTCATGTTTTGATGATTTAATTTCATATTATAATAATGATAGCTATTACAAAAGTCAAACCAAAGCAACCATGTATTACGATGTTAGTATGGTACGAACAGTTCTGGTGGAACTTGGTATGAAATTGATTTGTACCCCTCCATGGATATATAAGAGCATTTCAGACTGTTGCTTGACGAGTCATGATGAAAGCCATACAACTGATCAAACTGAGCATAATAAACCAAGATGTATTGTCATTCAAAAAGTTTCACCAGATTATGTTTTGGATTTTTTAAAATCCTGGAATACTAACAATATAGATAAATGTCGTATCGATAGCGTTAACATTCCTATAAAGCGAACAATATTCAAGACGTCGGATAGACTGTTATGCATTCTGAAATTCTGCATTAAACAATCAAACATTCAAGACATTGACTTGAGAGAAGCACCATTGGTTGTGACCAACGGAGATGTTCTAGTTACCTTATCAGCTACTACAAATCTTATTCTGTCTTCATTTTGTACGTTATTACCTGGCTCAAACGAACATTTCATTCATAGAAAATTTGTTGGCCATCTGTGGCAATTTAAGTCACTATTCAAAAGGTTTGACTTGAACACGTTCCTTATGTTGCTAGGTGATACATTAGACCGCAAAATATACAAGCAGCAAGGCCCATTGATCTGGAACGAACAACAAATACAATTGCCAAACAAACAGTGGATTATTTCATTATGGAAATATCTCAAATATCTCAACATCGAAGATGTTGTAATACATGAATTTGGTAATTGGTGTCTTTTTCCTTCTTTGTGGTATGACCGAGAACCTACACTGGTATCATCTAGCTTGGCATACACAGTTGTCGATATTGAGAGCTTTCAAACGGATTTAGCTGCAGACATATTCATGAAAAACATACTGGGAAAACTTTCCTTGCCAACAGTCTGCCATTACAACATGAATTCAAAGCACCTTCACACATTCGTAGCCTCAAGAATGAAACCTGATAAATTGGCGAAGTGTTTGGTTTATCACAAAAATTATATTGTGAATCACAACCTTTCTACAAATGAATGCGACGAAATCCTAACCTTCTTTAAACGTGATATATCGCAATCACAATGGAGAGAAATGAGATTATTACGGCTGTTTACAACTATAAATGACACTATTTGTGATGTGGAGGGAGTAGACCGTGTACTAGTAGTCGACGTTACATGCACCAGTCATTTTGTTTTGGATGGGCTAGACGAAATTGCTCAAGCTCTAAATTTTAGACTCCTTAAATATAACCAATATCATCAAACCATATATGAATCGTTAAACTTTCATATTTGCAACAGCCAAAAAGATGAACATCCCTTAACTGAATTTTACATAACTTTTATCATGCAATATTTTCAACATTTACCAAGAAGTGCACGTATTTGTCATCTGGAATTCATTAGAGATTCGATACTCAAAGTCAAAAGTAAACGCTTGATAGAGAAACTTAGAGCTTTACATTTTATACCACAGACGGGAGGAACATTCAACAAGGCATGTGAATTTTACAGCCCACACAACACTGTCTTTAAACATTTATGTCCTCAATCGCTTTTGCCACCTTTTCCCTTCGATCAGCCAATATGGAAAGAATTTATGATTATAGCTGGTATGAAACACAATGTATGTCGAGAGAAATTCATTCAATTTGCACGTAAAATAGAGAAGAATGGTCTAAGTGACAAATCAATATCACAATCCAAAGAATTAGTACGACATCTGTTCTTACGGAAAGATCTTACAGATGATGTGGATTTCCTTTCCCAGATCAACAAGATTAAATTTATCATGCCATTTGTCGTTCAGGACAATTTTCACACCATCTATCCACAGTTTAATAGCAATAAACTTGTACCTTTCATTGGATCAGTTTGTGAAGAAAACTTTGTTTTAGCATGGACAACAGATAACATTTTGCCATCCTATGCAGTTCCGGACAAATCCGTCATTCAAGAAAGACTGCAAATCAAGATCAATCCTACAACAGATAATCTGAAAATTCATATCGGAAACGTGTGTGGTTCACTACAAAATGGAAAACTAAAGACAGAATCCAAGTTTATAAATGACGTCATGACGGAAATATATAAATATCTAAGAGATATATTAGAAAATGAACCAAATCAATTAAAACCTTTGCTTGCAGATATCCCAGTTGTTCATATTATTGACAGACACTTGTTCTTAAAGGCTACCAATGTGGTTTTAAAAGAACCACAGACAATTGAAATTGAACCTTACTTAATGCTTGCATCTGAAAAATATGAAGAGTTTTTTGAACTATTCAGAAGATTAGGTGCAACCAACCAAATAACATTAGATCATTATCTTCGTGTCTTGTCCAGTGTGAAGGCAGAAGCTGGAGATTTACAACTTCATGCCGATGAACTGCAGCAAACAGAGAAGGCAGTACGGGGAATGCTTACGTTGTTACAAAACAAGTCAAGTCAAGATGAAGAAACTATGACTATGCCTATATGTTACTTGTTGAGCGAAGAGAAAACCTTGCATCCTTCATCTGATTTAATTTTTAGTGACAGACATGATTGGAAAAAAAGATTAAAACAACATCATGAAATCAAATTTTTAGCCAACATTGATTTTTTCAAGGAGGCCGGTTTAGATGTTGATAAATGTTTATCTATGCTCCCAGAGAGATGTAAACTACAACAACTCAGCTCTGTAGTTGAGGAGGAACTACTTACATCTGAAAACAAAGTCTATTGGGAAGTTACAGATGCTCTAGAGGCATTTCTGACAAGTAACATCTTTGTACATTGCATGATTCGGCTGATAAAATCAGAACAAAAGATTGTAAATCTTGATAACGAAGTTATTGATAGCATTACAGCAAGTCTGAAGTCAATTAAAGTTGTGGCCCTTCAGTTAGTTCGAACCGTATTAGTTCACAAAAGTGTACAAATCGAATCAAGCATTGAAGATAAAGCATGTTATCATTTAAGAATAAAGAATATAATTTTTATTACAATGAGTGATTTGGATATTACTAAATGGATTGCAAGGTATCTTCACCATATTGCGTCTGTTGTTAGCACTTTATGTGAGGAAAAGGCACAAATGAAACATATACTAGCAGTAATCTCAAATCATAATTCTACAGCAGAAGAAATGTCAAATTTGCTCGACGATCTTGATGTTCGACCAGTTGATTATACACCAGTTGACAATTCCTGGGCACCATCTCCAGGTACACCGGTACCACGAGAATGTTTGCAGTTTTTAGTTCAAGAACTTGTACAATTTTCATCTGGTGACTATGCTGTATTCGAGGTATTTGATAATTTACATGATGATGATGAGGATGAGCAGGGAAAGGCTGCGGTGTATATTTATGTCAAAATTGTTGATCGTCTATCAACCGATCAAGATCAGTTCCCATTATATAAGGTGAATATTGGTGACGGACAAACAATGGATGTTAGATCCCTACGATTGTATGTAATTGTACGACCTCGCAGTACTGATGGAGGTTCCACAGCTGGGAACCCTCTAGAGACATGTTTGTATACAGGTGAAAAGAGGGTATACACTGAAAAAGATCAAGCTGCAATTTTCCAAGAAATAGAAGAAGCACTTGTAGATGCATGGCACATTAACTTCGATGATTTTAGACGAGTTTATAAACGATTACTACTGCGTTGGCATCCAGATAAAAACCAAAACTCCAAGTTATGTACTGAGATAACAAAGCATATTATCAACTTCGCAACGCGTCTACAATCAGGAAATATCGATAGTACAAAGATTCCGTCATATAGAGAACGATATGGTGATAGGCATAACAGGGAAAGATATAGTCGACAATGGGATGACTACGTTTACAAAGCAAATAACACATCTGGTAACGCTTCCCAACATGGAGCGTACCCTACGTTCGATCCTGAGGAATTTGCAGATCGAGTGAGACGTGAAACAAGATATGCTTCTTGGAGCAATTGGCAGGATGATGACCGACCAAATCCCCAACCAGAAATGGCAAAAGTGTGGCTCACACAGGCTAAGAATGATCTGACTGCTGCCAAGTCACTGATGACAGTGGCGACATCAGAATCCTATAACTGGGTGTGTGCTACAAGTCAGCAGGTATGTGTTTTTTTTTACCTATAACATAAATATGCAAAAAGTGGTAAATATATTGGGTGATATGACAATACCTTCCCAAATAAACGTAAAGCAACCGTGAATAAACTAAGAACGAATAATCCATAAACAATGTTCAGCTTATAATAGATTGCTGTATTGATATCTCTACCTTCTTTTGAAATATTTTCACAAATATATTTTTAACTAAATAGTAGAAATAAGGTGAAATTAGTGGGAGGAGAAACTCAGTTTAGATAAAAATACATTAACTAGCAACAGTAATTTTATATAATAATAATATCAAACAAGCCATGGTGGTGCTGGTGAAGAAATACTGAATACTTGGTGGATGATACCCTCGGAGACTAACTGTCCAACAACAGAAGCATCGACCTAGTAATAGTAATACAAGTTGCACATATCAAATTTAGTGCGTACGGCACGTTTCTGGGGAAAACATCGTTCAAAAGAACGCAATATCAATGGTTATTTCCTGTTATGTGATGGACAGTTTAATTTGTAGATGAATATATAGAAAATTAGATTACGGCATGATATGAATGTTGATATTTGTTACTTTGCCATTGGAATTTCTTTTTTTTAGAAAGTCACGGTCAACATATATATATATATACACAATTAGTTAATCAATTATTTCGCCGTTGGCATAGCAAGTTATGAGGCCGTCATGGTCGTAATCATATGGTAGTTGGATTTATAACTACCTATGCAATAAGTGCATATCACCACTGATGTTGTGAGTTCGAATCTCTATCAGGGCGAGATGTACAACATTATGTGATAAAGTTTGTCAGTGATTTGCGACAGGTCAGTGGTTTTCACCGGGTACTCCGGTTTCTAGCACGAATAAAAATTACCACCACGATATACGTAACTGAAATATTGTTAAAAGTTGCATTAAAGACCTTCAAACAAACAAACAAAGACATAGCGAGTTTATATCGGAAGACACTTCATATCTAGTAAATAGTCATACTGCATTACGTTAAATGTAAAAGATATGTGGTGTCTGCATGTGTTATATGCTATGTTATAATTCTACTATGATTTCAGGCTGCAGAGAAAGCTTTAAAGGCTGTTCAAATTTCCATAGATTCTACAAAAGCCACCAAATTTCATTCTCTGATGACGCCAATAGCTCTGAATCATCCAGATTTAAAGCAAGCTGCCCAAGAACTTGAACGACGTGTAGGCGACTATACAAGAATGCGCTATCCAAGACCTGTGTTCTATCCAAGAACTCCATCAGATTTGTACAGTGAGGACGATGCCAGGGAAACCATAAGACTTGCTGAAATAATTGTTAGAAAGGCCACAACCTTGCTCACTTTAAAGTAAAAACGTTGCTACACGTTTTTCTTCCTTCATTTTCAGTAACTTCTATTTATAGTTTATATATGTTATTATGGTTTAACTGAAAGGTGATTTGAATATTGTGTATTAATTGTGTTGTGTGTACATACATTGTATATATATAATACTGAATTATAATAGGGACCGTCATGTTCGTGATTGCATGATAGTTGGATTTACAACTATCTACACACACGGTCCCCATCACCACTAACGTCTAAAAGTGTGAAATCGAATCCCGCTCATAGCGAGGTGTACTTGATACAACATTATGTGATAAAAGCTTGTCAGTGATTTTCCCTGGTTATTCTGTTGTCCTCCACCAATAAAACTGACCGCCATTATATAACTGAAATATTACTGAAAGTGGTGTTAAACACCATAACTCTAACATTATTTATAATGTTTATTGTAGAATTGTCATATATTCCAATATATCATCTTCATCAATACTGTTGATGTGGTGTCATTTATTTTCATTTATGTCAATTTACGTGGATTGGCAGAAACATTTGTTGACATTTGAATTGGTGGTTTAGATATTTGTAAATTATTGTTCCTGTTGATTTTGTCTTTCGTTGTTCATTTAATTCAATGGTTTGATTTAACCAATGACAATTAGTATTCAAGGAATAAAAATGTATTCATAATTTATGCAAATTGTGTAAAAGTTATATAAATGGTATAACTCACCACGAAATAGCAGAAATATTGTTGAAAGTGGCGTTAAACACCACAACCTATAAGTGGTATGACTCATATCAAACAGATTTTCAAGATTGTATTGTTATAGTAATAATTTGATGTCTTTCAAAATTTCATCCTTGAATTCTATGTGGAATACCTGTAATTTGTTTTTACATATTCTTCCTGTTCTGTTGTAATATAATAAATGTTTATTTTGTTGATTTGGGAACTTTTTCGACAGTATGATATTTTTTGTTTTTCTTTTTATTATAAGACCAATCATAAAGAAATATATCACTTGATGGACATTTTAGTATGGAGGTTTGGTTACATTATTTTTATCCCCAGACCACTTTTTCCACATTTTTCAAATTAATAAAATCACATTAGAAGTATCCTAAATATAATTTGAGATTGGTTCAGTCGTCCTGAAAGAAAAAAAAACTGAAATTTGAATTGATTAAAATGAACTAGTTGCAAGAAACGTCACAAAGCCTATTCAAGGAAAAGGTTCGGATTTGAAACTAAAATATGAAATTCATTTAAAATTTTGTATTTCCTCTTGTTTATATCAAATCATGAATACCCATTAGAGCAGGTTTTATTATCATTAACATTTATACAGTAAATGAGAAAACTGTCTTGATTTAGTCAGGTTTCTGAGGTATCATGTATCTACAGAAGCAATGATAGGATTATTTTATTGTACATATAAGTTGCATATTATTATTTTGTTTTATATATAATATGGATGATATTTTGTATATTATATTTGATTTTTATATTAAATGACTTATTGCTTATATTTAGGTATATATTTCACAATATTAATTAATTATAATGATTTGTATGTAGATTGTTCAGAATGAATGATTGTGTAAAAGTTATATAAGAGGTATGACTTGTATCAAACAGATTTTCAAGATTGTATTGTTAATTTAATAATTTGATGTCTTTCAATATTTAATCTTGGATTTCTATGTGGAATACCTGTAATTTGTTTTCACATATTCTTCCTGTTATGTTGTAATGTAATAAATGTTTATATTTTTGATTTGGGAATTTTTTCGACAGTGTGGTATTTTTATTATAAGAAATATATCACTTGATGGACATTTTAGTATGGAGGTTTGGTTACATTATTTTTATCCCCAGACCACTTTTTCCACATTTTTCAAGTTAATAAAATCACATTAGAAATATCCTAAATATAATTATTTTGACATTGGTTCAGCCGTCATGAAAGAAAAAAAAAACCTGAAATTTGAATTGATTAAAATAAACAAGTTGCAAGAAACATATAGCGAAGCCTATTCAAGAAAAAGGTTCGGATTTGAAACTAAAATATGAAATTCACTTAAATTTCTGTGTTTCCTCTTGTCTATATCAAATCATATGAGGCATTTTGTTTGATTACCCATTAGAGTAGGTACATGCTTACTATTGTACCAATGCTTTATCATCAATGACAAAACTCTTCATTTAGTCGGCTTTCTGATGTATCATATACAGTTAAACCTGTATTAAGAGGTCACCTTTGGGACAAAGAAAAAGTGACAAGTGGCCTTTTAAGACAGGTGACCTCTTCAAAGAGGTTCAATTTATATGAAAATTTCTATGACAGGGCAATAAAAAGGTGACCTTTTAATACAGGTGACTGTTTAATAGACGTGATCACATTGGCAGTTTTGACTGTATCTACAGAATCAACCATAGGATTATTTTATTGTACATATATGATTTGCATATTATTGTTTTGTTTTATATAATATGGATGCTATTTTGTACATTATACTTGATTTTAATATTAAATGACTTTTTCTAATTATCTTATACTAACATGTTATATATCATACTTATTGTAAGACTATAACCAATTTTTGTCTTTTAATTGTGTTGCCCCTTTCTACGAGTATTATGTAGGCTGTTGGCAATGTTGTTTTTTATTTTATTATTCCATATTTAGGTATATATTTCACAATATTAGTTATATTCATTTGATTTGTATATAGATTGTTCAAAATGAATATGATTTAATTATGAATTATCAGAATTACTTCATCTTTTCATCTAGTTCTTTGTTGGTAGCCATTGTTTTTCTGTATGTAAATATTTTGTTAGTAACGTCAGCTGTGTTGAATTAACTGCACACAGTTTACTGTTATTCCTCACTTATTGCATACAGATTCCAAATCTCGATCCAACCATATACAGATTTCTGGAAGATGAGTGATACTCTCAGACTACTACGGTTTTCTCTCTCAGGTCACGTGGTATTATCATCCTAGTCCGGTTTCTTCTCTCTCAGGTCACATGGTACTCTCAGACTACTCCGGTTTCTTCTCTCTCAGGTCACATGGTACTCTCATCCTACTCCGGTTTCCTCTCTCTCAGGTCACGTGGTATTATCGATCTACATTAGGTTCCTCTTTCTGGCATGTGGTAGTCTCGGTATACTAAATTTTCTCTGTCTGCTCCGGTCGTCATTTATTTAAGATTACTCGGTTTCCTTCACTAATGAAGCTGACCTCTATGATGTATATACAATGTTGTTGACAGTGCATAAAACAAAAAAAAGTATTGAAGAGCTTGTTTTATTATCATGTTTATTATGGCAGTGGCATACCAAACAATGACACCAATGTTTGTTTGATTAAATACTGTAAATAAAAGTAATATCATTTTGAATGTCTATGTATCCAGAATGCCATTTGTCAAGTTGTTTTATCTTTAACAATGTTAAAATCTGTTATTTGGTGATTATTTCGATGTATAATGAATCAATAAAATTACTATGATATATTTACTGTAGATATAATTTGAATATTAGAATTTTTTTTTATAAAATATGGATGGTACTTTTATATTATATTTGATTTTCATATTTATTACTCTTTTTTATATGCCCGTCTTTAAGACGGGACGTATTATGGTATACCAATGTCGTCTGTCCGTCCGTCCATTTCACATGTCGTGCTCTAACTTAAGAACGCCTTGGCCAATTCACTTCAAATTTCACAGAGTTATTGGAATTGATGGTCTTACGGTCTGTATACTTTATGGTGAAATTTCGTATTGTTATTGGAATTGATAGTCTTTACTGATTTGTCAAAAAATGTTGTTTTCAATTGTATAAATATTGTATAAATGTTCCAATTCATGTTTATGGTGCAGCTGTTGGTGAAATTTAGATTTTTCATTTAAGAGTTATGGGAAAGAAAAATCTTTACAAATATTGTATGAATGTTGACGGCGTATCATGCGCTCTTGGCGCAACTGTTTGTTATATTATCTAGAAGTTTGTCGATCATAATATGATATGGATTGTTGTCGTAGTTCTCGTTTTGATAAGCCAACGTGCATATGTTTCAGAATATATTAATGTCTATATGACTAAACCTAGGCAATGATTCATAGCACAGAATAAACTTGTACATAACTTGTAAGGATTTTAGTCATATTAATTTCTATATAAGAGACACAAAGCTGCCAGTAATATTGTTCTCGCCACGATGTTTTCACCAACAAAATCAATAATATGATTGACATTTTAACAACACATTAGTGGGCACAGAATATAGCTTCGGATTTGTTCTAAGGTTGAACCGTAATGAAAGCGGGAGGTTTGGTGCTTTAAAATCTGATTCAACCCACCATTTCTTTAGAAATGCCTGTACCAAGTCAGGGTTATTACGGTTTTCACAGTTTTCCGGTTGTTGACTGATTTTGTCTGTTTATATAAATATGAGTTTTGACTTTCCCTTTGGAAGATTGTTCGGAGTTCGGTAATTTTGTTATTACCCTTATTTATAATAAAATAGTAGATATCTAATTTAGTGCACACGACACGTTTCTGGAATGACCTTCATCAGGTACTCTCAATGTCGTATGGTTGGGAAGCCAATGTCAAGAGGCCCGAAGGTGTCAAAAAGGGGCGTGTTTTATTATTCTATGAGTAGCGTATACTTGTCAATCAATGTTGGTGAACTTGTTTTCCGTATGTTGGTTATAATTTATTTTGTATATTATGCCAATAAAAACGTAGATAATAACCTTCATCAGATACGCTCAAAGCTGAAAGTTTGGGAAAGCAAATAATTTAAAACGTTTTCGGAGCAAGTAAACCAAAGGGCCTATACAGGATCGCCAAAATCTGCTACTGTCACCCAACATATGTTTTATTGCTTTACCAGTGAGTTACAATGAGACCAAAAATTTGAACATAGTTATGTTTGATTTTGAAAAGTGTCTCCCTTAGATACTTTATGAAAAGTTTCTCCCTCAGATTCTTTATGAAACCTCCAACATACATATTGCAAACATAAGTGTACTATGTTTATTGAGATATAAAATGTAAAATGTAAAATTGAGCTAAAAGAGACCAACGATAGGATTATTTTATTGTATATATAATTTGGATATGATTGTTTTGTTTTATATAATATGAATGATATTTTGTATATTATATTTGATTTTAATATTAAATGACTTTTTCTAATTATCTTATATTAACATATTATATATCGTACTTATTGTAAGACTACACTAGAAGAATGTGTTTCTTAATTTCCTACTCCAATTCTTAATAATTAAGAAAAACCTTGTTAAATTAAAGAATTTCATTTTAAATTAAGAACGGTCATATTCAATTAAGAACGTAAAATGTAAAATTGAGCTAAGAGAGACAACCACCCAAAATGTTGTTTTTTTTTCTAAATTACATTAAAAACTATCTACACTTTTCAAGTGATAGCTTTTGCTGCACAATAATGTTCATCAGTAATTCTGGTGCAGGAGCAATTCCTGGTCGACTTTCTTTCATAGTATCATATTCAAACAGGTGTAGCCTCTTAATGCTATTATTTACATCAAGAAAAGTTTGAAGATATCAGAAGTTGTAAATGGAAGGAGAGAAGATACCAAATGGAAAAGGACATAAAATCATCGTCTTTTCGTTCCATTGCCTAGTTTTGTATTTGAAGTTTTCTCGACAGCCGTACATCAGATGATTTATGATTGTGATTTATTGTGTTTAACGCCACTTTTAGCATTATTTCAGCTATATCATGGTGACCAGTATTAAGGGTGGAGGAAGCCGAAGTACCCAGATAGAACCACCGGCCATGGGCAAGCAACTGGTAAACTTTATCACTTTCGGCTGCGAGTTGAGTGCACCCTTTTTGTAATTTACAAAGCGGGCGTGAACCCAGGCCGTATTGATGATAGGCTTGTATGAGTTGTTAGGTAATCCAACTACCTAACTCATTGAGGCACCCGGGCCCTTGTACATCAAAAACTGAAAATACAACAGAAAAAGAACAAAAATATAAACAATAGTGGATAACATATATACTACACCGAATATTAAAGATCTTTGAACTGACAAATCACGAAAATAAATCTTTTAAGAGAGTTGCCTTTGTTCAACTTGCAAATATCTTTTGTTTCGAGTCTGGTTTCAAAAATATACCAAACAATGTCGATCTGTACAATGACGTTAGAGACTGTTTGTAAAATCTACCCAAGACGTTGACATTTGAATGGAAATTCCTATTCGACACGACGTATACATTTGAGCTAATTATTCCGTTTCAAGTTAAATTTTATTCCAATATGTTGTAATCTGTTAATTTTATTGAAATACGATCTTATGCATATCTTTCCTTGTACTTTGACAGCTTTGAGACCACTACGCAAATACTGGAAGTTGAATACGAGGACAAATACGGACATATGAGGGCAAATACGGATATTTGCCCTGAGGGCAAATAACCAACACTGACTTTTAGCTATTATTGGACACGCAAAAACGAACATATTGCAACAAAATATGTGATAAATGTAGATATTTAATATAATGTGCATAGCACATGAGTAGAGCAGAATCTTCACTATGATGTCACTAAATTCTGTACTAACATGAAGATCTGGTAATATCTTTTATATTTATGATGAAATATAGCACAATTCAGCCCACCTCTATGGCCAATGTTTAGTGCACTATCAATAAAGCTTGTTCAGTTGATGACAGACATTTTAAAAGTTGGTTTTGTTTAATAGCCTTATTCAGCAGTAGATGCTTATCCCAATATTACTCAAAGCTTCTTCTTTTTCTTCTTCTCTTCTTCTTCTTTCAATACGGAAAAACTTCAACTTGACGAAGGTTACTTTCCGGCGCATGCCTGGCATGACAATTTTTTATTAATTTTCATTTTTTACAATTTTTAATTAATTTTCATTTTTTACAATTTTTCTTTTCTTTTTATTTAGTATAAGATAAAAGCATGTTGTAGCATATTAGATCAGGTGTGGAAATGTTTTAAGGAGGACATCATGTGTCAGTCTCTCCCTAAAAATTTTTGCAGAGGTACTGTTTGTAATATGTTCTGGTAATGTATTCCAATCTTTGATAGTTCTGAAGAAGAAGGAAAATTTGAATGAGTCTTTGTTGCACTGTATTTGTCTGGTGGTATTTGAATGGGTAGATCTTGTTCTGGATTGGCTAGGTACAGTATTAGGATGTTATCATATGGAACTGCAATTTTGTTGTTGATTATTTTGTAGAATATATGTAATCTAGTTTTTAGACGTCTTTCTTGTAGTGTTGGCCAATCAAGTGAGTGTATCATTTCTGTGACGCTGCTAGTATTGTGGTGTCTGTGGCATGCATATCTTGCTGCTCGTCTTTGGACCTGTTCGATTTTATAGATGTTTTCGGTGGTATATGGGTCCCAGACAGAGCAGCAGTATTCTAGTTTGGGTCGTACAAGAGATTGGTATGCTCTATCTTTTACAGATTTTGAATTAATTTGGAGGTTGCGTCTGATGAATGAAAGAGATTTATTTGCTTTGGACGTCATTTGTTGAATGTGATTGTTCCATTTTAAATCTGCTGATAGTGTGACTCCGAGATATTTTGCTGATTGTACTGATTATAAGATGTGCCCATGCATGTTGTAGTTAAAATGTTGTGGCGATTTTTTGGTTGTTACTCTTAAGATGTTACATTTGTCTGGGTGAAATGCCATTAGCCAATCCTGTTCCCATTTGACAGCTGATTCAAGGTCTTCTTGTAGTTTTATGCAATCTGCTTGTGTTTTAATAGGTCTATATATAATGCTATCATCTGCAAAGAGTCTTATTTGGCTATGTTTGATGTAATCTGGTAGGTCGTTTATGTATATTAGAAACAGTATGGGCCCTAGTACAGTTCCTTGGGGCACGCCAGAGGTGACTACACTTTTTTCAGATGTTGTGTTTTCTAAAAGTACTGTCTGTGTTCAGTTTGCAAGAAAAGATGTTATCCAGATTGTTATTTGGTCAGATATACCATTAAATTTTAACTTGGAGATGAGTCTTTTGTGTGGCACTTTATCAAACGCTTTTGCGAAGTCCATTATTATTAAATCAGTTTGAATGTTTTTATCATTGTTTTGTGCTAGTTGGTGAGCAAGTGATATTATTTGTGATTCACATGACCTATTCGATCTAAAACCATGTTGTCTGTCGTACAAGATGTTGTTTGATTCCAGGTGTTCCATCATAGTACTAGCCATTACATGTTCTAGCAGTTTGCAGGAAATACAGGTTTGAGATATTGGCCTGTAATTTGCTGGGTGGTGTTTGTCTCCCTTTTTGTATACTGGTGTTACATTTGCATGGTTCCAATCAACTGGAACCTGCCCTGTTTCCACTGGTTTTTTTGTAAATGATGGTAAGTATGTCTGAGCAAATGTCTGCATTTTCTTTTAGTATTTTACCAGCGATGTTGTCTGGAACTACAGCTTTTTTGGGGTTGATGTTGATGAGATTCAGTATGCCTGTTTGGGAAATTGAGATGTTTTTCATGATTGGGTGTGTACTAGAACCTTTATCTGGAATTTCTGTGTTCGCTTCTGATGAAAAGGCTGATTGGAATTGCCTATTTAAGATATTGGCTTTTTCTGTTGGATCTGCATGCAAGGCTTGTGCTAGTTCTCGTATCTTTGGTTTACCAGGATGTCCATCTCGCCATGCACCAAGTATTTGTCTATTAATATTTACAATCTTGTGACCGTCATCTTTCATTTGTATCCAGCATGAAGCATCAATGGATAATTGTACAGCGAACAGAAGACTTTCCTCAATGACATGTGTGGCCAACAAATCCAAGTCTTTGTCGGTTGGTTCCATCTCAAGCATTTCATAAGGAAGATTAAGTTTATCAAAGTGACGCAGCTGAAATAGACGTCAGGTGACTGCTTTGATTGACAACTGCTGCTAACAAAATAAACATTATGCACTTTCTAGACAACTTTAATATTACAAATATCTGGTGGTCAAAACAATATTCAATGAGATTTACCAAGCATTAAACATGAAACGAATAATGAAAATAAAATCCATTAAGAAAATTTAGATTTTCATGTCCATTTTTTATATCCCCTATATTAAATAGTATACTAAATCGTAAAAATAGCTTGATAGCAAAATGGCACAAATTGATAAAGAAATCAATATAGAGAGAGAAATAGTAGATTTATGATTATTTGATACCAAAATTATGTTGGGAAGTGTATGAAAAAAAAATGCAAATAAAAAAAGGGGGAGGGGTAATGTAGGTCATGACCCCATGTATCTGTGCTTTTACGATCACAATTTTCCTTACGTTGTCATGCACTTCAATTTTAAAAATTTCTTCGGCTTCGCGCACACGCGTTTCATTTATAAAGCAGCTGTTGTGTGGGGAGGTCAAGTAGTTAAGACAAAGATATATTTTCGCTTTCGTCATTCAACACGTCCTCCATCATGCCATGGTAAAATCCGTGCCGCACACTTTCCAGCAGACGTCTAGAGTGTGACGTAAGAAATGTCTGCAACATTGAACCAATGAAAAAGTAGGTTACATTCTAAGTCGGGTAGAGTATATTAAGTGAAATGTTATTGGTTAAGAAGGGGGTCGCATCGCTTTGCTCGCTCCGCTCTTCTTAACCATTAAAATTTCACTTAATAAACTCTAACTATAACTAAATTCAAAGTAATATTTAGAATATAACCTACTTTTTCGACCAATCAGATTTCGAGGAGTGACCCATTAAGTGCCACACTTAATCATTAAGTTTTTCAAAGTGACGCAGCTGAAATAGACGTCAGGTGACTGCTTTGATTGACAACTGCTGCTAAGAAAATAAACATTATGTACTTTCGAGACAACTTTAATATTACAAATATCTGGTGGTCAAAACAATAGTCAGTGAGCTTTACCAAGCATTAAACATGAAAAAAATAATGAAAAAAAATCCATTAAGAAAATTTTAATTTCCATGTCCATTTTTTATATCACCTATACAATAGTATGCTAAATCATAAAAATAGCTTGATAGAAAAATGGCCCCAAGTGGTAAAGGAATCAACATAGAGAGAAAGAAATAGTAGATTTATGATTATTTGATACCAAAAATTATGTTGAGAGGTGTATGTGCTTTTACGATCACAAGTTTCCTTACGTTGTCAGGCACTTCAATTAAAAAAAATCCTTCGGCCTCGCGCACACGCGTTTCATTTTTAATGCAGCTGTTGTGTGGGGAGGTCAACTAGTTGAGACAAAGATATATTTTCGCTTTCGTCATTCAACACGTCCTCCATCATGCCTTGGTAAAATCCGTGCCGCGCACTTTCCAGCAGACGTCTAGGGTGTGACGTAAGAAATGTCTGGAACATTGAACCAATGAAAAAGTAGGTTACATTCTAAGTCAGTTAGAGTATATTAAGTGAAATTTTATTGGTTAAGAAGGGGGTCGCATCGCTTCGCTCGCTCCGCCCCTTAACCATTAAAATTTCACTAAATATACTCTAACTATAACATATATGATAGCTTCAAACCCCAGTTTGACTAAGTAACTGAAGAATAAGTCTCTGTGGAGAAACTGCACCAACATGTGATTTATTTTTAGTCTGGTTTTTTTTGTGGGTTTATCACTTAGTAAAACCAGTGATGCATGGCTATGCAAAAATTGCAACTCATTCCATTTCACTGACTCCTTTTTCGAACAGGAGAATGACACCAACATTGAGTTGAGCATAAACATTGATGAAACAAATCAGCAATCAGTTTTTGAAGAATTAAAAGATGTAAAGAAAAAACATCCTAGAAAATTCATAGTAGCTCATTTGAATATAAACAGCATGAAATTTAAATTTGTTGGAATTGAAGAACTTCTTAATGAGAAAACTGTAGATGTGCTATTTATTTCTGAAACTAAAATTGATTCCTCTTTTAGAAACAGCATTTTTGAGGTATCAGGCAACAAACTTGAAAGACACGATAAGAATATACATGGAGGAGGCTTGGCAGCATTCATTAGGACAGACATACCAGTTAGGAGGAGATACGATCTTGAAAGTCAAAACTTAGAAAATATCATATATGAGGTAACTTTGAATAAAACCAAATGGTCCATCTTATGTGTATACAGACCACCTAGCATGTCAGATAAGAAATTTAGTGAACAGTTAACAATCACTATTGACAAATGTATTACACAATATGATCATTATTTATTGATGGGAGATTTGAACTATGATCTTTTATGTAAAAATAAAGGGAACATTCTTTTTGATTTAATGGAACTATATAAATTTGATCTTTGTAATCTAATAAAAGAACCTACATGTTTCATGTAAAATTGCAAGAATTCACTTTTAAATGTAATATTAACAAATTCAAAATCTCTGTGTTTTAAAACTTTAAACTTTACAACTGGTATAAGTGATTGTCACAACATGATCAGTACTGTCATCAATAATATAACACCAGCAAATGAAAAACAAAAGATTAAATACAGAAGCTTTAAAAATCTGGATGTAATTGCTTTAAATGAAGATCTGTCTAAGGTAAATATACAGGTACAATCAAATACAAGTACAAATGAGATTGATGTGAATGAAATATATGAAACTTTTGAATCAGATATAAATACTATTTTTGATAAACATGTTCCAACAAAAGAAATGTATAGGAAAAATAATCAGTTGCCATACATGAATAGAGAATTACGTAAAGCAATATATAACAAGAAAATGTATTATTCCAAATTCTTAAAAGACAAAAGTTCTAAAAACTGGGAACAGTATAGATTAAGAAGAAATTGAGTAAATAAGTTAAAAAGAAAATCTGAAAATAATTATTTCCAAGAAAGATGCACCGGTGGCTGTAAACAAACTGAGTTCTGGAAAACCATGAAACCCTATTTCTCCAAAAAATCTAAAATTATTTTACAAGATAATGATAAAATTGTAACTAAAATGTAGATGTAGCTGAAGTTTTTAACAAATTTTTCGTAAATGTAGCCCAGGACATCGGCAAAGATTATACTTTCAATAAAAATTACCATCCCAACTTCCAAAAAATTGAAGATAAAAATTTTGTAAAAAAGAGTTTTTAATTCAAATCAACTAATGAAACATTTGTATCTAAAGTCATTGATAAATTTAATATTAAAAAAGCAACAGGTGTTGATAAAATCTCTGTCAAATTGATGAAACTTGGTAAAATATCACTCTTATCACCAATCACAAAAATAATAAACATGTCAATAGACTCAGGTATCTTCCCAAATAGACTAAAGGAAGCACAGGTTACACCCCTATTCAAAAAGAATTACTCTTTTTTAAAAAGTAATTATAGGCCTGTCAGCATATTACCTATACCTTCAAAAAATTTGGAAAAATTTTATCTGTTCAATTGTCAGATTTTTTAAAATATTTTTGACCATTTTTTATGTGCGTTTAGAAAAGGACATGGCTGTCGAACTACTATCTTAAGACTTCTAGAAGATTGGAAGCAGGCTTTAGATTGTAATGAGTATATAGTAGCAATTTTAATGGATTTGTCGAAGGCATTCGACTGTTTGCCACGTGCTATTTTAATATGTAAATTGTCCGCGTATGGATTGTCAGATAATGCTACAAAAGTCCTGCTATCTTATTTAACTAACAAAAAACAACAAATTAAAATAGGGAATATTGTTAGCACATGGGCAAATATACAGAAAGGTGTTCCACAGGGTTCAATTCCCGAATCTCTGCTTTTTAATGTATTCATAAATGATATATTTTATTTTATAAAACATTGTGATTTATACAACTATGCAGACGACAACACCCTTTCTTTTCATTCTCCAAATTTTGACGAGGTAGTAAATGTTTTGCAACAAGAAAGTAATATACTCATAAATTGGTTTCATTTTAATTGCATGCAAGCAAATACAGAAAAATTCCAAGCGATTGCAGTTGGTAAAGAGTCTTTTGATAAATCACCCATTTTTCAGATTGGAACTGCAAATATATCATGTGATGAGGTAGTTAAACTCTTGGGTGTTGATATTGATTTCATGTTAAATTTTGATTGTCATATTAAAAATATTTGTAAGAAAGCAGTTCAACAGTTAAATATATTAAAGCGCATAGGTAAAAATCTTAGCAAATTGAACCGGCTTACTATTTTTCACACTTTTGTACTATCAAATTTTAATTTTTGCCCCCTGTCTTGGCATTTTTGCTCAGAAACTAATACGAAGAAAAGTGAAAAGATACAGGAAAGAGCTCTACGTTTTGTTTACCAGGATTATGGGGCATCTTATGAAAACTTACTGATTAAAGCAAAAATGCCAACACAGCATATCAGGAGAATAAGAACAATGGCACTGGAAACATTCAAAATTTTAAATGGTCTAGCACCACCTGTATTATCTAATTTAGTTCAAAAACAAGACCATAAATATAATTTTCGATATACAAATCTATTACAGATTCCACAGGTAAAATCATCAAGGTACGTAAGAGTTCATTTAGGTATGCTGCCTCGGTCTTATGGAATTCACTTCCAGACAATTATAGAAACTGTTCTAATTTCAATGAATTTAAAAATCTTATTTATTTTTGGAATGATAAATCCTGTACATGCATAGCATGTCAAAATTCTTAGTTATTTGTGACGGAGCGGTATACCAAAACTTTTAGTGTTCTGCTTTTTATTTTTCATTTTTTCGCTTTGCATTATCATTTTTTTTGCGTGCTTTATTTTGTGCTTTGCTTTGCTGTGTTTTTATGTTTCATTGCATTATGTATTACCTGCTTTACAATTTAATTGTGCATGCTTGATAGTTATGAACATGTATGTGCTACTTGTGTCTGTATGGATCTAATTTCAATGAATTTAAAAATCGTATTTCTTTTTGGAATGGTAAATCATAGGATAGACAAAGTGAGTAATCAGAAGCCGTAAATCATAGGATAGACAAAGTGAGTAATCAGAAGCCGTAAATCATAGAATAGACAAAGTGGGTAATCAGAAGCCGTAAATCATAGGATAGACAAAGTGGGTAATCAGAAGCGTAAATCATAGGATAGACAAAGTGGGTAATCAGAAGCCGTAAATCATAGGATAGACAAAGTGGGTAATCAGAAGCCGTAAATCATAGGATAGACAAAGTGGATAATCAGGAGCCGTAAATCATAGGATAGACAAAGTAGGTAATCAGAAGCCGTAAATCATAGGATAGACAAAGTGGGTAATCAGAAGCCGTAAATCATAGGATAGACAAAGTGGGTAATCAGAAGCCGTAAATCATAGGATAGACAAAGTGGGTAATCAGAAGCCGTAAATCATAGGATAGACAAAGTAGGTAATCAGAAGCCGTAAATAATAGGATAGACAAAGTGGGTAATCAGATGCCGTAAATCATAGGATAGAAAACATGGGTAATCAGAAGCCGTAAATCATAGGATAGACAAAGTAGGTAATCAGAAGCCGTAAATCATAGGATAGACAAAGTAGGTAATTAGAAGCCGTAAATAATAGGATAGACAAAGTGGGTAATCAGATGCCGTAAATCATAGGATAGAAAACATGGGTAATCAGAAGCCGTAAATCATAAGATAGACAAAGTAGGTAATCAGAGGCCGTAAATCATAGGATAGACAAAGTGGGTAATCAGAAGCCGTAAGTCATAGGATAGACAAAGTAGGTAATCAGAAGCCGTACTCCATAGGATAGACAAAGTGGGTAACCAGAAGTCGTAAATCATAGGATAGACAAAGTAGGTAATCAGAAGCCGTAAATCATAGGATAGAAAACGTGGGTAATCAGAAGCCGTAAATCATAGGATAGACAAAGTAGGTAATCAGAAGCCGTAAATCATAGGATAGACAACGTGAGTAATCAGAAGCCGTAAATCATAGGATAGACAACATGGGTAATCAGAAGTCGTAAGTCATAGGATAGACAAAGTAGGTAATCAGAACCCGTAAATCATAGGATAGATAAAATAGGTAATCAGAAGCCGTAAATCACAGGATAGACAATGTAGGTAATCAGAAGCCGTAAATCACAGGATAGACAAAGTGGGTAATCAGAAGCCGTAATCATAGGATAGATAAAGTAGGTAATCAGAAGCCGTAAATCATAGGATAGACAAAGTGGATAATCAGAAGCCGTAAATCATAGGATAGACAAAGTAGGTAATCAGAAGCCGTAAATAATAGGATAGACAAAGTGGGTAATCAGATGCCGTAAATCATAGGATAGAAAACATGGGTAATCAGAAGCCGTAAATCATAGGATAGACAAAGTAGGTAATCAGAAGCCGTAAATCATAGGATAGACAAAGTAGGTAATTAGAAGCCGTAAATAATAGGATAGACAAAGTGGGTAATCAGATGCCGTAAATCATAGGATAGAAAACATGGGTAATCAGAAGCCGTAAATCATAAGATAGACAAAGTAGGTAATCAGAGGCCGTAAATCATAGGATAGACAAAGTGGGTAATCAGAAGCCGTAAGTCATAGGATAGACAAAGTAGGTAATCAGAAGCCGTACTCCATAGGATAGACAAAGTGGGTAACCAGAAGTCGTAAATCATAGGATAGACAAAGTAGGTAATCAGAAGCCGTAAATCATAGGATAGAAAACGTGGGTAATCAGAAGCCGTAAATCATAGGATAGACAAAGTAGGTAATCAGAAGCCGTAAATCATAGGATAGACAACGTGAGTAATCAGAAGCCGTAAATCATAGGATAGACAACATGGGTAATCAGAAGTCGTAAGTCATAGGATAGACAAAGTAGGTAATCAGAACCCGTAAATCATAGGATAGATAAAATAGGTAATCAGAAGCCGTAAATCACAGGATAGACAATGTAGGTAATCAGAAGCCGTAAATCACAGGATAGACAAAGTGGGTAATCAGAAGCCGTAATCATAGGATAGATAAAGTAGGTAATCAGAAGCCGTAAATCATAGGATAGACAAAGTGGATAATCAGAAGCCGTAAATCACGGGATAGACAAAGTAGGTAATCAGAAGCCGTAAATCATAGGATAGACAAAGTAGGTAATCAGAAGCCGTAAACCGAAGAAGGACAGACAACAAAATGGCAAACAATAATAACACTACACAGAAAACAAAAGATTGAGCAACGCGAACCCCACTAACCAGGGTGATTATTAGTTGGTTGTATCTAACTATGAAGGGTCCACGTGGCTCAGTGGGTTACATATGATCTACATAACACTACACAGAAAACAAAAGATTGAGCACACGAACCCCACTAAAAAAGGCTATTATTAGTTGACTGCATCTAACTATGAAGGGCCCGGGTGACCCAATGGGTTAGGTAGTTGGATTACATAACAACTCATACAGGCCTATCACCAATACGGCGTGGGTTCGCACCCGGCTTTGTAAATTAAAAAAAGGGTACACTCGACTCGCAGTCGCAAGTGATAAAGCTTACCAGTTGCTTGCCAATGGTCGGTGTTTCTCTCCGGGTACTCCGGTTTTTCCCACAACTAAAACTGGTCGCCATGATATAGCTGAAATATTGCTGAAATTGGCGTTAAGCAGAATAAATCAAATCAAATCTAACTATGAGTCTAACCAACGTTAACATAAACAACACGCATCACGTCATCTACATTTCATATTTTGCATCATGTATCATGTGCAAAAAATAGCTAAATATATGTAAACAAGAACAAACAGCAACAATATAAAATGAAATAAAGAATGTTACACTGTAGGAAAGTTCCACACATTATGCTATTGTTTGACTGATATTTTCTCCTGACTGTGTTTTGTTTGAATATTTTCTCCTGACTGTATAATATCAATCAAGGACAACCATGGCCGGTCCTTCCTGATCACATCTAAAAACTCATCTTTATCTTCTTTTATATCTACTTTAATAGTTAGGTTTGTGTCACTTGATTGAGCACCTTTGAAGGACCACAACCGTTTGTTTCCGTCTGTTACCCAGTATTTACCGAATGCTTTATACACAGTAATAGGGTCAATGTTAGTTAGAACATTCATATTTAACTGCAAGTTAGCCTGCAGATTTTGAAAGAAAGCAGTTATTGCTATATTCTCCTTAGTATAACGTATGTCTGATGGATTAAGTTCCGTTTGATTTCTGTGAGTGCTTAATGACCTCATTAGACGTGTCAACTCAGAGGAATCAGAGACAGTCAACTTACTACTTGAAGAGGACATCGGTCTACGATATAGTTCCGTTTCACTAGGCCGATTTGAAGGGAATACGGACGGCACACTACAAGTGTTGTTGATGTGTGTTCTGTTGGCTGGCCGATAGGGTGTCAAAACGTCTGGATCAATGCTCTCTACCTGAAGATGCCACGTGCCCATGGCACATTTTCTCGAGTAAAACCTTGCAGTTCGTCCGCCATTTATAGAATTTAGTTTTCTTGAATCAATGGAATATGTTTTATTGACCCGAATGGTTGTACATTTTCCCAATTTTTCAAGATGTCGGAATACCCAGAGTCGTCTATTATCGGCAGTTACCCATTTCCCATGCATCCAAACAACACTAATGGTGGGTATATCAGATATTCTACATTTTCCTTCAACTAATTCGTCAAGTGTTTCACCAAGATTCTTGTTTCGGTGACTGTTTTTTTTTTTTTTATCAAAAACGCTGTTTATTTCAGCTTGATTGAAATATATCTCTGACGGTTTTAACTCCATTTTCTGAAATAATATAAAGGAATATCATATGTAAAACATATACGATACTATACCATGACAATTATGCCTTTTCTCTATCAAACAAACATCAACCATCAACATGTATATTTATCCAGAGTGCCGTCGTCGCGGTCGTAATCGTATGGTATTTAGATATACAACTACCTATGAAATCAGTGTATATCATCCCTAGTTGTGAGTTCGATACAACATTATGTGATAAAGTTTGTCAGTGACTTGCGACAGCTCGGTGGTTTTCTCTGGGTACTCCGACAGCCACGATATAACAGACATAGTCGTTGCTTTAAAAAAGTATCCATTCCGGATAGATGGTTATAGTATTTAGCGCCTCTTTCAACAGATACAGAAAGGTTTATTTTGAGTCGATCCTCGATATCTTTTAAGTGACATTAAGAAAGGCGGAAATTTTTCTCACAGTACTCTGGTTTTCTTCTCAAATGAAACACCGCATCAGTTGTGTAATGGTTAGCCTGCTCGCCTCGAGTGCGGCAGATTGTGGGATGTCTTTGCACCACTACCGATATGGCAACAATTTGATGGCTCAACATTGGCAAATTATCGGCATGGTTGGCAAACGGTTGCCGTTGGCGTTACAACAGTGGCCCGGCGTTGGCCCAACATATCTCCACCAACTGTAATTCTGATACTGTTGGACCAGCGTCATAATAAATTATCCCGATAGGTGGCGTTACTATCTCGTAACTTGGTAACTTCGTAACCACTGTTTTTCGTAACTTATTTCGTAGCCTCTGCATAACCTTTCCGTACATTTTTCGTAGCTTCGTACCTTTTTCGTAAATTATAGCCCTTCATTTATCTATCGATCTATGATACTTTCAAACTCTCAGTGACATCATAAGCAAGTTGGGTGACGTCAATCGATATTCCTCATTGATTTTTCCCGTGCTTTTTTCTTAGTATTAGTACAAAATGTAATACAGTAGTACAAGTACCATGGCTACCAAAAGTGACCCCTTTGGGGTTCCCTTTGGGGTGCGCATGCGCAGTATCCGCCCTAGTGGGGCCTTTTGACCGGAAATGAGCTGCGGCTGCTCTGGATATTGGATTCTGTCATCTCATTGGTACAATTTCCATATTCAATTTACTTTTCTTCCATAATTTCCATATTTTTTCACTATTCAACTTACTTTTCTTCTGTATTTTCCATATCATTTCACTATTCAACTTTCTTTTCTTCCGCATTTTCCATATCTTTTCACTATTCAACTTACTTTTCCTCCATATTTTCCATATCTTTTCACTTTTCAACTTGCCTTTCTTCAATATTTTCCATATCATTTCACATTTCATCCCTATTTTCCATATCATTTCATAATTTTCGTCTGTGTTTTCCAAATCTTTTTACTATTTAACTTACTTTTCTTCCATATCTTTTTCACTATTTAACTTTCCTTTCTTCTGCATTTCCCATATCTTTTCTTTCATATTTCCCCTATCTTTTCACTTGTCAACTTATATTTCTTCTGTATTGTTCAACTCTCTTCACTATTTTCTTCTGTATTTTCGAAATCTTTTCACAATTCAACCTACTTTTCTTCCACATTTTCCAAATCTTTTCACTATTCAACTTACTTTTCTTCGGCATTTTCTATATCTTTTCACAATTCAGCTTACTTTTCTTCCATATTTTTCCCATCTTTTCACTATTCAACTTATATTTCTTCTGTATTTTCCATATCTTTTCACTATTCAACCTACGTTTCTTCTGTATTTTCCATATCATTTCACAATTCAACCTACTTTTCTTCCACATTTTTCATATCTTTTCCCAATTCAACCTACTTTTCTTCCATATTTTCCATATCTTTTCACTTTTCAACTTACATTTCTTCCATACTTTCCAAATCTTTTCACTATTCAACCTACGTTTCTTCTGTATTTTCCATATCATTTCACAATTCAACCTACTTTTCTTCCATATTTTCCATATCTTTTCACTTTTCAACTGACTTTTCCTCCACATTTTCCATATCTTTTCACTTTTCAACTTACATTTCTTCCATACTTTCCAAATATAATCACTATTCAACCTACGTTTCTTCTGTATTTTCCATATCATTTCACAATTCAACCTACTTTTCTTCTGTATTTTCAATATCTTTTCACTATTGAATTTACTTTTCTTCTGTATTTTCCAAATCTTTTCACTATTCAACCTACTTTGTTCCGCATTTTCTATATCTTGTCACTATTCAACTTACTTTTCTTCCATATTTTCCTAATTTTTTCACTATTCAACTTACATTTCATCTGTATTTTCCATATCTTTTCACTATTCAACTTGGGTTTCTTCCATATTGTTCATATCTTTTCACAATTCAACCTACTTTTCTTCCATATTTTCCATATCTTTTCACTTTTCAGCTGATTTTTCTTCCATATTTTCTATATCTTTTCACTTTTCAATTTATCTTTCTTCCATACTTTCCAAATCTTATCACTATTCAACCTACTTTTCTTCATTTTTTCCTCACTCACTTACACAACTCACTCAATGATATTCCCAACATAAATAAGTTTTAAAATTCTCCTGTGATTTAAATTTATTTCAAAGAATACCCATTGCTCTAAAATATATTGTGTTCTCCAGCAATTTGAAAAGAGTATTGGGCAATGTTTTCCAGTTATCAGAAACAAGCATTAACAGCTATGATATCTCCTTTATTTACAAACTGCCATGATAAAACTGTAATATTGTTGAATGTGGCATTAAACACCATAAACACGACCCTTTATTTACAAAGACATATACCTACCTACCTATCTATCTACATTTTTATCAGAATTATAGATTTTATTCAATTTTTGCTAGTTATTTTCCTATCTTGATGAGTTCCAAATTTCCACAATCAAATTTATTTTACATAACAGCCTGACACAGTGTTCTATTTTTAGAGCAGTAAGAAAACTTACTTCCTGAACAGGGTTTTAGTACATATTTACCTGCGAAAGGCAAGCAAATATCTGTATATAGGCTTAGATATATCTATTTTACTGCCAAGGGCAAGTAACTCTATGTTTATATAAGTGTAACAATCGATTTCCAAATAGCCATTTCTTGATGCGTATTATATAGTATTTCTCTTTCTGCACAGATATATGTCCAAATACAGAGTACAAATACAAATACAAATATCCTCCACATAAAGAGTTATGTCCCCTACTACAGTGTTATTCCTCCAAATACAGGGTTATGTCCCCTACTGTAGTGTTATTCCCACATGAATAGCAATGTCCCATACAGCAGTGCTAAACCTCCACATAGAGTTATTCCACCTACTGTAGTATTATCCTTGCACATACAGAGTTGTAGCTTATTCCTCCACATAAAGAGCTATGTCCCCTACTGCAGTGTTAAACCTCCACAAACAGGGTTATGTCCCCTACGGCAGTGTTATCCCACATAAATAGATATGTCCCCTACTGCAGTGTTAAACCTCCACATAAAGAGTTATTCCCCCTACTTTAATATTATCCTTGCACATACAGAGGTGTAACTTATTCCCCACATACAGAGCTATGTCCCCTATTACAGAGTTATTCCTGCTGATACAGAGTTATTCCACCTTACTGTAGGGCATAATGTAAACTTAAATAAATTACATGCAGTATTAATTGTTTTGTAATAAAAAATACTTTTCTTCAAAAATATGGAAAAAAAGTAAGTTGAAATGTGAAATGATATGGAAAATATGGAAGAAAAGTAAGTTGAAATGTGAAATGATATGGAGCATATGGAAGAAACCCAAGTTGAATAGTGAAAAGATATTAAAAATATGGAAGAAACCCAAGTTGAAATGTGAAATGATATGAAAATTATGGAAAAAAAGTATTTTTTATTACAAAACAATTAATACTGCATGTAATTTATTTAAGTTTACATTATGCCCTACAGTAAGGGGAAATAACTCTGTAGCTTAAGGGATAACTCTGTAATATGGGACATAACTCTTTATGTGGGGAATAAGTTACACCTCTGTATGTGCAAGGATAATATTAAAGTAAGGGCAATAACTCTTTATGTGGAGGTTTAACACTGCAGTAAGGGATATAACTATTTATGTGGGAATAACACTGCCGTAGGGGACATAACCCTGTGTGTGGAGGCTTAACACTGCAGTAGGGGACATAGCTCTTTCTGTGGGGGAATAAGCTACAACTCTGTATGTGCAAGGATAATACTACAGTAGGTGGAATAACTCTATGTGGAGGTTTAGCACTGCTGTATGGGACATTGCTATTCATGTGGGAATAACACTACAGAAGGGGACATAACCCTGTATTTGGAGGAATAACACTGTAGTAGGGGACATAACTCTTTGTGTGGAGGATAAAGGGGGGTCATCACTCTGTATTTGGACATATATCTGTGCAGAAAGAGAAATACTATATAATACGCATCAAGAAATGGCTATTTGGAAATCGATTGTTACACTTATATACAGAGAGTTACTTGCCATTGGCAGTAAAATAGATATATTTAAACCTATATACAGATATTTGCTTGCCTTTGGCAGGTAAATATATACTAAAGCCCTGTTCAGGAAGTAAGTTTTCTTACTGCTCTCAAAATAGAACACTGTGTCAGGCTGTTATGTAAAATAAATTTGATTGTGGAAATTTGAAACTCATCAAGATAGGAAAATAACTAGCAAAAATTGAATAAAATCTATAATTCTGATAAAAATGTAGATAGATAGGTAGGTAGGTATATGTCTTTGTAAATAAAGGGTCATGTTTATGGTGTTTAATGTCATATTCAACAATATTAGTTATAGCAGGCCAGTTTGTACATAAAGGAGATATCATAGCTGTTAATGCTTGTTTCTCATAACTGGAAAACATTGCCCAATATTCTTTTCAAATAGCTGGAGAACACAATATATTTTAGAGCAATGGGTATTATTTTAAATAAATTTAAATCACAGGAAAATTTTAAAACTTGATTATATTGGGAATATCATTGAGTGAGTTGTGTTAGTGAGTGAGTAAGAAATGAAGAAAAGTAGGTTGAATAGTGAAAAGATTTGGAAAATACATAAGAAAAGCAAGTTGAATAGTGAAAAGATATGGAAAATGTGGAAAAGTAGGTTGAATTGTGAAATGATGTGGAAAATACGAACGAAAAGTAGGTTGAAAAGTGAAAAGATATGGAAAATATGGAAGAAAATTAGGTTGAATTGTGAAAAGATATGAAAAATATGGAAGAAACCCAAGTTGAATAGTGAAAAGATATGGAAAATACAGAAGAAATGTAAGTTGAGTAGTGAAAAGATAGGGATAATATGGAAGAAAAGTAAGTTGAATAGTGAAAAGATATAGAACATGCGGAAGAAAAGTAGGTTGAATTGTGAAAAGATTTGGAAAATACAGAAGAAAATTGTGAAATGATATGGAAAATATGGAGGAAAAATAAGATGAATAGTGAAAAGATATGGGAAATACAGAAGAAAGGAAAGTTGAATAGTGAAAAAGATATGGAAATTATGGAAGAAAAGTAAGTTGAACAGTGAAATGATATGGAAAATATGGAGGAAAAGTAAGTTGAAAAGTGAAAAGATATGGAAAATATGGAAGAAAATTAGGTTGAATTGTGAAAAGATATGAAAAATATGGAAGAAACCCAAGTTGAATAGTGAAAAGATATGGAAAATACAGAAGAAATGTAAGTTGAGTAGTGAAAAGATAGGGATAATATGGAAGAAACGTAAGTTGAATAGTGAAAAGATATAGAACATGCGGAAGAAAAGTAGGTTGAATTGTGAAAAGATTTTGAAAATACAGAAGAAAATTGTGAAATGATATAGAAAATATGGAGGAAAAATAAGATGAATAGTGAAAAGATATGGGAAATACAGAAGAAAGGAAAGTTGAATAGTGAAAAAGATATGGAAATTATGGAGGAAAAGTAAGTTGAATAGTGAAAAGATTTGGAAAACACAGAAGAAAATTGTGAAATGATATGGAAAATATGGAAGAAATGTCAAATGATATTGAAAATGTGGAAGAAAAGTCAGTTGAATAGTGAAAAGATTTGGAAAATACAGAAGAAAATTGTGAAATGATATGGAAAATATGGATGAAATGTGAAATGATATGGAAAATATGGAAGAAAGGCAAGTTGAAAAGTGAAAAGATATAGAAAGTATGGAGGAAAAGTAAGTTGAATAGTGAAAAGATATGGAAAATGCTGAAGAAAAGTAACTTGAATAGTGAAATGATATGCAAAATACAGAAGAAAAGTAAGTTGAATAGCGAAAAGATATGGAAATTATGGAAGAAAAGTAAGTTGAATATGGAAATTGAACCAATGAGATGACAGAATCCAGTATCCAGAGCAGCAGCAGCAGCCATATACCCCAGAACAGCAGCAGTAGCAGCAGAAGCAGCCATATACCCCAGAGCATCAGCTGCAGCAGCAGTAGCAGCCACCACCACCACCACCACAGCAACAGCAGCAGCCGTCACCACCACTACCACAACAGCAGCAGCAGCTCATTTCCGGTCAAATGGCCCCACTAGGGTGGATATTTCGCAACTTCGGGTTGCGCATGCTCACACCCAAGGGAACCCCAAAGGTGTCACGTGATCTTTGGTCACTTCCGGTAGCCATGGTACGATTGACGTCACCGAGCCTGCTTATGATGTCACTGAGAGTTTGAAAGTACCATAGATCGATAGATAAATGAAAGGGCTACAAGTTACGAAAAGGGTACGAAATTACGAAAAAGGTACGGAAAAGTTACGAAGAGGTTACGAAATAAGCTACGAAAGACCTTGGTTGCGAAGTTACCAAGTTACGAGAGAATGTTACGAAATAAGTTACGGAAGACCCTGGTTACGAAGTTACCAAGCTACGAGATAGTAACGCCACCTATCGGGATAATTTATTATGACGTATAGTGATGCATTATGGGAAAATGCCTCGGGCGACGTTGGGGTCAGGTGACCTTCGGTCACATTCGGTACCCATGGTACTTGTACTACTGCTATAGTAAGAAAAAAAGCGGGGAAAAGCAGGGCATGCGCAGAACATACTTCCGTGACTTCCTGTTCTGGTGACTTCCGGTGATGTCAGTCTGACGTCACTTCAGGTCAAAAGGCCCCACTAAGGCGGATATTGCGCAACTTCCGGTTGTGCATGCGCAACTTCCGGTTGCGCATGCGCAGAATATACTTCCGGACAGGGCTTTGGGCACATGACTGACGTCACGTGGTCACATGACTTCCGGTTGCTCTCCATTCCTACCCCACAAATGCGACTTTGTCCGTGCCCATATACTACTCACATTGTTTATAAATATGCATGCAATCAAGTATTTTATTTTATTTTATTTTACCTAGATGCCATTAGCAAATTTTCTGCGTAGTACGGATGCAGTTATTTATACAAGGAGTGTAATGAGTATCGAATTACTTATCAATTTCGTGCCTTTCGTTATCATCCTTTGTCTCTGGAGCATTCAACGTGGTCGAGATAGTGCATAACCACCTTGACATAATTGTTGCTTTATAGAATCACAATGTAAGTATGATTATTATGTTGATCAGTGATATTTTAATTTATTTTCTTTAAATAAAACTTTTATACAAAAAAGTATAATTTTCAAGTTTTGATGATACATTTCGCGTGCTACTTTATTTTTATTTACTAAAATAAAAATAGGGAAAAGTAAAATAAATAAATAAATAAATAAATAAATGAAATAAAATGAAAAAGGAAAGATGAATTTTTTCTTACATAGTCGTTATATTGATGAAAAAGATATAATTTATTTAAATTTCGTGCGTACAACACGTGTATAGCTCTGTTCCACGTGATATTCCCAGTATACATTTAGTAATTTGACCACGTGACATTGTAGTCACATGACCACAATATGGCAAATACATGCAACTGAACTGGTTTTCTGGTTAATAAGGACTGGAAAGTACAAAAATAGTTCACATTCAGGCAGTTTACTTTCCCAGGGGTAAGGCATTGTCGAACTCACAAGACATTAGCCTGAAACTAATACAATCTATTCCGTTTTGAAGAAAGGGAGAGGAACAAGAAGCGTAGACTAGCGTTTTGAACAGGATTGCCTCATAATCTCGTTGAGATTAAGATTCCGAAGAAAAGTTCTGTCTGTATCTTCATCCTAGGATGATGATACAGACAGAGAAAATTTCTTCGATGAATATGCATACAGAAAATTTCTTCGGAATCCTAATCTCAACGAAATTAGATTGCCTCATTGTCTTTGAGTTTGAGTAAACATGAAGTCTTATTTATCAATGGAATAAATCAATGACATAATATCGAGAATAATGAATCACCAGTTGCATATTTTTATAATGCAATTATACTACTTGTATAATCAAACTATGTTTGTTGTAATCACACACACGCACAGTGACACACACACATGCATCTATATAGTATATATTTTACTTGACAAGTAAGTGGTCATCTGGTTGGGATTTGGGTAGTGGAGGTCTTTTTTGTGTGTTTACTCTCACTACATCAGTACATGGTTAGCCACGAAGGGATAATTAATGTGCATGTTTACCTGGTTTGTTTGTTAAGTTGATTTATTGGTCAAAATTTTGAATACTGAATAGACCTATGTAAAAGGGTAATATTTTTAGTTTTTATTTTTTTTTCATAGGTTCTTCACCTGGGCACCATTGGAGGAGATAGTATAACAGATTGTACCAGAAGAACAATGAAATACTGCATCACTAACAAGCTTGCCATTGAGTGTTACTGGACTGGCATGGGTGAGAAAAAGGCCTTTGGTAAAAGCGGCCTATTATCAGTTGTAAGAAGTAAGTTGAAATTATTAAAAACAAGATATGATATAATTTATTCCAATGCATACTACCTATGTTTTGTGATTAACCTACATCAGGGGGCAGTTTTCCTAATGAGGTTTGTTCATGATACCTTTATATGATGGGTCAACAATATTTTTGCAATGTTGAAAGATTACGAGGAGTAATCAGACAACATCGACCTCATTTTTTGAGAACCAGTGGTCCGGTAAAGATTTCATGATAGGGTTTATCTTTAACTGTAGAAAAGTAATATCTGTTTTTGTACGTCATGTGACCCATTTTTTTTTTATTTAGCCAAACTGACACGATGTTCAATCATATGAAAATCACCATATGCTGTAAACCAACTTAAGAAAAAAAAAGAGCTGAAATGAAAAAAAATGCAAATGAACAAGATGAAGAAAATTAACTAGAGGCTCCCAGGAGCCTGTAATCGCTCACCTGGTTTTCAATATTACATCTAAAGTTAATAGAAAATGGGGGTGTTACACATAATTTTGGAAGTGGGCCACCCAAAGATCATTTCAACTCAAATTTCTGAGCAAAAGATTTAGATGTGATTTTTATCTCATAATATTCCTAAATGGAATAAACTGGCGGAAAAAATCTCACAGAAAATCACAGAATATGTTAAACTACTCATTGTCATGTACCTGCAGTTAAAATTTGAGCTCATTTTGATTTATACTAAAACAGCAATGGACAATTGAAGAAATTTTTATTTTTAGTAACAGCAGCCATCTTGAATGGAGGGCGGGGCTGTTGGACACAAATTTGAAAGGGACCCACCCAGGGACCATCCCTGCCAGGTTCGGTTTATTTTGGTTCAGCGGTTTCAGAGGAGAAGATTTAAATGTGATCTTTTATCAAAATATGTCTAATTTGCATAATCGGTATAAATCGGCTGAAAGAAAATTTCACAGAAAAACCCGGAATATATGTTAAACTACTCCTTGCCATGTAGCTGCAGTTAACATTTGAGCTCATTTTGACTTATACTAAAGCAGCAATGGACAATTAAAATTTCATCCCCCCTTTTTTCTATTTCAAAATATGCCTAATTTGCATAATCGGTATAAATTGGCTCACAGAAAAAAACGGAATATATGTTAATCTACTCCTTCCCATGTAGCTGCAGTTAAAATTTGTGCTCATTTTGACTTATACTAAAGTAGCAATGAACAATTGAAGAAATTTCTATTTTTAGTAACAGCAGCCATTTTTAATGGAGGGCGTGGCTGTCGGACACAATTTTGAAAGGGATCCACCCAGGGGCCATCCCTGCCAGATTTGGTTTAATTTGGTTCAGCGGTTTCAGAGGAGCAGATTTAAATGTGATCATTTATCAAAATATGCCTTATTTGCATAATCGGTATAAATCGGCTGACAGAAAATATCACAGAAAATCCCGGAATATATGTTAAACTACTCATTGCCATGTAGCTGCAGTTAAAATTTGAGCTCATTTTAACTTATACTAAAGCAGCAATGGACAATTGAAGAAGTATATATTTTTAGTAACAGCAGCCATCTTTAATGGAGGGCGGGGCTGTCGGAAACAATTTTGAAAGGGATCCACCCAGGGGTCATCCCTGCCAGGTTTGGCTTAATTTGGCCCAGCGGTTTCAGAGGAGCAGATTTAAATTTGATCTTTTATCAAAATCTGCCTAATTTGCATAATCGGTATAAATCGGCTGAAAGAAAAATTTCACAGAAAAACCCGGAATATATGTAAAATTACTCCTTGCCATGTAGCTGCAGTTAAAATTTGAGCTCATTTTGGCTTATACTAAAGCAGCAATGGACAATTAAAATTGCATCCCCCCTTTTTCTATTTTTAGCTTAGCGACCATCTTGGTTGGAAGTCGGGATCACCGGACACAATTTTGGAAGGGGGACATCCAAGGACCATTTCACCAAAGTTTGGTTGCAATTGGCCCAGTGGTTTCTGAGAAGAAGATTTAAATGTGAAAGTTTACGACGTACGACGGACGGACAGACGGACGGACGCCAAGTGATGGAAAAAGTTCACATGACCTTTGGCCAGGTGAGCTAAAAAGTCTTAAATTTTAAGTTCCTTTTTGAAGTTCTTTAAGTAAGAAGTTTAGAAGTAGTTTGTGTTATTCATTAGTTCCAGGTCTGTTTATTATCTAATACCTTGGTATCAAATTAAAACAGTATTCAAGAACATGAACTTCAGAGGCCCCAGGTATAACTGAAACAAAACAGTATATGCAAATTAAAATATAAATAACATTATACATTTGTGAACAAACAAAACTGAACACTAAAGTTGACCTATATAAACTCCTTCAAAAACCTTGAGTGATGCATAGTGCTCTTGATGTAAGCATATCCTACTTTACTAGCCATCTGGCATTTCTAAAAGTTCAGAACACAAATGAGACAAATACACAAAAAACCTGTGGTAAGTATCTGGCAAACCCTCTGCCATATCATTGCAAGTCAAGCTCACGCCTGGTCATTTTGGACAATAACCAAAGAGAGACTCGAACCAACACTGCAGTGGTGAATGGCTACAGTGATCACAGGTAGAAGTTTTACCAACCACCTAGACCACTGGGCCACCGTGGCCCCTGTTAACTTTGTTAGAATGCTGTTTAATATCCTTTGTAAAACTGTTGGCTGATAGTTGTAGACATTGTTGGCATACTACTGTTGGCCCAACAAAGGCCCGATGAGCAAAATCACGTTGGGCCAACGTTATCTGCCAAAGTTGGTCCAACCAAGTTGCCAACAAAATGCCAACATAGGCCCAACACTGGGATGCTATCTGGGTAGTGACACCCGTTATGCTACCTGCGTGATATGTAGTATAATGGCTTCGTCTTGGTCACCATCATATGATCATTGTGTTGTCCTGCTCGCCTCGAGTGTGGTAGATCGAGGGTTCGAGCTCCGGTCGAGTCAAACCAAAGATGATGAAATTAATATTTGTTGGTTCTCCACTTAGCACGCAGCATTAAAAAGAAAGAGGAAATACTGGTTGGTTCGGAATCAGAATAATGTGTCCGAGTGGAGCCACATGTCTACCGGCGGACTGTTGTTTCAGTGAGCTAGCACTATAAAAATTCAACTCAGCGTGTTGGTCTAGAAAGCGGACCTTATCATCATCTCATTGAAAATTAATTTGTTCTCGCCATGATATAGCTGAAAAATTGCTGAATTGGCGTTAAACAACAATCACTCACTCACTCTCCCATGAAACGGACCGCAATGATATAGCTGAAATACTATTGAACCACACTGATATATACAGCTGACGGTGAAATACCAGTATTTCTAAGTTAGCCGTGTGAAAATAAAAATGATAATTTCACAGTAAAAGTAAAAATGACAACTCTACACATAGACTTATAACATATCATAATATGTAATTGTGAAGATAAAAGCATTACACACGTGTTTTGATAAATGAACTATTTAACGATGCATAATTTAATTACATATAAAAAACGATTATGCAGTAAACTATTTCAAACTGGTAAAGCAAATTTCGGTAACTATTATTTCAGACTGGAAAATGGATAATAAGAATTTGAATTATTCCAAATCATAAATTGCAACATAAAATATTTCCTTATTTTAAAACTTGTCTTAACTTACATCGGATATTTTAATTTTATTGGGAGAGGGGGAGGAGGAGGAGGTATCGTAACGTAGTTGGATTTGCAACTACCCATGCAATCAGTGCCTACATGTATCACCACTAACGTTAACGGGTTGTTTTTGGGTTTTTTTTTTGTGAGCTCGAAATCCGCTCATAACGAGGTGTAATTCATATAACATTATGTGATAAAGCTTCTTACTGGCTTTCGTCAGTCTTTTGGATTTCTCCGGGTACCCCTGTTTCCTCCACCAATAAACCTTACCGCCAAGATATATAATAGAAAGACATATTGTTGAAAGTGTCATTAAACACCATAACGTTATCTTATTACCTCCTTTGTTTAATATTATTCATACAACTTATGACGATTTTCTAAGATTTTGTATCTTTTCATATTACAGACACCGGGAATTGGCGGGAATATGAGCTCTAGTATCGAAGGCCCTGACAAGATACCAAAACAACTAATGGCATTCGAAAAGTTATTACGTCATGCTATATCTAGATTTTCCAAAGACAATCTATACGATATGTTACTTACTTTAAATTCTGAGCTGGATACTCCAAGGTCTCAAGGTGGCCAAAGAATAACAACAGCAGATCCCAATAGAAAGATTCAATCAATGAGACAGGTGCGTGAGCTTATCAAAACAATAGAAGAATCAGCCATAAGGGGGCAAGCTTTGGACCACGAGTTGAGATGCTTAAAAAGCTTTGAAATATTCGATAAAGATGTTCGGTATTTGAGGGACTTAAAAGCATATTTTGATAGCAATATATTTAGGAGCCTAAATGAGGAGTATTATGATCCAGCTGATTTTCCTAAAGTACCTCCACTTAAAGGACTAACCACTTCCGATACCTCAAGGTCGTCTCCGCGGAAAGGACCTAGTTCAAAAGTATCAAAGGAGGCACGAGATCACGCGAGACTTCCAGCAGTTGTACTAGAATTAAGAGAATTAGTTGGTCAATGGGGTGAACTACTCAGTGACGGTAACTTAGATATTAACATATTCGATCCGGACAGTCATCATGAACTTCTCCAGTTTGAAAACTACCATTCTTTTGAACCAATTTTACGATTTTAGGATATACATTGTACCAAGATATTAAATTTTTACAGTTTTAAAACAGCCGAATAATATTTGAGCTACATGTATGCTTCCGGATACGCCACATGGTGTATTGTGTCTTTTTTGTATTCAACTGATCTCTAACGACTGGATATACAGTGATCTCATAGTATATTTTGTTATAAACTACAGCCTCCTCACATGATAGGTGTTGGTCACGTGCTCTGATAGTTAATCGTATGAATTACAATAACGTTTTAAAATAAAATATACTATCTTTTATGTAAGTTGATATGAACCATTATTTCATAGCTTGATGTAAGAAGAGTTTGAAGATACGAAAGGGAGGTAATCATAATCTGTATATCGTAGAAGAACAGACAAAACAATGGCGAAAAAGAAAAGGTACAAAGGACAAACAATGATCTACAAAACATACACATAAAACTAAAGATCGAGTAACACGAACCCACTAAAAACCGGAGGTGAACTCAGGTGCTCCGGAAGGGTCAGTAGTTCCTGCTCCACTAGTGACACCTGTCGTGTTAATCTAGTTACACATCCGGTGATAAGTAATGAATGAGGAAATGTTTACCACAAGTGGAACATAAAAGAACACGAGAGACTTTCCAACATTGACATTACACTTAGAAACAATTTAAAGTCACGTTTTATAATAAAATATACTATCTCGTATATAAGTTGATATGAACCATTATTTTATAGCTTGGTGTAAATGAACAACATTGATATTACACATATCGGTCCTTTCCTCGTTCATGACTGACCACCTGGTTTGTAACTAGATTAAAACGACGGGTATCACTAGTGGAACAAGAACTGTTCACCCTTCCGAAGCACCTGAGTTCACCTGCAGTTTTTAGTGGGGTTCGTGTTACTCCACCGTTTGTTTTATGTGTATGATTTGTAGATCGTTGTTTGTCCTTTTATACTTTTTTCTTTTAGCCATTGTATTGTCTGTTCTTCTATATACGGATTCTCATACTTCGAATCTTCAAACTCTTCTTACAATCAATTTAGAGTAATGGAAGAGCGCTTAATGTATACTTTGATTTTTTTTACTTCTAATTTCACCGAATAATTATAGAACTTTCGAACAGTTTGAAGAAGAGTAGGGAATGATGAAGAGTTTGAAGAAGGGTATGGAATGATGAAGAGTTTGAAGAAGGGTATGGAATGATGAAGAGTTTGAAGATACCAAAGGGAGGTAATCAGAAACCGCATATCGAAGAAGAACAGACAACACAATGGCCAAAAGAAAAAGTACAAAAGGACAAACAACGATCGACAAAACATACATATAAAACTAAAGATCGAGTAACACGAACCCACTACAAACCGGGGGTAAACTCAGGTGCTGCGGAAGGGTAAGCAGTTAACTGAGTTAGTAAGATGAGCTAGCTTACAAACATTATATCCGGAACAGTGAGTCTGTCTTTTTTTTTTCTTTCTGACAAAGCTAGTTGTAGACATTGTCAATGTTGGATTTCTATGCATATGAAACAATCTCGTCCAATACCTGTGTACCAATGTTGGCTTTGTTCTTTTGACTCGGGTGTTTGTTTTGTTTTAGAAATCATGGCTACAGGATTTTGAATTCAAGAACTTGTTTGTTTGTCATGATCAGCCGTGACACCTCAGTGTGTGTATTGAAATAAGAGAATCGATTTTGTTAGACGGCAAGACTATTGTTTTTAGTACGATACATGTTTTTTTCCAAACAGTTACATGTGGATTGAAACATGCTCATAATTCCAAGAGCTTTGATAACCTATTCACCATTACTCAAGGGTTTATGAAATACACATAGCGTTCTGTATGATTAATCATGATCCAACGAGCCATATGATTTGCAAATACCAGTGGTGAATATGTAGGATTTTGATTTGGTCGTCTTTATGTCATTATGCCGACCTTACACTTTTAGATGATAAGAGTATGGGGTAAAAGGGATTAAATAATAAATAAAGTTTATTGAAAATAAATAATGTGAACAGAAAGTTAAAAAGGGGTATTCCGTACCACGTATATAGAATATGGCTGGTATAGTTCGTTGAATAAGTTCCAAATGAAATTTCAGATGCGCGTCAGAGGTCATGGCTTAGAATATTATAATTATTCCTTTAATTTATAAAAATATGATGCTTATTAAAATTTGATGTTCAATAAAAACTTAGATATATATCAACTTTAGTTCACACGACGAGTTTCTAGAGTGGAACAACTTTCATCACGTAAGCATAAGGTCAAAACACTGGATTGCGGAATAATTTAAAATTTTAGAGAGTAAAAAATGCAATCATTAGAACATTGACAAAAAAGTGGTTTCATGAAAAGAGAGTTTGTTGTATTTGTTTTTCATCATGAGTTCGTTGAAATGTCTGAGTAAAATCGGATTAATATTGCTAATTCCAAAGTGATATTCGTTAATAAATATCATAATGGTGCTTGATGTTGCGTTATGAAAAGACATTTTACACAGTGATGGTCAACAATAACACTAATATCAACAACATAAACAGTACCCTCTTACCTCAAATCATAAATGAGAAAAAAGAACCAAGACACGTGATGTTGGAAACCCATGTACTTGGTTGGGATAGGCAGCATATTGTCCTATGGTAAAATCGATTATTGTGAGCCGAACATTTCCCTCTTGATAATTGGATCGCTAAAGGCAAGACAGATATAGACAAACGACCACAACCCTGAAGAGATTCGCTTCCATTCAAAAAGACACACAATATAACAACCATAAAAGACAACAAAAACATTGACAGTTTAATAGTAGAATCTGTGGATGCTCGTAGTTAACTGATTACTAGCTGTGAAGGTTACAATAGCAGGATCTGTGGATGCTCGTAGTTAACTGATTACTAGCTGTGAAGGTTACAATAGCAGGATCTGTGGATGCTCGTAGTTAACTGATTACTAGCTGTGAAGGTTACAATAGCAGGTTCTGTGGATGCTCGTAGTTAGCGAATTACTAGCTGGGAAGGTTACAATAGCAGGATCTGTGGATGCTCGTAGTTAACGATTACTAGCTGTGAAGGTTACAATAGCAGGATCTGTGGATGCTCGTAGTTAGCGAATTACTAGCTGTGAAGGTTACAATAGCAGGATCTGTGGATGCTCGTAGTTAACGATTACTAGCTGTGAAGGTTACAATAGCAGGATCTGTGGATGCTCGTAGTTAGCGAATTACTAGCTGGGAAGGTTACAATAGCAGGATCTGTGGATGCTCGTAGTTAACGATTACTAGCTGTGAAGGTTACAATAGCAGGATCTGTGGATGCTCGTAGTTAGCGAATTACTAGCTGTGAAGGTTACAATAGCAGGATCTGTGGATGCTCGTAGTTAGCGAATTACTAGCTGGGAAGGTTACAATAGCAGGATCTGTGGAAGCTCGTAGTTAACGAATTACTAGCTGGGAAGGTTACATTAGTAGGATCTGTGGATGCTCGTAGTTATCGAATTACTAGCTGGGAAGGTTACATTAGTAGGATCTGTGGATGCTCGTAGTTAACGAATTATTAGCTGTGAAGGTTACAATAGCAGGATCTGTGGATGCTCGTAGTAATCGAATTACTAGCTGTGAAGGTTACAATAGCAGGATCTGTGGATGTTCGTAGTTAACGAATTACTAGCTGTGAAGGTTACAATAGCAGGGTCTGTGGATGTTCGTAGTTAACGAATTACTAGCTGTGAAGGTTACAATAGCAGGATCTGTGGATGCTCGTAGTTAACGAATTATTAGCTGTGAAGGTTACAATAGCAGGATCTGTGGATGCTCGTAGTTAACGAATTACTAGCTGTGAAGGTTACAATAGCAGGGTCTCTGGATGTTCGTAGTTAACGAATTACTAGCTGTGAAGGTTAAAATAGCAGGGTCTGTGGATGCTCGTAGTTAACGAATTACTAGCTGTGAAGGTTACAATAGCAGGGTCTGTGGATGCTCGTAGTAAACGCATTACTAGCTGTGAAGGTTACAATAGTAGGATCTCTGTATGCTCGTATAGTTAACGAATAACTAGCTGTGAAGGTTACAATAGCAGGATCTGTGGATGCTCGTAGTTATCGAATTACTAGCTGTGAAGGTTACAATAGCAGGATCTGTGGATGCTCGTAGTTAACGAATTACTAGCTGTGAAGGTTACAATAGCAGGATCTGTGGATGCTCGTAGTTAACGAATTACTAGCTGTGAAGGTTACATTAGCAGGATCTGTGGATGCTCGTAGTTAACGAATTACTAGCTGTGAAGGTTACAATAGCAGGGTCTGTGGATGCTCGTAGTTAACGAATTACTAGCTGGGAAGGTTACAATAGCAGGGTCTGTGGATGCTCGTAGTTAACGAATTACTAGCTGTGAAGGTTACAATAGCAGGATCTGTGGATGCTCGTAGTAAACGAATTACTAGCTGTGAGGGTTACAATAGCAGGATCTGTAGATGCTGGTAGTTAACGAATTACTAGCTGTGAAGGTTACAATAGTAGGATCTCTGGATGCTCGTATAGTTAACGAATTACTAGCTGTGAAGGTTACAATAGCAGGATCTGTGGATGCTCGTAATTAGCGAATTACTAGCTGTGAAGGTTACAATAGCAGGATCTGTGGATGCTCGTAGTTAACGAATTACTAGCTGTGGAGGTTACAATAGCAGGATCTGTGGATGCTCGTAGTTAACGAATTACTAGCTGTGAAGGTTACAATAGCAGGATCTGTGGATGCTCGTAGTTATCGAATTACTAGCTGTGAAGGTTACAATAGCAGGATCTGTGGATGCTCGTAGTTAACGAATTACTAGCTGTGAAGGTTACAATAGTAGGATCTCTGGATGCTCGTATAGGTAACGAATTACTAGCTGTGAAGGTTACAATAGCAGGATCTGTGGATGCTCGTAGCTAACGAATTACTAGCTGTGAAGGTTACAATAGCAGGATCTGTGGATGCTCGTATAGTTAACGAATTACTAGCTGTGAAGGTTACAATAGCAGGATCTGTGGATGCTCGTAGTTATCGAATTACTAGCTGTGAAGGTTACAATAGCAGGATCTGTGGATGCTCGTAGTTAGCACATTACTAGCTGTGAAGGTTACAATAGCAGGATCTGTGGATGCTCGTAGTTAACGAATTACTAGCTGTTACGCTTACAATAGCAGAATCTGTGGATGCTCGTAGTTAACGAACTAGTAGCTGGGAAGGTTACAATACCAGTATCTGTGGATGCTCGTAGTTAGCGATTTACTAGCAGTCAAGTTTACAATAGCATGATCTGTGGATGCTCGTAGTTAGCGAATTACTAGCTGTGAAGGTTACAATAACATGATCTGTGGATGCTAGTAGTTAACGAATCACTAGCTGGGAAGGACAGTATAATAGCAGGATCTGTGGATGCTCGTAGTTAACGAATTACTAGCTGGGAAGGTTACAATAACAGGATCGGTGGATGATCGTAGTTAACTGATTACTAGCTATGAATGTTACAATAGCAGGATATGTGGATGCTCGTAGTTAACTGATTACTAGCTGTGAAGGTTACTATAGCAGGATCTGTGGATGCTCGTAGTTAACTGATTACTAGCTGTGAAGGTTACAATAGCAGGGTCTGTAGATGCTCGTCGTTAACTGATTACTAGCTGTGAAGGTTACAACAGCAGGATCTGTGGATGTTCGTAGTTAACTGATTACTAGATGTGAAGGTTACAATAGCAGGATCTGTGGATGCTCGTAGTTAACGGATTACTAGCCGTGAAGGTTACAATAGCAGGATCTGTGGATGGTCGTAGTTGACGAACTACTAGCTGTGAAGGTTACAATTGCAGGATCTGTGGATGCTCGTAGTTAACGAGTTACTAGCTGGGAAGGTTTACAATAGCAGGATCTGTGGATGCTCGTAGTTAGCGAATTAATAGCTGGGAAGGTTACAATAGCAGGATCTGTGGAGGCTCGTAGTTAGCGAATTACTAGCTGGGAAGGTTACAATAGCAGGATATGTGGATGTTCGTAGTTAACTGATTACTAGATGTGAAGGTTACAATAGCAGGATCTGTGGATGCTCGTAGTTAACGGATTACTAGCCGTGAAGGTTACAATAGCAGGATCTGTGGATGCTCGTAGTTAACGAATTACTAGCTGGGAAGGTTACAATAGCAGGATCTGTGGATGCTCGTAGTTAGCGAATTACTAGCTGTGAAGGTTACAAAAGCATTATCTGTTGATGCTCGTAGTTATCGAACTACTAGCTGGGAAAGTTACAATAGCAGGATCTGTGGATGCTCGTATTTAGCGAATTACTAGCTGGGAAGATTACAATAGTAGGATCTGTAGATGCTCGTAGTTAACGAATTACTAGCTGGGAAGGTTACAATAGCAGGATCTGTGGATGCTCGTAGTTAGCGAATTACTAGCTATGAAGGTTACAATAGCAGGATCTGTAGATGCTCGTAGTTAACGAATTACTAGCTGGAAAGGTTTCAATAGCAGGATCTGTGGATGTTCGTAGTTAACGAATTACTAGCTGTGAAGGTTACAATAGCAGGATCTGTGGATGCTCGTAGTTAACGTATTACTAGCTGTGAAGGTTACAATAGCAGGATCTGTAGATGCTGGTAGCTAACGAATTACTAGCTGTGAAGGTTACAATAGTAGGATCTCTGGATGCTCGTATAGTTAACGAATTACTAGCTGTGAAGGTTACAATAGCATGATCTGTGGATGCTCGTAGTTAGCGAATTACTAGCTGTGAAGGTTACAATAGCAGGATCTGTGGATGCTCGTAGTTAACGAATTACTAGCTGTGGAGGTTACAATAGCAGGATCTGTGGATGCTCGTAGTTATCGAATTACTAGCTGTGAAGGTTACAATAGCAGGATCTGTGGATGCTCGTAGTTATCGAATTACTAGCTGTGAAGGTTACAATAGCAGGATCTGTGGATGCTCGTAGTTAACGAATTACTAGCTGTGAAGGTTACAATAGTAGGATCTCTGGATGCTCGTATAGTTAACGAATTACTAGCTGTGAAGGTTACAATAGCAGGATCTGTGGATGCTCGTAGTTAACGAATTACTAGCTGTGAAGGTTACAATAGCAGGGTCTGTGGATGCTCGTAGTTAACGAATTACTAGCTGGGAAGGTTACAATAGCAGGGTCTGTGGATGCTCGTAGTTAACGAATTACTAGCTGTGAAGGTTACAATAGCAGGATCTGTGGATGCTCGTAGTAAACGAATTACTAGCTGTGAGGGTTACAATAGCAGGATCTGTAGATGCTGGTAGTTAACGAATTACTAGCTGTGAAGGTTACAATAGTAGGATCTCTGGATGCTCGTATAGTTAACGAATTACTAGCTGTGAAGGTTACAATAGCAGGATCTGTGGATGCTCGTAGTTAGCGAATTACTAGCTGTGAAGGTTACAATAGCAGGATCTGTGGATGCTCGTAGTTAACGAATTACTAGCTGTGGAGGTTACAATAGCAGGATCTGTGGATGCTCGTAGTTAACGAATTACTAGCTGTGAAGGTTACAATAGCAGGATCTGTGGATGCTCGTAGTTATCGAATTACTAGCTGTGAAGGTTACAATAGCAGGATCTGTGGATGCTCGTAGTTAACGAATTACTAGCTGTGAAGGTTACAATAGTAGGATCTCTGGATGCTCGTATAGTTAACGAATTACTAGCTGTGAAGGTTACAATAGCAGGATCTGTGGATGCTCGTAGCTAACGAATTACTAGCTGTGAAGGTTACAATAGCAGGATCTGTGGATGCTCGTATAGTTAACGAATTACTAGCTGTGAAGGTTACAATAGCAGGATCTGTGGATGCTCGTAGTTATCGAATTACTAGCTGTGAAGGTTACAATAGCAGGATCTGTGGATGCTCGTAGTTAGCACATTACTAGCTGTGAAGGTTACAATAGCAGGATCTGTGGATGCTCGTAGTTAACGAATTACTAGCTGTTACGCTTACAATAGCAGAATCTGTGGATGCTCGTAGTTAACGAACTAGTAGCTGGGGAGGTTACAATACCAGTATCTGTGGATGCTCGTAGTTAGCGATTTACTAGCAGTCAAGTTTACAATAGCATGATCTGTGGATGCTCGTAGTTAGCGAATTACTAGCTGTGAAGGTTACAATAACATGATCTGTGGATGCTAGTAGTTAACGAATCACTAGCTGGGAAGGACAGTATAATAGCAGGATCTGTGGATGCTCGTAGTTAACGAATTACTAGCTGGGAAGGTTACAATAACAGGATCGGTGGATGATCGTAGTTAACTGATTACTAGCTATGAATGTTACAATAGCAGGATATGTGGATGCTCGTAGTTAACTGATTACTAGCTGTGAAGGTTACTATAGCAGGATCTGTGGATGCTCGTAGTTAACTGATTACTAGCTGTGAAGGTTACAATAGCAGGGTCTGTAGATGCTCGTCGTTAACTGATTACTAGCTGTGAAGGTTACAACAGCAGGATCTGTGGATGTTCGTACTTAACTGATTACTAGATGTGAAGGTTACAATAGCAGGATCTGTGGATGCTCGTAGTTAACGGATTACTAGCCGTGAAGGTTACAATAGCAGGATCTGTGGATGGTCGTAGTTGACGAACTACTAGCTGTGAAGGTTACAATTGCAGGATCTGTGGATGCTCGTAGTTAACGAGTTACTAGCTGGGAAGGTTTACAATAGCAGGATCTGTGGATGCTCGTAGTTAGCGAATTAATAGCTGGGAAGGTTACAATAGCAGGATCTGTGGAGGCTCGTAGTTAGCGAATTACTAGCTGGGAAGGTTACAATAGCAGGATATGTGGATGTTCGTAGTTAACTGATTACTAGATGTGAAGGTTACAATAGCAGGATCTGTGGATGCTCGTAGTTAACGGATTACTAGCCGTGAAGGTTACAATAGCAGGATCTGTGGATGCTCGTAGTTAACGAATTACTAGCTGGGAAGGTTACAATAGCAGGATCTGTGGATGCTCGTAGTTAGCGAATTACTAGCTGTGAAGGTTACAAAAGCATTATCTGTTGATGCTCGTAGTTATCGAACTACTAGCTGGGAAAGTTACAATAGCAGGATCTGTGGATGCTCGTATTTAGCGAATTACTAGCTGGGAAGATTACAATAGTAGGATCTGTAGATGCTCGTAGTTAACGAATTACTAGCTGGGAAGGTTACAATAGCAGGATCTGTGGATGCTCGTAGTTAGCGAATTACTAGCTATGAAGGTTACAATAGCAGGATCTGTAGATGCTCGTAGTTAACGAATTACTAGCTGGAAAGGTTTCAATAGCAGGATCTGTGGATGTTCGTAGTTAACGAATTACTAGCTGTGAAGGTTACAATAGCAGGATCTGTGGATGCTCGTAGTTAACGTATTACTAGCTGTGAAGGTTACAATAGCAGGATCTGTAGATGCTGGTAGTTAACGAATTACTAGCTGTGAAGGTTACAATAGTAGGATCTCTGGATGCTCGTATAGTTAACGAATTACTAGCTGTGAAGGTTACAATAGCATGATCTGTGGATGCTCGTAGTTAGCGAATTACTAGCTGTGAAGGTTACAATAGCAGGATCTGTGGATGCTCGTAGTTAACGAATTACTAGCTGTGGAGGTTACAATAGCAGGATCTGTGGATGCTCGTAGTTATCGAATTACTAGCTGTGAAGGTTACAATAGCAGGATCTGTGGATGCTCGTAGTTATCGAATTACTAGCTGTGAAGGTTACAATAGCAGGATCTGTGGATGCTCGTAGTTAACGAATTACTAGCTGTGAATGTTACAATAGTAGGATCTCTGGATGCTCGTATAGTTAACGAATTACTAGCTGTGAAGGTTACAATAGCAGGATCTGTGGATGCTCGTAGTTAACGAATTACTAGCTGTGAAGGTTACAATAGCAGGATCTGTGGATGCTCGTAGTTAACGAATTACTAGCTGTGAAGGTTACAATAGCAGGATTTGTGGATGCTCGTAGTTAACGAATTACTAGCTGTGAAGGTTACAATAGCAGGATCTGTGGATGCTCGTAGTTAACGAATTACTAGCTCTGAAGGTTACAATAACGGGATCTGTGGATGCTCGTAGTTAACGAATTACTAGCTGTGAAGGTTACAATAGCAGGATCTGTGGATGCTCGTAGTTAACGAATTACTAGCTGTGAAGGTTACAATAGCAGGATCTGTGGATGCTCGTATAGTTAATGAATTACTAGCTGTGAAGGTTACAATAGCAGGGTCTGTGGATGCTCGTAGTTAACGAATTACTAGCTGTGAAGGTTACAATAGCAGGATCTGTAGATGCTCGTAGTTAACGAATTACTAGCTGTGAAGGTTACAATAGTAGGATCTCTGGATGCTCGTATAGTTAACGAATTACTAGCTGTGAAGGTTACAATAGCAGGATCTGTGGATGCTCGTAGTTAGCGAATTACTAGCTGTGAAGGTTACAATAGCAGGATCTGTGGATGCTCGTAGTTAACGAATTACTAGCTATGGAGGTCACAATAGCAGGATCTGTGAATGCTCGTAGTTAACGAATTACTAGCTGTGAAGGTTACAATAGCAGGATCTGTGGATGCTCGTAGTTATCGAATTACTAGCTGTGAAGGTTACAATAGCAGGATCTGTGGATGCTCGTAGTTAGCGAATTACTAGCTGTGAAGGTTACAATAGCAGGATCTGTGGATGCTCGTAGTTAACGAATTACTAGCTGTGAAGTTTACAATAGCAGGATCTGTGGATGGTCCTAGTTAACGAATTACTAGCTGTGAAGGTTACAATAGCAGGATCTGTGGATGCTCGTAGTTAACGAATTACTAGCTGTGAAGGTTACAATAGCAGGATCTGTGGATGCTCGTAGTTAACGAATTACTAGCTGGGAAGGTTACAATAGCAGGATCTGTGGATGCTCGTATAGTTAACGAATTACAAGCTGTGAAGGTTACAATAGCAGGATCTGTGGATGCTCGTAGTCATCGAATTACTAGCTGTGAAGGTTACAATAGCAGGATCTGTGGATGCTCGTAGTTAGCACATTACTAGCTGTGAAGGTTACATTAGCAGGATCTGTGGATGCTCGTAGTTAACGAATTATTAGCTGTGAAGGTTACAATAGCAGGGTCTGTGGATGCTCGTAGTTAACGAATTACTAGCTCTGAAGGTTACAATAGTAGGATCTCTGGATGCTCGTATAGTTAACGAATTACTAGCTGTGAAGGTTGCAATAGCAGGGTCTGTGGATGCTCGTAGTTAACGAATTACTAGCTGTGAAGGTTATAATAGCAGGATCTGTGGATGCTCGTAGTTAACGAATTACTAGCTGTGAAGGTTACAATAGCAGGATCTGTGGATGCTCGTAGTTAACGAATTACTAGCTGTGAAGGTTACAATAGCAGAATCTGTAGATGCTCGTAGTTAACGAATTACTAGCTGTGAAGGTTACAATAGTAGGATCTCTGGATGCTCGTATAGTTAACGAATTACTAGCTGTGAAGGTTACAATAGCAGGATCTGTGGATGCTCGTAGTTAGCGAATTACTAGCTGTGAAGGTTACAATAGCAGGATCTGTGGATGCTCGTAGTTAACGAATTACTAGCTGTGGAGGTTACAATAGCAGAATCTGTGGATGCTCGTAGTTAACGAATTACTAGCTGTGAAGGTTACAATAGCAGGATCTGTGGATGCTCGTAGTTATCGAATTACTAGCTGTGAAGGTTACAATAGCAGGATCTGTGGATGCTCGCAGTTAACGAATTACTAGCTGTGAAGGTTACAATAGTAGGATCTCTGGATGCTCGTATAGTTAACGATTTACTAGCTGTGAAGGTTACAATAGCAGGATCTGTGGATGCTCGTAGTTAGCGAATTACTAGCTGTGAAGGTTACAATAGCAGGATCTGTGGATGCTCGTAGTTAACGAATTACTAGCTGTGGAGGTTACAATAGCAGGATCTGTGGATGCTCGTAGTTGACGAATTACTAGCTGTGAAGTTTAAAATAGCAGGATCTGTGGATGGTCCTAGTTAGCGAATTACTAGCTGTGAAGGTTACAATAGCAGGATCTGTGGATGCTCGTAGTTAACGAATTACTAGCTGTGAAGGTTACAATAACAGGATCTGTGGATGTTCGAAGTTAACGAATTACTAGCTGTGAAGGTTACAATAGCAGGATCTGTGGATGCTCGTAGTTAACGAATTACTAGCTGGGAAGGTTACAATAGCAGGATCTGTGGATGCTCGTATAGTTAACGAATTACTAGCTGTGAAGGTTACAATAGCAGGATCTGTGGATGCTCGTAGTTAGCACATTACTAGCTGTGAAGGTTACAATAGCAGGATCTGTGGATGCTAGTAGTTAGCACATTACTAGCTGTGTAGGTTACAATAGCAGGATCTGTGGATGCTCGTAGTTAACGAATTACTAGCTGTGAAGGTTACAATAGCAGGATCTGTGGATGCTCGTAGTTAACGAATTACTAGCTGTTACGCTTACAATAGCAGAATCTGTGGATGCTGGTAGTTAACGAACTAGTAGCTGGGAAGGTTACAATACCAGTATCTGTGGATGCTCGTAGTTAGCGATTTACTAGCTGTCAAGTTTACAATAGCATGATCTGTGGATGCTCGTAGTTAGCGAATTACTAGCTGTGAAGGTTACAATAACAGGATCTGTGGATGCTAGTAGTTAACGAATAACTAGCTGGGAAGGACAGTACAATAGCAGGATCTGTGGATGCTCGTAGTTAACGAATTACTAGCTGGGAAGATTACAATAGCAGGATCTGTGGATGGTTGTATCAACGAACTACTAGCTGTGAAGGTTACAATAACAGGATCTGTGGATGATCGTAGTTAACTGATTACTAGCTGTGAATGTTACAATAGCAGGATATGTGGATGCTCGTAGTTAACTGATTACTAGCTGTGAAGGTTACAATAGTAGGATCTGTGGATGCTCGTAGTTAACGAATTACTAGCTGTGAAGGTTACAATAACAGGATCTGTGGATGCTCGAAGTTAACGAATTACTACCTGTGAAGGTTACAATAGCAGGATCTGTGGTTGCTCGTAGTTAACGAATTACTAGCTGGGAAGGTTACAATAGCAGGATCTGTGGATGCTCGTAGTTAACGAATTACTAGCTGTGAAGGTTACAATAACAGGATCTGTGGATGTTCGAAGTTAGCGAATTACTAGCTGTGAAGGTTACAATAGCAGGATCTGTGGATGCTCGTAGTTAACGAATTACTAGTTGGGAAGGTTACAATAGCAGGATCTGTGGATGCTCGTATAGTTAACGAATTACTAGCTGTGAAGGTTACAATAGCAGGATCTGTGGATGCTCGTAGTTAACGAATTACTAGCTGTGGAGGTTACAATAGCAGAATCTGTGGATGCTCGTAGTTAACGAATTACTAGCTGTGAAGGTTACAATAGCAGGATCTGTGGATGCTCGTAGTTATCGAATTACTAGCTGTGAAGGTTACAATAGCAGGATCTGTGGATGCTCGCAGTTAACGAATTACTTGCTGTGAAGGTTACAATAGTAGGATCTCTGGATGCTCGTATAGTTAACGATTTACTAGCTGTGAAGGTTACAATAGCAGGATCTGTGGATGCTCGTAGTTAGCGAATTACTAGCTGTGAAGGTTACAATAGCAGGATCTGTGGATGCTCGTAGTTAACGAATTACTAGCTGTGGAGGTTACAATAGCAGGATCTGTGGATGCTCGTAGTTAACGAATTACTAGCTGTGAAGTTTAAAATAGCAGGATCTGTGGATGGTCCTAGTTAGCGAATTACTAGCTGTGAAGGTTATAATAGCAGGATCTGTGGATGCTCCTAGTTAACGAATTACTAGCTGTGAAGGTTACAATAACAGGATCTGTGGATGTTCGAAGTTAACGAATTACTAGCTGTGAAGGTTACAATAGCAGGATCTGTGGATGCTCGTAGTTAACGAATTACTAGCTGGGAAGGTTACAATAGCAGGATCTGTGGATGCTCGTATAGTTAACGAATTACTAGCTGTGAAGGTTACAATAGCAGGATCTGTGGATGCTCGTAGTTAGCACATTACTAGCTGTGAAGGTTACAATAGCAGGATCTGTGGATGCTCGTAGTTAACGAATTACTAGCTGTGAAGGTTACAATAGCAGGATCTGTGGATGCTCGTAGTTAATGAATTACTAGCTGTTACGCTTACAATAGCAGAATCTGTGGATGCTGGTAGTTAACGAACTAGTAGCTGGGAAGGTTACAATACCAGTATCTGTGGATGCTCGTAGTTAGCGATTTACTAGCTGTCAAGTTTACAATAGCATGATCTGTGGATGCTCGTAGTTAGCGAATTACTAGCTGTGAAGGTTACAATAACAGGATCTGTGGATGCTAGTAGTTAACGAATAACTAGCTGGGAAGGACAGTACAATAGCGGGATCTGTGGATGCTCGTAGTTAACGATTTACTAGCTGGGAAGATTACAATAGCAGGATCTGTGGATGGTTGTATCAACGAACTACTAGCTGTGAAGGTTACAATAACAGGATCTGTGGATGATCGTAGTTAACTGATTACTAGCTGTGAATGTTACAATAGCAGGATATGTGGATGCTCGTAGTTAACTGATTACTAGCTGTGAAGGTTACAATAGTAGGATCTGTGGATGCTCGTAGTTAACGAATTACTAGCTGTGAAGGTTACAATAACAAGATCTGTGGATGTTCGAAGTTAACGAATTACTACCTGTGAAGGTTACAATAGCAGGATCTCTGGATGCTCGTAGTTAACGAATTACTAGCTGGGAAGGTTACAATAGCAGGATCTGTGGATGCTCGTAGTTAACGAATTACTAGCTGTGAAGGTTACAATAACAGGATCTGTGGATGTTCGAAGTTAGCGAATTACTAGCTGTGAAGGTTACAATAGCAGGATCTGTGGATGCTCGTAGTTAACGAATTACTAGTTGGGAAGGTTACAATAGCAGGATCTGTGGATGCTCGTATAGTTAACGAATTACTAGCTGTGAAGGTTACAATAGCAGGATCTGTGGATGCACGTAGTTAGCACATTACTAGCTGTGAAGGTTACAATAGCAGGATCTGTGGATGCTCGTAGTTAGCACATTACTAGCTGTGAAGGTTACAATAGCAGGATCTGTAGATGCTCGTAGTTAACGAATTACTAGCTGTGAAGGTTACAATAGCAGGATCTGTGGATGCTCGTAGTTAACAAATTACTAGCTGTTACGCTTACAATAGCAGAATCTGTGGATGCTCGTAGTTAACGAACTAGTAGCTGGGAAGGTTACAATACCAGTATCTGTGGATGCTCGTAGTTAGCGATTTACTAGCTGTCAAGTTTACAATAGCATGATCTGTGGATGCTCGTAGTTAGCGAATTACTAGCTGTGAAGGTTACAATAACAGGATCTGTGGATGCTAGTAGTTAACGAATTACTAGCTGGGAAAGACAGTACAAAAGCAGGATCTGTGGATGCTCGTAGTTAACGAATTACTAGCTGGGAAGGTTACAATAACAGGATCTGTGGATGGTTGTATCAACGAACTACTAGCTGTGAAGGTTACAATAACAGGATCTGTGGATGATCGTAGTTAACTGATTACTAGCTGTGAATGTTACAATAGCAGGATATGTGGATGCTCGTAGTTAACTGATTACTAGCTGTGAAAGTTACAATAGCAGGATCTGTGGATGCTCGTAGTTAACTGATTACTAGCTGTGAAGGTTACAATAGCAGGGTCTGTAGATGCTCGTCGTTAACTGATTACTAGCTGTGAAGGTTACAACAGCAGGATCTGTGGATGTTCGCAGTTAACTGATTACTAGATGTGAAGGTTACAATAGCAGGATCTGTTGATGCTCGTAGTTAACGGATTACTAGCCGTGAAGGTTACAATAGAGGATCTGTGGATGGTCGTAGTTGACGAACTACTAGCTGTGAAGGTTACAATTGCAGGATCTGTGGATGCTCGTAGTTAACGAGTTACTAGCTGGGAAGGTTTACAATAGCAGGATCTGTGGATGCTCGTAGTTAACGAATTACTAGCAGGGAAGGTTACAATAGCAGGATCGGTGGATGCTCGTAGTTAGCGAATTACTAGCTGGGAAGGTTACAATAGCAGGATATGTGGATGTTCGTAGTTAACTGATTACTAGATGTGAAGGTTACAATAGCAGGATCTGTGGATGCTCGTAGTTAACGGATTACTAGCCGTGAAGGTTACAATAGCAGGATCTGTGGATGCTCGTAGTTAACGAGTTACTAGCTGGGAAGGTTACAATAGCAGGATCTGTGGATGCCCGTAGTTAGCGAATTACTAGCCGTGAAGGTTACAAAAGCATGATCTGTTGATGCTCGTAGTTATCGAACTACTAGCTGGGAAAGTTACAATAGCAGGATCTGTGGATGCTCGTATTTAGCGAATTACTAGCTGTGGCGGTTACAATAGAGGATCTGTAGATGCTCGTAGTTAACGAATTACTAGCTGGGAAGGTTACAATAGCAGGATCTGTGGATGCTCGTAGTTAGCGAATTACTAGCTGTGAAGGTTACAATAGCAGGATCTGTAGATGCTCGTAGTTAACGAATTACTAGCTGGAAAGGTTTCAATAGCAGGATCTGTGGATGCTCGTAGTTAACGAATTACTAGCTGTGAAGGTTACAATAGCAGGATCTGTGGATGCTCGTAGTTAACGAATTACTAGCTGTGAAGGTTACAATAGCAGGATCTGTAGATGCTGGTAGTTAACGAATTACTAGCTGTGAAGGTTACAATAGTAGGATCTCTGGATGCTCGTATAGTTAACGAATTACTAGCTGTGAAGGTTACAATAGCAGGGTCTGTAGATGCTCGTCGTTAACTGATTACTAGCTGTGAAGGTTACAACAGCAGGATCTGTGGATGTTCGCAGTTAACTGATTACTAGATGTGAAGGTTACAATAGCAGGATCTGTTGATGCTCGTAGTTAACGGATTCCTAGCCGTGAAGGTTACAATAGCAGGATCTGTGGATGGTCGTAGTTGACGAACTACTAGCTGTGAAGGTTACAATTGCAGGATCTGTGGATGCTCGTAGTTAACGAGTTACTAGCTGGGAAGGTTTACAATAGCAGGATCTGTGGATGCTCGTAGTTAACGAATTACTAGCAGGGAAGGCTACAATAGCAGGATCTGTGGATGCTCTTAGTTAGCGAATTACTAGCTGGGAAGGTTACAATAGCAAGATCTGTGGATGCTCGTAGTTAGCACATTACTAGCTGTGAAGGTTACAATAGCAGGATCTGTAGATGCTCGTAGTTAACGAATTACTAGCTGTGAAGGTTACAATAACAGGATCTGTGGATGCTAGTAGTTAACGAATTACTAGCTGGGAAGGACAGTACAATAGCAGGATCTGTGGATGCTCGTAGTTAACGAATTACTAGCTGGGAAGGTTACAATAGCAGGATCTGTGGATGGTTGTATCAACGAACTACTAGCTGTGAAGGTTACAATAACAGGATCTGTGGATGATCGTAGTTAACTGATTACTAGCTGTGAATGTTACAATAGCAGGATATGTGGATGCTCGTAGTTAACTGATTACTAGCTGTGAAAGTTACAATAGCAGGATCTGTGGATGCTCGTAGTTAACTGATTACTAGCTGTGAAGGTTACAATAGCAGGGTCTGTAGATGCTCGTCGTTAACTGATTACTAGCTGTGAAGGTTACAACAGCAGGATCTGTGGATGTTCGCAGTTAACTGATTACTAGATGTGAAGGTTACAATAGCAGGATCTGTTGATGCTCGTAGTTAACGGATTACTAGCCGTGAAGGTTACAATAGAGGATCTGTGGATGGTCGTAGTTGACGAACTACTAGCTGTGAAGGTTACAATTGCAGGATCTGTGGATGCTCGTAGTTAACGAGTTACTAGCTGGGAAGGTTTACAATAGCAGGATCTGTGGATGCTCGTAGTTAACGAATTACTAGCAGGGAAGGTTACAATAGCAGGATCGGTGGATGCTCGTAGTTAGCAGATTACTAGCTGGGAAGGTTACAATAGCAGGATATGTGGATGTTCGTAGTTAACTGATTACTAGATGTGAAGGTTACAATAGCAGGATCTGTGGATGCTCGTAGTTAACGGATTACTAGCCGTGAAGGTTACAATAGCAGGATCTGTGGATGCTCGTAGTTAACGAGTTACTAGCTGGGAAGGTTACAATAGCAGGATCTGTGGATGCCCGTAGTTAGCGAATTACTAGCCGTGAAGGTTACAAAAGCATGATCTGTTGATGCTCGTAGTTATCGAACTACTAGCTGGGAAAGTTACAATAGCAGGATCTGTGGATGCTCGTATTTAGCGAATTACTAGCTGTGGCGGTTACAATAGAGGATCTGTAGATGCTCGTAGTTAACGAATTACTAGCTGGGAAGGTTACAATAGCAGGATCTGTGGATGCTCGTAGTTAGCGAATTACTAGCTGTGAAGGTTACAATAGCAGGATCTGTAGATGCTCGTAGTTAACGAATTACTAGCTGGAAAGGTTTCAATAGCAGGATCTGTGGATGCTCGTAGTTAACGAATTACTAGCTGTGAAGGTTACAATAGCAGGATCTGTGGATGCTCGTAGTTAACGAATTACTAGCTGTGAAGGTTACAATAGCAGGATCTGTAGATGCTGGTAGTTAACGAATTACTAGCTGTGAAGGTTACAATAGTAGGATCTCTGGATGCTCGTATAGTTAACGAATTACTAGCTGGGAAGGACAGTACAATAGCAGGATCTGTGGATGCTCGTAGTTAACGAATTACTAGCTGGGAAGGTTACAATAGCAGGATCTGTGGATGGTTGTATCAACGAACTACTAGCTGTGAAGGTTACAATAACAGGATCTGTGGATGATCGTAGTTAACTGATTACTAGCTGTGAAAGTTACAATAGCAGGATCTGTGGATGCTCGTAGTTAACTGATTACTAGCTGTGAAGGTTACAATAGCAGGGTCTGTAGATGCTCGTCGTTAACTGATTACTAGCTGTGAAGGTTACAACAGCAGGATCTGTGGATGTTCGCAGTTAACTGATTACTAGATGTGAAGGTTACAATAGCAGGATCTGTTGATGCTCGTAGTTAACGGATTACTAGCCGTGAAGGTTACAATAGAGGATCTGTGGATGGTCGTAGTTGACGAACTACTAGCTGTGAAGGTTACAATTGCAGGATCTGTGGATGCTCGTAGTTAACGAGTTACTAGCTGGGAAGGTTTACAATAGCAGGATCTGTGGATGCTCGTAGTTAACGAATTACTAGCAGGGAAGGTTACAATAGCAGGATCGGTGGATGCTCGTAGTTAGCGAATTACTAGCTGGGAAGGTTACAATAGCAGGATATGTGGATGTTCGTAGTTAACTGATTACTAGATGTGAAGGTTACAATAGCAGGATCTGTGGATGCTCGTAGTTAACGGATTACTAGCCGTGAAGGTTACAATAGCAGGATCTGTGGATGCTCGTAGTTAACGAGTTACTAGCTGGGAAGGTTACAATAGCAGGATCTGTGGATGCCCGTAGTTAGCGAATTACTAGCCGTGAAGGTTACAAAAGCATGATCTGTTGATGCTCGTAGTTATCGAACTACTAGCTGGGAAAGTTACAATAGCAGGATCTGTGGATGCTCGTATTTAGCGAATTACTAGCTGTGGCGGTTACAATAGAGGATCTGTAGATGCTCGTAGTTAACGAATTACTAGCTGGGAAGGTTACAATAGCAGGATCTGTGGATGCTCGTAGTTAGCGAATTACTAGCTGTGAAGGTTACAATAGCAGGATCTGTAGATGCTCGTAGTTAACGAATTACTAGCTGGAAAGGTTTCAATAGCAGGATCTGTGGATGCTCGTAGTTAACGAATTACTAGCTGTGAAGGTTACAATAGCAGGATCTGTGGATGCTCGTAGTTAACGAATTACTAGCTGTGAAGGTTACAATAGCAGGATCTGTAGATGCTGGTAGTTAACGAATTACTAGCTGTGAAGGTTACAATAGTAGGATCTCTGGATGCTCGTATAGTTAACGAATTACTAGCTGTGAAGGTTACAATAGCAGGGTCTGTAGATGCTCGTCGTTAACTGATTACTAGCTGTGAAGGTTACAACAGCAGGATCTGTGGATGTTCGCAGTTAACTGATTACTAGATGTGAAGGTTACAATAGCAGGATCTGTTGATGCTCGTAGTTAACGGATTCCTAGCCGTGAAGGTTACAATAGCAGGATCTGTGGATGGTCGTAGTTGACGAACTACTAGCTGTGAAGGTTACAATTGCAGGATCTGTGGATGCTCGTAGTTAACGAGTTACTAGCTGGGAAGGTTTACAATAGCAGGATCTGTGGATGCTCGTAGTTAACGAATTACTAGCAGGGAAGGTTACAATAGCAGGATCTGTGGATGCTCGTAGTTAGCGAATTACTAGCTGGGAAGGTTACAATAGCAGGATATGTGGATGTTCGTAGTTAACTGATTACTAGATGTGAAGGTTACAATAGCAGGATCTGTGGATGCTCGTAGTTAACGGATTACTAGATGTGAAGGTTACAATAGCAGGATCTGTGGATGCTCGTAGTTAACGAGTTACTATCTGGGAAGGTTACAATAGCAGGATCTGTGGATGCTCGTAGTTAGCGAATTACTAGCCGTGAAGGTTACAAAAGCATGATCTGTTGATGCTCGTAGTTATCGAACTACTAGCTGGGAAAGTTACAATAGCAGGATCTGTGGATGCTCGTATTTAGCGAATTACTAGTTGTGGCGGTTACAATAGAGGATCTGTAGATGCTCGTAGTTAACGAATTAGTAGCTGGGAAGATTACAATAGTAGGATCTGTAGATGCTCGTAGTTAACGAATTACTAGCTGGGAAGGTTACAATAGCAGGATCTGTGGATGCTCGTAGTTAGCGAATTACTAGCTGTGAAGGTTACAATAGCAGGATCTGTAGATGCTCGTAGTTAACGAATTACTAGCTGGAAAGGTTTCAATAGCAGGATCTGTGGATGCTCGTAGTTAACGAATTACTAGCTGTGAAGGTTACAATAGCAGGATCTGTGGATGCTCGTGGTTAACGAATTACTAGCTGTGAAGGTTACAATAGCAGGATCTGTAGATGCTGGTAGTTAACGAATTACTAGCTGTGAAGGTTACAATAGTAGGATCTCTGGATGCTCGTATAGTTAACGAATTACTAGCTGGGAAGGTTACAATAGCAGGATCTGTGGATGCTCGTAGTTAGCGAATTACTAGCTGTGAAGGTTACAATAGCAGGATCTGTGGATGCTCGTAGTTAACGAATTACTAGCTGTGGAGGTTACAATAGCAGGATCTGTGGATGCTCGTAGTTAGCGATTTACTAGCTGTCAAGTTTACAATAGCATGATCTGTGGATGCTCGTAGTTAGCGAATTACTAGCTGTGAAGGTTACAATACCAGGATCTGTGGATGCTAGTAGTTAACGAATTACTAGCTGGGAAGGACAGTACAATAGCAGGATCTGTGGATGCTCGTAGTTAACGAATTACTAGCTGGGAAGGTTACAATAGCAGGATCTGTGGATGGTTGTATCAACGAACTACTAGCTGTGAATGTTACAATAACAGGATCTGTGGATGATCGTAGTTTACTGATTACTAGCTGTGAATGTTACAATAGCAGGATATGTGGATGCTCGTAGTTAACTGATTACTAGCTGTGAAGGTTACAACAGCAGGATCTGTGGATGTTCGCAGTTAACTGATTACTAGATGTGAAGGTTACAATAGCAGGATCTGTGGATGCTCGTAGTTAGCGAATTACTAGCCGTGAAGGTTACAAAAGCATGATCTGTTGATGCTCGTAGTTATCGAACTACTAGCTGGGAAAGTTACAATAGCAGGATCTGTGGATGCTCGTATTTAGCGAATTACTAGCTGTGGCAGTTACAATAGAGGATCTGTAGATGCTCGTAGTTAACGAATTAGTAGCTGGGAAGATTACAATAGTAGGATCTGTGGATGCTCGTAGTTAACGAATTACTAGCTGGGAAGGTTACAATAGCAGGATCTGTGGATGCTAGTAGTTAGCGAATTACTAGCTGTGAAGGTTACAATAGCAGGATCTGTAGATGCTCGTAGTTAACGAATTACTAGCTGGAAAGGTTTCAATAGCAGGATCTGTGGATGCTCGTAGTTAACGAATTACTAGCTGTGAAGGTTACAATAGCAGGATCTGTGGATGCTCGTGGTTAACGAATTACTAGCTGTGAAGGTTACAATAGCAGGATCTGTAGATGCTGGTAGTTAACGAATTACTAGCTGTGAAGGTTACAATAGTAGGATCTCTGGATGCTCGTATAGTTAACGAATTACTAGCTGTGAAGGTTACAATAGCAGGATCTGTGGATGCTCGTAGTTAGCGAATTACTAGCTGTGAAGGTTACAATAGCAGGATCTGTGGATGCTCGTAGTTAACGAATTACTAGCTGTGGAGGTTACAATAGCAGGATCTGTGGATGGTTGTATCAACGAACTACTAGCTGTGAATGTTACAATAACAGGATCTGTGGATGATCGTAGTTTACTGATTACTAGCTGTGAATGTTACAATAGCAGGATATGTGGATGCTCGTAGTTAACTGATTACTAGCTGTGAAGGTTACAACAGCAGGATCTGTGGATGTTCGCAGTTAACTGATTACTAGATGTGAAGGTTACAATAGCAGGATCTGTGGATGCTCGTAGTTAACGAGTTACTAGCTGGGAAGGTTTACAATAGCAGGATCTGTGGATTCTCGTAGTTAACGAATTAATAGCTGGGAAGGTTACAATAGCAGGATCTGTGGATGCTCGTAGTTAGCGAATTACTAGCTGGGAAGGTTACAATAGCAGGATATGTGGATGTTCGTAGTTAGCGAATTACTAGCTGTGAAGGTTACAATAGCATGATCTGTTGATGCTCGTAGTTATCGAACTACTAGCTGGGAAAGTTACAATAGCAGGATCTGTGGATGCTCGTATTTAGCGAATTACTAGCTGTGGAGGTTACAATAGAGGATCTGTAGATGCTCGTAGTTAACGAATTACTAGCTGGGAAGATTACAATAGTAGGATTTGTAGATGCTCGTAGTAAACGAATTACTAGCTTGGAAGGTTACAATAGCAGGATCTGTGGATGCTCGTAGTTAGCGAATTACTAGCTGTGAAGGTTACAATAGCAGGATCTGTAGATGCTCGTAGTTAGCGAATTACTAGCTGGAAAGGTTTCAATAGCAGGATCTTTGGATGCTCGTAGTTAGCGAATTACTAGCTGTGAAGGTTACAATAGCAGGATCTGTAGATGCTCGTAGTTAACTGATTACTAGCTGTGAAGGTTACAACAGCAGGATCTGTGGATGTTCGTACTTAACTGATTACTAGATGTGAAGGTTACAATAGCAGGATTTGTGGATGCTCGTAGTTAACGGATTACTAGCCGTGAAGGTTACAATAGCAGGATCTGTGGATGCTCGTGATTAACGAGTTACTAGCTGGGAAGGTTACAATAGCAGGATCTGTGGATGGTCGTAGTTGACGAACTACTAGCTGTGAAGGTTACAATTGCAGGATCTGTGGATGCTCGTAGTTAACGAGTTACTAGCTGGTAAGGTTTACAATAGCAGGATCTGTGGATTCTCGTAGTTAACTAATTAATAGCTGGGAAGGTTACAATAGCAGGATCTGTGGATGCTCGTAGTTAGCGAATTACTAGCTGGGAAGGTTACAGTAGCAGGATATGTGGATGTTCGTAGTTAACTGATTACTAGATGTGAAGGTTACAATAGCAGGATCTGTGGATGCTCGTAGTTAACGGATTACTAGCCGTGAAGGTTACAATAGCAGGATCTGTGGATGCTGGTAGTTAACGAGTTACTAGCTGGAAAGGTTACAATAGCAGGATCTGTGGATGCTCGTAGTTATCGAACTACTAGCTGGGAAAGTTACAATAGCAGGATCTGTGGATGCTCGTATTTAGCGAATTATTAGCTGTGGAGGTTACAATAGAGGATCTGCAGATGCTCGTAGTTAACGAATTACTAGCTGGGAAGATTACAATAGTAGAATCTGTAGATGCTCGTAGTTAACGAATTACTAGCTGGAAAGGTTTCAATAGCAGGATCTGTGGATGCTCGTAGTTAGCGAATTACTAGCTGTGAAGGTTACAATAGCAGGATCTGTAGATGCTCGTAGTTAACTGATTACTAGCTGTGAAGGTTACAACAGCAGGATCTGTGGATGTTCGTACTTAACTGATTACTAGATGTGAAGGTTACAATAGCAGGATTTGTGGATGCTCGTAGTTAACGGATTACTAGCCGTGAAGGTTACAATAGCAGGATCTGTGGATGCTCGTGATTAACGAGTTACTAGCTGGGAAGGTTACAATAGCAGGATCTGTGGATGGTCGTAGTTGACGAACTACTAGCTGTGAATGTTACAATTGCAGGATCTGTGGATGCTCGTAGTTAACGAGTTACTAGCTGGGAAGGTTTACAATAGCAGGATCTGAGGATTCTCGTAGTTAACGAATTAATAGCTGGGAAGGTTACAATAGCAGGATCTGTGGATGCTCGTAGTTAGCGAATTACTAGCTGGGAAGGTTACAATAGCAGAATATGTGGATGTTCGTAGTTAACTGATTACTAGATGTGAAGGTTACAATAGCAGGATCTGTGGATGTTCGTAGTTAACGGATTACTAGCCGTGAAGGTTACAATAGCAGGATATGTGGATGCTCGTAGTTAACGAGTTACTAGCTGGGAAGGTTACAATAGCAGGATCTGTGGATGCTCGTAGTTAGCGAATTACTAGCTGTGAAGGTTACAATAGCATGATCTGTTGATGCTCGTAGTTATCGAACTACTAGCTGGGAAAGTTACAATAGCAGGATCTGTGGATGCTCGTATTTAGCGAATTACTAGCTGTGGAGGTTACAATAGAGGATCTGTAGATGCTCGTAGTTAACGAATTACTAGCTGGGAAGATTACAATAGTAGGATCTGTAGATGCTCGTAGTTAACGAATTACTAGCTTGGAAGGTTACAATAGCAGGATCTGTAGATGCTCGTAGTTAGCGAATTACTAGCTGTGAAGGTTACAATAGCAGGATCTGTAGATGCTCGTAGTTAACGAATTACTAGCTGGAAAGGTTTCAATAGCAGGATCTGTGGATGCTCGTAGTTAGCGAATTACTAGCTCTGAAGGTTACAATAGCAGGATCTGTAGATGCTCGTAGTTAACTGATTACTAGCTGTGAAGGTTACAACAGCAGGATCTGTGGATGTTCGTACTTAACTGATTACTAGCTGTGAAGGTTACAATAGCAGGATCTGTGGATGCTCGTCGTTAACAGATTACTAGCTGTGAAGGTTACAACAGCAGGATCTGTGGATGTTCGTAGTTAACTGATTACTAGATGTGAAGGTTACAATAGCAGGATATGTGGATGTTCGTAGTTAACTGATTACTAGATGTGAAGGTTACAATAGCAGGATCTGTGGATGTTCGTAGTTAACGGATTACTAGCCGTGAAGGTTACAATAGCAGGATATGTGGATGCTCGTAGTTAACGAGTTACTAGCTGGGAAGGTTACAATAACAGGATCTGTGGATGCTCGTAGTTAGCGAATTACTAGCTGTGAAGGTTACAATAGCATGATCTGTTGATGCTCGTAGTTATCGAACTACTAGCTGGGAAAGTTACAATAGCAGGATCTGTGGATGCTCGTATTTAGCGAATTACTAGCTGTGGAGGTTACAATAGAGGATCTGTAGATGCTCGTAGTTAACGAATTACTAGCTGGGAAGATTACAATAGTAGGATCTGTAGATGCTCGTAGTTAACGAATTACTAGCTTGGAAGGTTACAATAGCAGGATCTGTAGATGCTCGTAGTTAGCGAATTACTAGCTGTGAAGGTTACAATAGCAGGATCTGTAGATGCTCGTAGTTAACGAATTACTAGCTGGAAAGGTTTCAATAGCAGGATCTGTGGATGCTCGTAGTTAGCGAATTACTAGCTCTGAAGGTTACAATAGCAGGATCTGTAGATGCTCGTAGTTAACTGATTACTAGCTGTGAAGGTTACAACAGCAGGATCTGTGGATGTTCGTACTTAACTGATTACTAGCTGTGAAGGTTACAATAGCAGGATCTGTGGATGCTCATCGTTAACAGATTACTAGCTGTGAAGGTTACAACAGCAGGATCTGTGGATGTTCGTAGTTAACTGATTACTAGATGTGAAGGTTACAATAGCAGGATATGTGGATGTTCGTAGTTAACTGATTACTAGATATGAAGGTTACAATAGCAGGATTTGTGGATGCTCGTAATTAACGGATTACTAGCCGTGAAGGTTACAATAGCAGGATCTGTGGATGCTCGTAGTTAACGAGTTACTAGCTGGGAAGGTTACAATAGCAGGATCTGTGGATGGTCGTAGTTAGCGAATTACTAGCTGTGAAGGTTACAGTAGCATGATCTGTTGATGCTCGTAGTTATCGAACTACTAGCTGGGAAAGTTACAATAGCAGGATCTGTGGATGCTCGTATTTAGCGAATTACTAGCTGTGGAGGTTACAATAGAGGATCTGTAGATGCTCGTAGTTAACGAATTACTAGCTGTGAAGATTACAATAGTAGGATCTGTAGATGCTCGTAGTTAACGAATTACTAGCTGGGAAGGTTACAATAGCAGGATCTGTGGATGTTCGTAGTTAGCGAATTACTAGCTGTGAAGGTTACAATAGCAGGATCTGTAGATGCTCGTAGTTAACGAATTACTAGCTGGAAAGGTTTCAATAGCAGGATCTGTAGATGCTCGTAGTTAACTGATTACTAGCTGTGAAGGTTACAACAGCAGGATCTGTGGATGTTCGTACTTAACTGATTACTATATGTGAAGGCTACAATAGCAGGATTTGTGGATGCTCGTAGTTAACGGATTACTAGCCGTGAAGGTTACAATAGCAGGATCTGTGGATGCTCGTGATTAACGAGTTACTAGCTGGGAAGGTTACAATAGCAGGATCTGTGGATGGTCGTAGTTGACGAACAACTAGCTGTGAAGGTTACAATTGCAGGATCTGTGGATGCTCGTAGTTAACGAGTTACCAGCTGGGAAGGTTTACAATAGCAGGATCTGTGGATTCTCGTAGTTAACGAATTAATAGCTGGGAAGGTTACAATAGCAGGATCTGTGGATGCTCGTAGTTAGCAAATTACTAGCTGGGAAGGTTACAATAGCAGGATATGTGGATGTTCGTAGTTAACTGATTACTAGATATGAAGGTTACAATAGCAGGATCTGTGGATGCTCGTAGTTAACGGATTACTAGCCGTGAAGGTTACAATAGCAGGATCTGTGGATGCTCGTAGTTAACGAGTTACTAGCTGGGAAGGTTACAATAGCAGGATCTGTGGATGCTCGTAGTTAGCGAATTACTAGCTGTGAAGGTTACAATAGCATGATCTGTTGATGCTCGTAGTTATCGTACTACTAGCTGGGAAAGTTACAATAGCAGGATCTGTGGATGCTCGTATTTAGCGAATTACTAGCGGTGGAGGTTACAATAGAGGATCTGTAGATGCTCGTAGTTAACGAATTACTAGCTGGGAAGATTACAATAGTAGGATCTGTAGATGCTCGTAGTTAACGAATTACTAGCTTGGAAGGTTACAATAGCAGGATCTGTGGATGCTCGTAGTTAGCGAATTACTAGCTGTGAAGGTTACAATAGCAGGATATGTAGATGCTCGTAGTTAACTGATTACTAGCTGTGAAGGTTACAACAGCAAGGTCTGTAGATGCTCGTAGTTAACTGATTACTAGCTGTGAAGGTTACAACAGCAGGATCTGTGGATGTTCGTAGTTAACTGATTACTAGATGTGGAGGTTACAATAGCAGGATCTGTGGATGCTCGTAGTTAACGGATTACTAGCCGTGAAGGTTACAATAGCAGGATCTGTAGATGCTCGTAGTTAACGAGTTACTAGCTGGGAAGGTTACAATAGCAGGATCTGTGGATGCTCGTAGTTAGCGAATTACTAGCTGTGAAGGTTACAACAGCAAGGTCTGTAGATGCTCGTAGTTAACTGATTACTAACTGTGAAGGTTACAACAGCAGGATCTGTGGATGTTCGTAGTTAACTGATTACTAGATGTGAAGGTTACAATAGCAGGATCTGTGGATGCTCGTAGTTAACGGATTACTAGCCGTGAAGGTTACAATAGCAGGATCTGTGGATGCTCGTAGTTAGCGAATTACTAGCTGTGAAGGTTACAATAGCATGATCTGTTGATGCTCGTAGTTATCGTACTACTAGCTGGGAAAGTTACAATAGCAGGATCTGTGGATGCTCGTATTTAGCGAATTACTAGCGGTGGAGGTTACAATAGAGGATCTGTAGATGCTCGTAGTTAACGAATTACTAGCTGGGAAGATTACAATAGTAGGATCTGTAGATGCTCGTAGTTAACGAATTACTAGCTTGGAAGGTTACAATAGCAGGATCTGTGGATGCTCGTAGTTAGCGAATTACTAGCTGTGAAGGTTACAATAGCAGGATCTGTAGATGCTCGTAGTTAACTGATTACTAGCTGTGAAGGTTACAACAGCAAGGTCTGTAGATGCTCGTAGTTAACTGATTACTAGCTGTGAAGGTTACAACAGCAGGATCTGTGGATGTTCGTAGTTAACTGATTACTAGATGTGGAGGTTACAATAGCAGGATCTGTGGATGCTCGTAGTTAACGGATTACTAGCCGTGAAGGTTACAATAGCAGGATCTGTAGATGCTCGTAGTTAACGAGTTACTAGCTGGGAAGGTTACAATAGCAGGATCTGTGGATGCTCGTAGTAAACGAATTACTAGCTGGGAAGGTTACAATAGCAGGATCTGTGGATGCTCGTAGTTAGCGAATTACTAGCTGTGAAGGTTACAACAGCAAGGTCTGTAGATGCTCGTAGTTAACTGATTACTAACTGTGAAGGTTACAACAGCAGGATCTGTGGATGTTCGTAGTTAACTGATTACTAGATGTGAAGGTTACAATAGCAGGATCTGTGGATGCTCGTAGTTAACGGATTACTAGCCGTGAAGGTTACAATAGCAGGATCTGTGGATGCTCGTAGTTAACTGATTACTAGCTGTGAAGGTTACAACAGCAGGATCTGTGGATGTTCGTACTTAACTGATTACTAGATGTGAAGGTTACAATAGCAGGATTTGTGGATGCTCGTAGTTAACGGAATACTAGCCGTGAAGGTTACAATAGCAGGATCTGTGGATGCTCGTGGTTAACGAGTTACTAGCTGGGAAGGTTACAATAGCAGGATCTGTGGATGCTCGTAGTTAGCGAATTAATAGCTATGAAGGTTACAATAGCATGATCTGTTGATGCTCGTAGTTATCGAACTACTAGCTGGGAAGGTTACAATAGCAGGATCTGTGGATGCTCATATTTAGCGAATTACTAGCTGTGGAGGTTACAATAGAGGATCTGTAGATGCTCGTAGTTAACGAATTACTAGCTGGGAAGATTACAATAGTAGGATCTGTGGATGCTCGTAGTTAACGAATCACTAGCTGGAAAGGTTTCAATAGCAGGATCTGTGGATGCTCGTAGTTAGCGAATTACTAGCTGTGAAGGTTACAATAGCAGGATCTGTGGATGCTCGTAGTTAACTGATTACTAGCTGTGAAGGTTACAACAGCAGGATTTGTGGATGCTCGTAGTTAACGGATTACTAGCCGTGAAGGTTACAATAGCAGGATCTGTGGATGCTCGTGATTAACGAGTTACTAGCTGGGAAGGTTACAATAGCAGGATCTGTGGATGGTCGTAGTTGACGAACTACTAGCTGTGAAGGTTACAATTGCAGGATCTGTGGATGCTCGTAGTTAACGAGTTACTAGCTGGGAAGGTTTACAATAGCAGGATCTGTGGATTCTCGTAGTTAACTAATTAATAGCTGGGAAGGTTACAATAGCAGGATCTGTGGATGCTCGTAGTTAGCGAATTACTAGCTGGGAAGGTTACAGTAGCAGGATATGTGGATGTTCGTAGTTAACTGATTACTAGATGTGAAGGTTACAATAGCAGGATCTGTGGATGCTCGTAGTTAACGGATTACTAGCCGTGAAGGCTACAATAGCAGGATCTGTGGATGCTGGTAGTTAACGAGTTACTAGCTGGGAAGGTTACAATAGCAGGATCTGTGGATGCTCGTAGTTAGCGAATTACTAGCTGTGAAGGTTACAATAGCATGATCTGTTGATGCTCGTAGTTATCGAACTACTAGCTGGGAAAGTTACAATAGCAGGATCTGTGGATGCTTGTATTTAGCGAATTATTAACTGTGGAGGTTACAATAGAGGATCTGTAGATGCTCGTAGTTAACGAATTACTAGCTGGGAAGATTACAATAGTAGGATCTGTAGATGCTCGTAGTTAACGAATTACTAGCTGGAAAGGTTTCAATAGCAGGATCTGTGGATGCTCGTAGTTAGCGAATTACTAGCTGTGAAGGTTACAATAGCAGGATCTGTAGATGCTCGTAGTTAACTGATTACTAGCTGTGAAGGTTACAACAGCAGGATCTGTGGATGTTCGTACTTAACTGATTACTAGATGTGAAGGTTACAATAGCAGGATTTGTGGATGCTCGTAGTTAACGGATTACTAGCCGTGAAGGTTACAATAGCAGGATCTGTGGATGCTCGTGATTAACGAGTTAATAGCTGGGAAGGTTACAATAGCAGGATCTGTGGATGGTCGTAGTTGACGAACTACTAGCTGTGAAGGTTACAATTGCAGGATCTCTGGATGCTCGTAGTTAACGAGTTACTAGCTGGGAAGGTTTACAATAGCAGGATCTGTGGATTCTCGTAGTTAACGAATTAATAGCTGGGAAGGTTACAATAGCAGGATCTGTGGATGCTCGTAGTTAGCGAATTACTAGCTGGGAAGGTTACAATAGCAGGATATGTGGATGTTCGTAGTTAACTGATTACTAGATGTGAAGGTTACAATAGCAGGATATGTGGATGCTCGTAGTTAACGAGTTACTAGCTGGGAAGGTTACAATAGCAGGATCTGTGGATGCTCGTAGTTAGCGAATTACTAGCTGTGAAGGTTACAATAGCAGGATCTGTTGATGCTCGTAGTTATCGAACTACTAGCTGGGAAAGTTACAATAGCAGGATCTGTGGATGCTCGTATTTAGCGAATTACTAGCTGTGGAGGTTACAATAGAGGATCTGTAGATGCTCGTAGTTAACGAATTACTAGCTGGGAAGATTACAATAGTAGGATCTGTAGATGCTCGTAGTTAACGAATTACTAGCTTGGAAGGTTACAATAGCAGGATCTGTGGATGCTCGTAGTTAGCGAATTACTAGCTGTGAAGGTTACAATAGCAGGATCTGTAGATGCTCGTAGTTAACTGATTACTAGCTGTGAAGGTTACAACAGCAGGATCTGTGGATGTTCGTACTTAACTGATTACTAGCTGTGAAGGTTACAATAGCAGGATCTGTGGATGCTCGTCGTTAACAGATTACTAGCTGTGAAGGTTACAACAGCAGGATCTGTGGATGTTCGTAGTTAACTGATTACTAGATGTGAAGGTTACAATAGCAGGATATGTGGATGTTCGTAGTTAACTGATTACTAGATGTGAAGGTTACAATAGCAGGATTTGTGGATGCTCGTAATTAACGGATTACTAGCCGTGAAGGTTACAATAGCATTATCTGTGGATGCTCGTAGTTAACGAGTTACTAGCTGGGAAGGTTACAATAGCAGGATCTGTGGATGGTCGTAGTTAGCGAATTACTAGCTGTGAAGGTTACAGTAGCATGATCTGTTGATGCTCGTAGTTATCGAACTACTAGCTGGGAAAGTTACAATAGCAGGATCTGTGGATGCTCGTATTTAGCGAATTACTAGCTGTGGAGGTTACAATAGAGGATCTGTAGATGCTCGTAGTTAACGAATTACTAGCTGTGAAGATTACAATAGTAGGATCTGTAGATGCTCGTAGATAACGAATTACTAGCTGGGAAGGTTACAATAGCAGGATCTGTGGATGTTCGTAGTTAGCGAATTACTAGCTGTGAAGGTTACAATAGCAGGATCTGTAGATGCTCGTAGTTAACGAATTACTAGCTGGAAAGGTTTCAATAGCTGGATCTGTGGATGCTCGTAGTTAGCGAATTACTAGCTGTGAAGGTTACAATAGCAGGATCTGTAGATGCTCGTAGTTAACTGATTACTAGCTGTGAAGGTTACAACAGCAGGATCTGTGGATGTTCGTACTTAACTGATTACTAGATGTGAAGGTTACAATAGCAGGATTTGTGGATGCTCGTAGTTAACGGATTACTAGCCGTGAAGGTTACAATAGTAGGATCTGTGGATGCTCGTGATTAACGAGTTACTAGCTGGGAAGGTTACAATAGCAGGATCTGTGGATGGTCGTAGTTGACGAACTACTAGCTGTGAAGGTTACAATTGCAGGATCTGTGGATGCTCGTGGTTAACGAGTTACCAGCTGGGAAGGTTTACAATAGCAGGATCTGTGGATTCTCGTAGTTAACGAATTAATAGCTGGGAAGGTTACAATAGCAGGATCTGTGGATGCTCGTAGTTAGCAAATAACTAGCTGGGAAGGTTACAATAGCAGGATATGTGGATGTTCGTAGTTAACTGATTACTAGATATGAAGGTTACAATAGCAGGATCTGTGGATGCTCGTAGTTAACGGATTACTAGCCGTGAAGGTTACAATAGCAGGATCTGTGGATGCTCGTAGTTAACGAGTTACTAGCAGGGAAGGTTACAATAGCAGGATCTGTGGATGCTCGTAGTTAGCGAATTACTAGCTGTGAAGGTTACAATAGCATGATCTGTAGATGCTCGTAGTTATCGTACTACTAGCTGGGAAAGTTACAATAGCAGGATCTGTGGATGCTCGTATTTAGCGAATTACTAGCTGTGGAGGTTACAATAGAGGATCTGTAGATGCTCGTAGTTAACGAATTACTAGCTGGGAAGATTACAATAGTAGGATCTGTAGATGCTCGTAGTTAACGAATTACTAGCTTGGAAGGTTACAATAGCAGGATCTGTGGATGCTCGTAGTTAGCGAATTACTAGCTGTGAAGGTTACAATAGCAGGATCTGTAGATGCTCGTAGTTAACTGATTACTAGCTGTGAAGGTTACAACAGCAAGGTCTGTAGATGCTCGTAGTTAACTGATTACTAGCTGTGAAGGTTACAACAGCAGGATCTGTGGATGTTCGTAGTTAACTGATTACTAGATGTGGAGGTTACAATAGCAGGATCTGTGGATGCTCGTAGTTAACGGATTACTAGCCGTGAAGGTTACAATAGCAGGATCTGTAGATGCTCGTAGTTAACGAGTTACTAGCTGGGAAGGTTACAATAGCAGGATCTGTGGATGCTCGTAGTTAACGAATTACTAGCTGGGAAGGTTACAATAGCAGGATCTGTGGATGCTCGTAGTTAGCGAATTACCAGCTGTGAAGGTTACAACAGCAAGGTCTGTAGATGCTCGTAGTTAACTGATTACTAGCTGTGAAGGTTACAACAGCAGGATCTGTGGATGTTCGTAGTTAACTGATTACTAGATGTGAAGGTTACAATAGCAGGATCTGTGGATGCTCGTAGCTAACGGATTACTAGCCGTGAAGGTTACAATAGCAGGATCTGTGGATGCTCGTAGTTAACGAGTTACTAGCTGGGAAGGTTACAATAGCAGGATCTGTGGATGATCGCAGTTAACGAATTACTAGCTGGGAAGGTTACAATAGTAGGATCTGTGGATGCTCGTAGTTAGCGAATTACTAGCTGTGAAGGTTCCAATAGCAGGATCTGTGGATGCTCGTAGTTAACGAATTACTAGCTGGGAAGGTAACAATAGCAGGATATATGGATGCTCGTAGCCAACGAACTACCAGCTGTGAAAATTATAATAGCAGGATTAGTGGATGCTCGTAGTTAGCGAATTACTAGCAGGGAAGGTTACAATAGCAGGATCTGTGGATGTTCGTAGTTAACGAATTACTAGCTGGGAAGGTTACAATAGCAGGTTCTGTAGATGCTCGTATTTAGCGAATTACTAGCTGTGAAGGTTACAATAGCAGGATCTGTGGATGCTCGTAGTTAGCGAATTACTAGCTGTGAAGGTTACAATAGTAGGATCTGTGGATGCTCGTAGTTAACGGATTACTAGCCGTGAAGGTTACAATAGCAGGATCTGTGGATGCTCGTAGTTAACGAGTTACTAGCTGGGAAGGTTACAATAGCAGGATCTGTGGATGCTCGTAGTTAACGAATTACTAGCTGGGAAGGTTACAATAGTAGGATCTGTGGATGCTCGTAGTTAGCGAATTACTAGCTGTGAAGGTTCCAATAGCAGGATCTGTGGATGCTCGTAGTTAACGAATTACTAGCTGGGAAGGTAACAATAGCAGGATATATGGATGCTCGTAGCCAACGAACTACCAGCTGTGAAAATTACAATAGCAGGATTAGTGGATGCTCGTAGTTAGCGAATTACTAGCAGGGAAGGTTACAATAGCAGGATCTGTGGATGTTCGTAGTTAACGAATTACTAGCTGGGAAGGTTACAATAGTAGATTCTGTAGATGCTCGTATTTAGCGAATTACTAGCTGTGAAGGTTACAATAGCAGGATCTGTGGATGCTTGTAGTTAGCGAATTACTAGCCGTGAAGGTTACAATAGTAGGATCTGTGGATGCTCGTAGTTAACGGATTACTAGCCGTGAAGGTTACAATAGCAGGATCTGTGGATGCTCGTAGTTAACGAGTTACTAGCTGGGAAGGTTACAAAAGCAGGATCTGTGGATGCTCGTAGTTAGCGAATTACTAGCTGTGAAGATTACAATAGCAGGATCTGTGGATGCTCGTAGCTAACGAACTACCAGCTGTGAAAATTACAATAGCAGGATTAGTGGATGCTCGTAGTTAGCGAATTACTAGCTGGGAAGGTTACAATAGCAGGATCTGTGGATGCTCGTATTTAGCGAATTACTAGTTGTGAAGGTTACAATAGCAGGATCTGTGGATGCTCGTAGTTAACGAATTACTAGCTGTGGAGGTTACAATAGAGGATCTGTAGATGCTCGTAGTTAACGAATTACTAGCTGGGAAGATTACAATAGCAGGATCTGTGGATGCTCGTAGTTAGCGAATTACTAGCTGTGAAGGTTACAACAGTAGGATCTGTGGATGCTCGTAGTTAATGAATTACTAGCTGAGAAGGTTACAATAGCAGGATCTGTGGATGCTCGTAGTTAACGAATTACTAGCTGTGGAGGTTACAATAGCAGGATCTGTGGATGCTCGTAGTTAGCGAATTACTAGCTGGGAAGGTTACAATAGCAGGATATGTGGATGCTCATAGCTAATGAACTACTAGCTGGGAAGGACAGTACAATAGCAGGATATGTGGATGCTCGTAGTTAGCGAATTACTATCTGGGAAGATTACAATAGCAGGATCTGTGGATTCTCGTGGCTAACGAACTACTAGCTGGGAAGGACAGTACAATAGCAGGATCTGTGGATGCTCGTAGTTAACGAATTACTAGCTGTGAAGGTGACAATAGCAGGATCTGTGGATGCTCGTAGTTAGCGAATTACTAGCTGTGAAGGTTACAATAACAGGATCTGTGGATGCTAGTAGTTAGCGAATTACTAGCTGGGAAGGTAACAATAGCAGGATCTGTGGATGCTCGTAGTTAGCGAATTACTAGCTGGGAAGGTTACAATAGCAGGGTCTGTGGATGCTCGTAGTTAACGAATTACTAACTGTGAAGGTTACAATAGCAGGATCTGTGGATGCTCGTGGTTAACGAATTACTAACTGTGAAGGTTACAATAGCAGGATCTGTGGATGCTCGTGGTTAACGAATTACTAGCTGGGATGGTTACAATAGCAGGATTTGTGGATGCTCGTAGTTAACGAACTACTAGCTGGGAAGGTTACAATAGCAGGATCTGTGGATGCTCGTAGTTAGCGAATTACTAGCTGGGAAGGTTACAATAGCAGGATCTGTGGATGTTCGTAGTTAACGACTTACTGGCTGGGAAGGTTACAATAGCAGGTTCTGTGGATGCTCGTGGTTAACGAATTACTAGCTGGGAAGGACAGTATAATAACAGGATCTGTGGATGCTCGTAGTTAGCGAATTACTTGCTGGGAAGGTTACAATAGAGGATCTGTAGATGCTCGTAGCTAACGAACTACTAGCTGGGAAGGACAGTATAATAACAGGATCTGTGGATGCTCGTGGTTAGCGAATTACTTGCTGGGAAGGTTACAATAGGAGGATCTGTAGATGCTCGTAGCTAACGAACTACTAGCTGGGAAGGACAGTATAATAACAGGATATATGGATGCTCGTAGTTAGCGAATTACTTGCTGGGAAGGTTACAATAGGAGGATCTGTAGATGCTCGTAGCTAACGAACTACTAGCTGGGAAGGACAGTATAATAACAGGATCTGTGGATGCTCGTAGTTAGCGAATTACTTTCTGGGAAGGTTACAATAGGAGGATCTGTAGATGCTTGTAGCTAACGAACTACTAGCTGGGAAGGACAGTATAATAACAGAATCTGTGGATGATCGTAGTTAACGAATTACTAGCTGGGAAGGTAGAATCTGTTTCACTAGCACTTAATACGTCTGATCTATCCATTTCTAAGTCAGACTACGTGCTGGTAGGTATTCATTCCTTTCTTATTTATACAGCCAAGCAGGGAACTATGCTTTTACATACTAATATTGACACCGCCACTATTCATTGAAGTGCCTGTACCAAGTCAGGAAAGTAAGAAATCATGTATGTTAAAAATATCGATTTTTGCCTCTTTCAGTGTGGTATTTTTAGTTTTCCATTTTATTCTCAGCTTCTAAATATAGAATTGAGAACTTTCATTAAAAGCGTATTTGTACAATATGGTATCGATTTTGTCTCTTTCGTTATTTGGATTTTTTTAATCAAAATGAAACATTTTTGTTCATAACCCTTTCAATTGTTTGCATATATTTATACAGAAAATAACTGGTCTATTGCAAAATAATAATTGTATTTATTGTATTATAATTAAAGTGCACAGCAGTGTATTCATTATTTTATCTAATATAACTAGAACACATGTTAAATGTTTACATGTTGGAACCATGGTGTGTTTGTGTATACAGTCCAAATTCTTATCAGCATTTGCACACTTAATGTAGCACTATACAAAGATTTTTTCCCTCCAATCTTCCATCTGAAAACAGCTGTAACTTTCTTAATATTGCATCAAAATTAACAAATGAGGTACCATTTAAAAGAAGAAAGATATATATTTCCACTGATTATATATTATGATTATGCAACAATTACATAATTAATTATTATGCAATTAGTTGCAAAATCTTGATGTGTGCACTTGACCAAAATTAGCTGTTTCATGTTTATTCAAATGGTAAAACTGTTTACAATTTCTTAATCAACACAGCATGACTTCCAAAACCGTGTCTCAGATTTTTCTTGTGATGTTTCAATCTCTCTTAAAACCCCATTATGTGCATACAGCCTAACTTCATAAGATTTCACCAACTTTAATTGTGTGTATAATTTGTTCTATTAATTCTATCAGAAATCTGAGACATTTTTTTGCAGATAATAGGTCTAAGAACATCATATACCAAAACAAAGTCTCTAGGGGTACCAAGGCAGGAGCTAATTTCATTCAAAGTCGACATTTTATGTCAAAAATTGTAGTGGAAAAATCCCAAAAGTTGTAATTTTCCTCTTGGTACCCCATTTTCTTGAATAAAAGTCACAAATGTGCCATGGGAACACTTCAGGATTGACCTTGAATCATAAATCAACAATGATTTGACCAGAAAGATAGAATTTGTTCACACAAACTCTAAATATAGCTGGAAAATGCACACCCTGTGCAGTAAACACATGAAATTGGCGGGAGAAGTTACATCACTCTGACCTAGCTTGAGGTTAACTGCCTACTGATAAGGTCAAAACTCCACCTCCACTGACCAGACGTGAACCACTAATTATAACAGGAATCACCTGGAACCTTAGTTTGCTCATTATGTGTATTCTTCCCTTTTAGTTGGATTTTACTAAATGAAAATTATACATTAGATATTTTGAAATAAATTCCATTGCAAATAACTAATTTATTTCTTTTGGTATTGATGAAAAGTTAGTTACATTCATGCTGCTTTCCACTTCATTTAATGGAATGTTTTCTTATCTCAAATATTACTGGTCAGTGGTCATAAAACTATCAAAGTATCAAATAGATAATCAATTAAGGACCGCCCACTTGTTTTTATCATCTCTGATTCAAGCACATGTGTTTGTTTACAAAACTAATTAAAGGTAATGCTCATTAATGGTACATCATATCTGAATTATTTTTTCACCTGTATATCAAGAATATTATAATAAAATAAAAATTGATTAAACAAATTTTTGATGAAAAAATATCAATTTTTGTATAGTGCTACCTTAATTAAACACAGAATTTACCAGAAGATACAACATATCAATAAATAAATACATTTATATTTCATAAGTAAATATTACTTACCCTGCTACACAAGAACAGCTGCTGTCAGAGATGTACTTCTCATTTATTCTGACTGTAATATTCACTTTGTGTGGAGGCTCATTCTTCCTTATGGATTTATAGCATTTAGCCTTTATTTCAACTTCATCATCATTAATTTTACACAAATTAACACTGTGACTGTATCCAAGAGTGTAATAGGTATATCATTGTTCCATAGATCTCCCTGTTAAAGACTTATCCTTGCAATATTCAATATTTACATGTGGTAAAACATCCAACTTTGTAGTTACCGCCATCTTGTTGATTAGCATGTCCTACGACGCTGGGTTGCCATATGTTGCTAGGGGAGGCGGGGCATATCATGGATTAATGGGAAGGTGCATTGTTTCGACAGCGACGGCGTGGTATTGTTAGTTTTCCATCATCTAAATATAGAATTGAGGATTTTCATGACGTAAGTATTAAATATAGAACAATGTTGGCAGAATGAATATCTTTGTGACCAAACATTTGATTTAGTTTACTAAAAACCATGGCAGATTATGCAGGAACACGAAGACAAAATAATAAAAAAGAAATATATTTATATCCATCGGATATACGTTTTAGTCAGGAATATATAAGTAATCGTTTTGAAGGTGGTGAATTAATTGGAGAACGCTTGGATGATTTAGTATACGTAGTGAAGAAAATATCTGACATTAGAACTATCCGTGTTGTTAAGATGCATGATAGGTGGTACACATTGGATAACAGAAGACTCTGGATGTTCCGAATGTACCAGAAAATAAAACTTAGGTGGTACATGTCTTTACAAATTCCTGTTCTGGTTTGGGAGGACTTCGAAACTGACACCCAGCTCGTATTTGCAACGAAAAATGGCGGGGCTGATGTCAAGATTCATAATAACGATCTTCCCGGTGGTGTACAGTACAAAAAGGTCGACAGCATTCATACTGATACATACCGGAACCCAGGACTAGCTTTACTGCTCGACACCGCTAATCTCACATTTACTGGTGTAAAAACGGTAGTATCGTTCGTTTGGAAAGGTGTTAGTCGAATGTTCAGAAACACATAATTAATTTGCCATTGATATTTTCGATGTGAACACAAAAGAAGATATGACGTTACATTTTCTAAAGGAAATATACTATTCATCGTGTATAGCCCGCATAGTTTGTATAGAGAACATTGGTAGAGGCTTATTGTATATACCCATAGAGAACATTGGTAGAGGCTTATTGTATGCTTTGCATGCTGCTATGTGCAGTTTCATAAAGATGAATGGATAAGTGAATGGATAGTTTTAAGTATTATACTGGACTTTACCACAGTGAAATTATTGGCATAAATACTACGAACATTGAACTAATTTTATTGGTGTTTATGGGGGACATAATCTCACAGTGACTTGCAATGTATATATATTTTACCTCTTAACTACAGTATTTATATAGTGCACACCGATATTGACACTTATATACGTATATTATAATTGGTGGATTTGATATTCATACCTATATAATACCGTATATTCATGGACTGGAACTAATATTCACGGATTGAACCGACAATAGAAGATATATATATTGATATTTATACTGTGGTTCTCCAGAAAGCGCAGGAAAATTCTACAACAGAACAGAACGTGGATGACAAGTTGTTCTTGTATATATTTTCTTTCTATTAGATTTTCGAACTGTTCTGACGTTGTGGTATTGTATTATTTTTTATTTTATTATTTTTTAAGCACTAAAATTTGCTTTTTATGAAACACTAATATAAGAAGAATTTGAAGATACCAAAGGGAGGTAATCATAATCCGTATATCGAAGAAGAACAGACAACACAATGGCCAAAAGAAAAGCTACAAATGGACAAATAACGATCTACAAAACATACACATAAAACTAAAGATCGATTAACACGAACCCCACTAAAAACCAGAGGTGAACTCAGGTGCTCCGGAAGGATACGGAAATACCATTTAAATTTTAGGACAGGGCTACGTTTTTTTTCCGAACAAAACTTTCTGTGGCAAAATGTTATAGAAGGAAGAGTTTGAAGATACCAAAGGGAGGTAATCAGAATCCGTATATCGAAGAACAGACAGGACAATGACCAGAAGAAAACACACAAAAGGACAAACAACGATCTACAAAACATACATATAAAACCAAAGATCGAGTAACACGAACCTTACTAAAAGCCGGGGGTGAGCTCAGGTGCTCCAGAAATATAAGCAGTTCCTGCTCCACTAATGATACCCGTCGTGTTAATCTAGTTACAAACCCAGTGATAAGTCGGCATGAACGAGGAAAGGACCGGGAAGTGTTTGCGACAAGTGGAACATATTCGCGGTCATTTGTGACACAGATATTCCATAGCGGTCAACCAAATCATGGTGGCGACGGTAATGCTTTCGAAGTGATGACTTGAACTTAACCAAGAGGAACCCTTAGTTCAGTAGCTTCCTTGTTAGCAGCAATCCTCTATCAAGGATATCCTGATAGGAACCACAGGTTCTGGAATATCGTATCAACTGAGAGAGATATACTCCATAGGCAGGTGCTGCTGGAATTTTACTACATATGAATGGAAGGTTCACAATGGGAAAATTGAAATCATCTCTTTTGTCGTAAAGTTTCGTTCTTAACCGCCCCTCACTGCCTACTTCGAGATGCATGTCAAGGTATGAAGCAGACATATCTGTACCTGTGGTATCCTCTATTTCAAGGCCAATGGGATAAATGCGATCAACGAAATCACCAAACCTAGAATTATTTAGTGAAAGGACATCATCTGCATAGCGGAACGTGAAATTAAAGGATCGGGCTAGCTTCTTTTGGTTTTTCTTGAGAAGCCCCTGTATGAAGTCTGCTTTATACGAATACAGGAACAAGTCGGTAAGAAGAGGAGCACAGTTTGTACCCATAGGTATGCCGACTGTCTGTTGAAAAACACGCTCACCAAAGATAACAAATATGTTGTCAATCAAAAACTCGAGCATGTTGGTGATATTAGTTTAAGAGAACTTTTTGGTAGAATCAGTGGCTTTTTGCAAAATAAGATCTGTCCCTTCCTAGCACAAGGTATTTGTATCTACGTTGGCCATTCTTTTTTTGAAACACAGATGGACCAACTCCCTTAATTTGTACTTCAGCTTAGAGGGAGGAATAGTTGTGTAGAGGGTAGAGAAGTCGAATGTTTAATGCTATTGCAGGAGAAGGGGGATCTATATTGTATGTACTCGAACAGATCTTTACAGTTCTTCAGAATCCACATCTGATTCACACTACCCCTCGAGTAGCTAGTGTCACTGTAAATATGAAGCCCGCTTTTGATCGCCGATAGAATACATGTTAAAGATTTTGAAAGAGGTGTTTTATCTTCAAGCAAAAAAGAAAGGGAAGACAAGTTTGAGGATACCAAAGGGGTAATCAGCAGGGGCGGATCCAGGGGAATAATAAGATTTTTTGGCGTAAAATCGTGATTTTTCACACGAAATATCCCAAACATTTTCGCGCCTCCCTCCGCTCAGCGCAATGTTTTTAAGTGCGCCCCCCTAACTTGAAATCCTGGATCCGCCCCTGATCAGCAACCGTAAATCGAAGAAGAACAGACAAAGAAAAGGACATAAGAACAAAAAGTGATGTACAAACCATTATATACAATGCTATAGATCGATCAGCACGAACCAACTAAAAATCGGGGGTAAACGCCGATGCTCCGGCAGAGTAGACAGTTCCTGGTCCACATGCGACACCCGTCGTGTTCCTCTGGTCATAAACCCAGTGATATGTGAATGAGCAAAGGACCGGATTGTGATTACGACAAACATAATATATCCAAAGTCATAGGTGAAACAGATATTCCGTAATGGTTCACCAAGTCATTTATGATATATGAATTCTAATAGATTTATACACGTATGACCTTGAAATGGATACGAATTCTGCTCTGTTTTATTTCTTTTCAATAAGGGACCAACCATTGAACTTTTAGAGCCAGAAATTGTATTTTATATGATACAATAATTTTATTGTTTCATTTTTGCACACGAAAAATAAGTATTTTTTTCTTCACATTTTCTATTTCTGAATTGTCTTCAAGAAAAGATTGAAGATACCAAAGTAGGTAATCAGAAGCCGTAATTCATAGGATAGACAAAGTAGGTAATCAGAAGCCGTAAATCATAGGATAGACAAAGTGGGTAATCAGAAGCCGTAAATCATAGGATAGACAAAGTAGGTAATCAGAAGCCGTAAATCATAGGAAAGACAGTGGGTAATCAGAAGCCGTAAATCATAGGATAGACAAAGTAGGTAATCAGAAGCCGTAAATCATAGGATAGACAAAGTAGGTAATCAGAAGTCGTAAATCATAGGATAGACAAAGTAGGTAATCAGAAGCCGTAAATCATAGGATAGACAAAGTAGGTAATCAGAAGCCGTAAATCATAGGATAGACAAAGTAGGTAATCAGAAGCCGTAAATCATAGGATAGACAAAGTAGGTAATCAGAAACCGTAAATCATAGGATAGACAAAGTGGGTAAACAGAAACCGTAAATCATAGGATAGACAAAGTAGGTAATCAGAAGCCGTAAATCATAGGATAGACAAAGTGGGTAATCGGAAGCCGTAAATCATAGGATAGACAAAGTAGGTAATCAGAAGCCGTAAATCATAGGATAGACAAAGTAGGTAATCAGAAGCCGTAAATCATAGGATAGACAAAGTGGGTAATCAGAAGCCGTAAATCATAGGATAGACAAAGTAGGTAATCAGAAGCCGTAAATCATAGGATAGACAAAGTGGGTAATCAGAAGCCTTAAATCATAGGATAGACAAAGTAGGTAATCAGAAGCCGTAAATCATAGGATAGACAAAGTAGGTAATCAGAAGCCGTAAATCATAGGATAGACAAAGTAGGTAATCAGAAGCCGTAAATCATAGGATAGACAAAGTGAGTAATCAGAAGGCGTAAATCGAAGAAGGACAGAAAACAAAATGGCAAGCAATAACCAGAGGCTCTCAAGAGCCTGTATCGTTCACCTGGTTATAAAAAGAACCAATTGGTCCTATGTAAAAACTATGTCCTGCAGTGGTAGTCATCTTGGAATTACGATCAACATAAAAAACACAAAGTTTGTAAAGGACCTTCCAATGACTGATGCACAGTTTAGGTTCAATCAGTGCAATAGCTTCAGAGAAGAATATATTTATGTTTTTCCCCCATATGGTCCTCTGTTAATACTACATAGATGCCAACCCCTTTTTGGTGCAATCAGTAACAAAAAGTTGAGATGTCAGTAATTTGTGATTTTTTTCAGTAATCATAATTTTTCATAAATTTTACCATAATCGTACTACAGACTAGGCACAAAGTGATGAACAAATGATTTCCTTTATTTGTGACAACTAGATGCAAAATTGATGAGCAACAAAAAGAAATAAAAAGTTAAGTTTTAATACATGTATGTTCACTTACAAATGTATTCTATGTTTCAACTTACTGTCAATAGAAATGAAAATTTCCTGAAGTGGCCCTCCCTCACCCTCCCATGGAATAATTAATGCCTAATTCTGGAGTGCCTGATATGTTGTTGACTTGGCACTTTTGAACTGTTTTGTTGTATATGTGTGTTCATTCCGAACACCGTGCTGAATGGACAAGTCTTGTTTGCAATATTTGCAATAGGCATAATGTTCCCGTGTCGATTTCATAAGGCAAGAGAAGAATATTCGGGACGAAATCGCTGTCCCAATTTTCTTTTCTTCGCTGCAGAAGCTTCACTTGTTCCCTCAGACATCGCGAAATTGACAAAAACATGCTGTGTTCATTAACTACTCGGGATCGAACAAGAAATGGATAGATCGTTTTCTACCATAGATAGTCCCGAGAATCCCTAAAGGATTAAATAATAGAAATCCCTCAAGCGCTTATCATTACGCGATTTTAACATACAATGAAGCGTCTAAATGATCACAATGATATTTAAATGGGGAACGGTTCCGGGCCGGCAATAATCGGAAATCCGTAACAAGTAGACTGTTGACCGTAACACCGTAATTTTGGCCCGAAATTTGTAACAATTACGGAAAAATCGTAATGGTTGGCATCTATGATACTATGACCTGTGGTGGCAGCCATCTTGGATTTCCGATCGGCATAAAAAAACAGAGGACCTTCCAATGATCATTCCTGGGCAGTTTGGTTTCAACTGTCCAAGTGGTTTCAGAGAAGAAGCGTTTTGAAACATTTTTCCCATATGGTCCAATGTTAAACTAAGTCCTGTCGTAGCCGCCATTTTGAATTTCATATCGGAACAAAAAACGTAAAGTTTGTAGAGGACCATCCAATGAACATTCATGTACAGTTTGGCTTTGATCATATTTGTAGTTTCTGAGAAGAAGGCATTTGAACATTTTCCCATAGGGTCCAATGTTAATCTATGTCCTGCGGTGGCGGCCATCTTGAATTTTCGATCGGCATAAAAAACCAGAAACTTTGTAGAGGACCTTCCAATGATCATTCCTGGACAGTTTGGTTTCAATTGTCCAAGTGGTTTCAGAGAAGAAGCGTTTTGAAACATTTTTCCCATAGGGTCCAATGTTAAACTAAGTCCTGCCATAGCCGCCATTTTGAATTTCATATCGGAACAAAAAACCTTAAGATTGTAGAAGACCATCCAATGAACTTTCATGTACAGTTTGGCTTTAATCATATTTGTAGTTTCTGAGAAGAAGGCATTTGAACATTTTCCTATAGGGTCCAATGTTAATCTATGTCCTGCGATGGCGGCCATCTTGGATTTTCGATCGGCATAAAAAACAGTAACTTGGTAAAGGACATTCCAATGATCACTCATTTACAGTTTGGGTTCAGTCAGTTCATTAGTTTCAGAGAAGAAGATCTTTGAAATTTCAGCCAATCAGAGCACATTATTGGTCCTGGCAGCCATATTGAATATCCGACTAGAACGAAAAACAGTAACTTTGTAGAGGACCATCCAAGGAACATTCCTGCAAAGTTTGGTTCCAATCGGCCCAGTGGTTTCGGAGAAGAAGCTTGAAATGTGAAAAGTTTACAGACGACAGACAACAGACGACAGACGACGGACGCCAAGTGATGGCAATAGTTCACATGGACCTTTGGTCTAGGTGAACTAAAAATGACAAACAATGATAACACTACACAGAAAACAAAAGATTGAGCAACACGAACCCCACTAAACAGGGTGTTTATTAGTTGGCTGTATCTAACTATGAAGGGTCCGGGTGGCTCATACAATGGGTACCTATCCCATTCAGTTGGATTACATAACAACTCATACAGGCCTATCACCAATACGGCGTGGGTTCGCGCCCGGCTTTGTAAATTACAAAAAAAGTGCACTCGACTCGCAGTCGCAAGTGATACAGTTTACCAGTTGCTTTCCCATGGTCGGTGTTTCTCTCCGGGTACTCCGGCTTTTTCCACAACTAAAACTGGCCGCCATGATATAGCTGAAATATTGCTGAAAATGGCGTTAAGCAGAATAAATCAAATCAAATCGAACTTTGAGTCTAACCAACGTTAACATAAACAAGAACAACAGCAACAATATAAAATGAAATAAAGAATATCACACTGTAGGAAAGTTCCACACATTTTGCTAGTTTGAATATTTTCTCCTGATTATGCTATTGTTTGAACATTTTCTCCTGACTGTATGCTATTGTTTGAATATTTTCTCCTGACTGTATAATATCAATCAAGGACAACCATGGCCGGTCCTTCCTGATCACATCTAAAAACTCATCTTTATCTTCTTTTATATCTACTTTAATAGTTAGGTTTGTGTCACGTGATTGGGCCCCTTTGAAGGACCACAAGCGTTTGTTTCCGTCTGTTACCCAGTATTTACCGAATGCTTTATACACAGTAATAGGCTCAATATTAGTTAGAACATTCATATTGAACTCCAAGTTAGCCTGTAGATTTTGAAAGAAATCAGTTATTGTTATATTCTCCTTGGTGTAACGTATGTCTGATGGATTAAGCTCCGTTTGATTTCTGTGAGTGTTTAGACGTAGTGACCTCATATGACGCGTCAACTCAGATGAATCGGAGACAGGAAACATACTACCGGAAGCGGAAATCGGTCTACGATATATTTCCGTTGTACCAGACTGATAAGAAGTGAATAAGGACGGCACACTACAAGTGTTACTGTAGTTTGTACTGTTGGCTCGCTGATTAGAGGTTAAAAGGTCTGGATCAATGTTGGCTACCCTATGATGCCATTTACCGCTAGAAGAACGTCCAGGGTGAAACCTTACTGTTCGCCCACCATTTTTAGAATCTAGTTTTCTGGGATCAATGGAATTTGTTTCATTGACCCGAATGGTTGTACATTTGCCCAATTGTTCAAGATTTCGGAATACCCAGAGTCGTCTATTATCGGTAGTTACCCATTTCTCATTCCTCCAAACAACACTTATGGTGGGTATATCAGATATTCTACATCTACCTTCAACTAATTCGTCAAGTGTTTCACCAAGATTCTTGTATGGGTGACAGCTTCTTTTATTGAAAACGTTGTTTATCTCAGCTTGACTGAAATAGATCTCTGACGGTTTTAGCTCCATTTTCTGAAGTAATATATATAAAAATACAATGTTAATCATAAATAACACAACACAAGACCAACTATGCCTTTTCTCTATTAACCAATCGTTTAAAGATAAACCCACCTTTGACTTGTATTTCTACGGAGTGGAAAAGGTTGTTATCGTATGGATGCTGGATTTATAACTACCTATGCAATCAGTGTCTATCACCACTAACGTTGTGAGTTCGAATCCCGCTCCTGGCGAGGAGTACTCGTTACAACGTAATGTAATATGTTTTCTCCGGGTACTTCGGTTTCCTCCACAAGTAAAACTGACTGCCACGATATAACATAAATATTGTTAAAAGTGGTGTTAAACACCATAACCGTATATACGGAGTGGATTTTATTTAAAACAGCGACTGCTTGATACAGAAAGGAGCACTTTGTGACGATATACATCAGATTAACGTAAAATTAAACTGAAAATAATAGTTGAAGGATACCGTACCAAATGTTCGTAGTTTAAAAAAAAAAAAAAAAAAAAAAGGAGTGTAAATTCTGTCCCCGAGTAATTGTAGTACCACTGAGTCGATCCTTGGTATTTTTAAATAACATGAAGGAAGGTGGGAATATTTCCCGGGAGCCCCTATTTCTCGTAGTACTTTGGCTTTTGTATCCAATGAAACTGTTCTTAATCGACAATGATATAGCTGAAATTTACTATTGAGCCACATTGATATACAACTGAAGGTGAAATACCCACACATTTCTAATTTAAAAAATCAATAACTGTGAAAATAAAAATGACAATATCACAGTAAAAATAAAAATGATAACTCTATTCAATAGGCACTTGTTTCATTCAAAAAATATATGCCCCCTCCTCTTCCTTGCGCTGGATTTTTCATATGCATTCGGAATTCTCTAGACCGGCCATGTGTAACAATGCCACATGATCATCTCCTCTCAAATGTAAAGTAAGCCTTTAAAATACAGATAATTGTTCCAATGCAGATTATAAAAAATATGTTCAACTCCAAATTACTGACATTTGATTTTTAAAGCACCTTTTTTTTAAATTTTCTAAATCAATTTAAACCGGACCAGAAGTGGGTGTATCCGTTTCATTAACTGAAATTTTTAATAAGCCACATTCGCTGACTATTTTTGTCCAATTTGTCTGAGGGGGGCCCGGTAGATATATTTAAATGTGGCAGTCGAAAAGAGAAATATGTTGGGAGTGTAACGATATAATTGGGTCAGCGAAAGGATCACAAATAAGCCAAAAATATTGAGGCGAAGTGGGGAAGGGGAAAAGGGTAGATGTTTACCTTGAAGTAAGGAAGAGGAGGGGGCATATATTTTTTGAATGAAACAAGTGCCTTTGCTCTATTCCTAGACTTTTTAACATGTAGTTGTCACAATAAAAATATCATAATACAGGATATTTACATTCTTCCTACAGTCTCTTAACACAATACTAGTATACACAGAACATACTCATTCAAAGAAATGTTAACACAACTGCAATGAATAAATGACAATCATTCAGGCGATTAGCTATATTTATATTTTCTAGTTTCAGTTTCGATTTATAGGACATAGCGAAACAGAAAATTGCCAGGTAGATGTTTATTGGAGCATTTTTAGTTTAACTTTATCATTATCTATCAGATGGAATATGCGTAACGTTCAATCTAAAACTGCAAAACAAAAACAAAAAACCAAACAAACAAACAAAAAAACAGTTAAATTTTGATGTATCTCTGACGGTTTTAGCACCATTTTCTGAAATAATAAAGGACGAATGTAATGATATGCTGTACGATTTTTCCTCTATATATCTATTCATAGCCAAATATCTTTTCACTGGAAGTTTTAAAAATAGATCAATTGATATTTAGAAACGCAAAAGAAATATATTTCAATGAAAAATTCCCAATTCTTCAATTATTTACTCAATGCAAAATCGAAAAAATCTTGAAATAAAATTCTAATAAAAAAAATCTTTTTCTACGAGACTCTCGACGGAAGAGCGGCGTAGGTAAAATGAACGGAACAGCCATAACAAATCTGCTACAAAATGCATTCAAAATAAAAGATGATTTACGTGTACGGTTCATCGTATTATTGAAATTTCATTTTAAATAAGGGTAATAACAAAATTACCGAACTCCGAACAATCTTACAAAGGGAAAGTCAAAACTCATAATTATTAAATACCACTTTGTTCTATAATTTCATACTTCCGGTGAACAAATATTTAGCTATCAATAGGGGAGTATGACTAATTACCAAAATGGTATGGCCTATAGTTAAAAGGGCTCCGCCCTTTATTAACCAATCGTTTAAACTTAAACCCACCTTTGACTTGTAGGGACTGGGGACGTAATCGTATGGAAGTTGGATTTACAACTACCTCTGCAATCAGTGTCCATCACCACTAACTTTGTGAGTTCGAAGCTCGCTCCTGGCGAGGAAGACTCGTTACAACGTTGTGTGATATGTACTTCGGTTTCCTCCACCAGTAAAACTGTCTTCTCCAATGAAATTGACCTCAATGATATAGCTGAAATATTATTAAACCACATTGATATACAGCTGACTGTGAAATACCGACATTTCACAGTGATATTAAAAAAATCGATAACTGTGAAAATAAAAAATGATAACTCTACTCCAAGAATTTTAAAATGTAGCTGTGATGATACAAGATACTTACACTTGTCCTACAGACCAGTCCGCTAAAAAAGAATATGCACAGAAAATACTTTTATTAATATTTTCAAGTTTCAGTTTCGATTTTGGGAAATTAGGAAACAGAAAATTCCCAGGTCATGTTTACAATACGATTTTTGTAAAATTGTTAGACATGTATGCCAACAGACCAACCTATCGCGTGTCATTCCAGCATTTGTACCTAACTTCCCGCTGACCGCTAACCGTCCATAAACCCAACACTTGTTTATAAATACACTGAATGAAAATTAGTTTGATGAAATGATTATTATTCGTCTGGTCATTATATTGTGCGTGTTGTTTTGACATCATGATCAGTATTCCTGAAATATTGCTTCTGTGCACAGGCGCTCGTGGCACGGAACCCCCACCCCCTTTTTCTAACTTTCTGTTTACAAATTTATTTTTAATAAAATTTCTTTATTTCTTTATTATTTAATTTCATCTCTTTTTCCTTATTTTAACTTGTTCGTGTCAATATTCATACAATCTTAGGGACCGACCATTTAACTTGAAGGGGGGGGGGGGGGGGGGGGGTTATGGTTTTTTGTTTCGTTTAGTAATTGTTTTTTGGACAACACAAGAGTTAAAATATTTATTATTTTTGTCGCGCAAAGCGCGAATTTTTTTTCCAGAATCTAACATTAGGTTATATGACAAAAACTCTGAATCAGATTATTTATTTTTTCCTCCACCAAAATCAGAATATTTTTGTCAGCAACATTGGGAATCAGAATATTTTTTTAGAAAAAAACCATAACCCCCCTCCCTTTCAAGTTAAATGGTCGTTCCCTTATGTAACATCAAATTGCGTGTGTCGACCCTATTAGATAGTAATTACATCAAATTGCATGTGTCGACCCTATTAGATACTAATTACATCAAATTGCATGTGTCGACTAATGTATTAGTATCTAATAGGGTCGACACAAGCAATTTGATGTTAACATTAGATTGTATGATTATTGACACGAACAAGTTTAAATAAGGAAAAAGAGATGAAATAATAAAGAAATTTTATTGAAAATAAATTTGTAAACAGAGAGTTAGAAAAGGGGGGGGGGGGGGTGGTCCGTGCCACGATCGCCTGTGCTTCTGTGAGGAAAAAGAAGGGAATCAAAAGACAAATAAATGACATTCCAGAGTTCTATCATAGTAATAATGCCTCATATATGACATTCTGACGTTTTATTAGAGTAATTATGCCTCCAAAATGGTGGGTGACGGTCCAATAGTTCGAAGGTCATATAGTCCGAAGGTCCGATAGTCCGAAACTCAAATATCTTTTTTTTTTAATCCGACAGGAGTTCGATAAACGGCTTACACCCCATTTTAAACATTTTCAGTGAATCGTCTTTGAATATCAAGGTTGATAAAAGATGGATTCCCTTTGTTAGAAATTGGATATCTAAATTCACAGTAGTACGTACAGTAGATTAAAAAAAAACACAGTTTAACTACAATAGCGAATTGTTGGACGAAGGTGGTGACAGTTACAATGTATATCTGCCCATTACTACAATTATACATATTTCTTCAGTTAATTTTATTTATTCTTTTATTTATTTTTCTAAAGTACCGGTAATTTAAATTCGAAACAATTTAATAACTAAATAGCGTTGCTATTACGTGCATACATATTGATACATATGCTGTGGTTTGTTGCTTTCTAAACAAAAAATACATCATTTTTGCAATAGAAAACATCCATTGTTGCCCTGGCTATGCATACGTCACTGTATATTTGAGTTGAAGCACATACTTTAATAATTGTAACTTAGATGGAATAAGTCACCAAGAGGCTCACAAGATCCGGAATTGTTCACCTGGGTTAAGTACATTGTATATGAGATATTATCAGAAATTTTAATTGATGCCTTTCCTGTCATATCTGTGTGCATACTAACTTGTAACTAAGTTGCATCGTTTGTGCATGATCTGATAGGTAACATCTCTGGCAATTTGATTGGATTAATTCTCTTTAGTTCCTCACCGAGAGATGATAATATTTTCCCCCTACAATATAAACTTTGACCGTGGCTGAACTTCTGATCTACACCAAATTAAAACTATTATTGCAGTCGTCGTGATCATGATCGCATGGTAATTGGGTATATAACTACCTATGTAATCATTGTCTATCACCACTAACGTTGTGAGTTCCAATCCCGCTCAGGCCGCGAAGCGTAATCGATACAACATTATGTGATAAGTTTGTTAGTGACTTGCGGCAGGTCGGTGGTTTTCTCCGGGTACTCTGGTTTCCTCTACCAATAATACTGACTGACACAATATAACTGAAATATTGTTGAAAGTGGCGTTAAACACCATACCCCCAAAAAAGTTTTATTCCTTTGTGTGTACGACTTTGCTACCCCGAAGAAAAACTTTCTGTACTACTGTTTCTTAATTATTTCCAGAGATATATAACAAAATATGACGAGTATCACCCCCCCCCCCCCCCCCCCCCCCCCCGTTTGCTTCCTTGGAACATTAATAAGGACCCATCATTAATAGAAATATATATTACAGACTTAATATTTATTAAACCCTTATGATGTTGTTGAGAAAAGAAATCTTCAAATATTGACCATTAAAATATCCTTCGGACTATTGGGCTTTCGGACTACCGGGCTTTTGGGTCTATTGGGCTTTCGGACTATTGCGCTTTCAGACTATTGAGCTTTCTGACTATCAAACCTTCGGACTATCGGACCTTCGGAATATTGGGCCGACACCAAATGGTGACCAAACAATTCTACCGATAATTATATCGGACGACACACGCAATATAATGCAGGACTCAGATCCCTATATATGAGGGGGAGGACAGGGGTAGTCTTCTCCTTTCTCCCACCCCTCTCCTCCTTTCACCCACCGGAAAAATAAATCTCCCTATGAAAAAAAGTTAAAAGAAAGTTTTGTTCATTAACGAAGTCGAAACGTGAAGTCAAAATCCGCATTTCATCTATCGGAACATCTTGTTGATTATTGATCATTAATGTTATCAGTTTCATCTTTAACGTGAATTATGTTTGTGTATTCGATTAAATGATAATATTTCATTACCTTTCTGTCATTTTAGATCATTTTCTCCTTTGATCTCCTTTCTCCCACCCCTTTTCTCCTTTCTCCTTTCTCCCTGTCCCCCTTCCCACTGTCCTCTCCCTCATATATACCAGGTATCTGTCATGCCCATGTATCCCGTGATTTATACCAAGGACTCAGAACAGATATATTTCAATGTGGCAGTCGAAAAGAGAAATATCTCGGGAGTGTAACGATATAATTGGGTCAGCAAAAGGATCACAAATAAGCGAAAAATATTGAGGCGAAGTGGTGAAGGGGAAAAGGGTAGATGTTTACCTTGAAGTAAGGAAGAGGAGGGAGCATATATTTTTTGAATGAAACAAGTGCCTGTGGAACAAAGTCAGGGGCGGATCCAGGATTTGTGGTTAGGGTGGCGTGAGTAGGCGAGGGGTCTGGGGGACCGCTTAAGGTCCCCAGCTGGTCCAGGGGGCAAAAGCCCCCTGAAGCTCTTGGGATTTTAGGAATTACAAACAGTTATTTGAACGCCAATTTTGAACCAACCACACCATTTTTATCAGACAAAAAACTTGATTTTGAGTCTTAATTTTGTCGGATAATTGTTAACAGTATATTTTTGTCAGATTATAAGAACCTAAAGTAAAACTTTTTTTGAACAACCGTGATGCGAATTGTTCAACTCATCACTGATCGATCACGATATTTTAACCCTTCAAAGAACTATTGGTTTAGTTTTAACGCATTCCTCATTTCACGAATTGGTCTGTGCTTTCGGTGCTTGTCATTTCGGGTGGTTCTAGTTAATACTGCCCGTCCGGATGGAACTTTTCTTTTCGTCGTTTGATTCATTCATTGAAAACATATGATTCGACCGTTCTTGTTTATAGACAAACAAAAGCGGAAAGTGTCGGCGAATCCATATTTGAATCAACGAACACACCCAACGTGCATTTACAATGTGTAGGAATATTTTACTACAGGTCACGAGTTAACCATTCATGAAAAAGTCGTTTGCTGAACTGCTTAATTAACGTTGTATAACATATGCTTTGCGAATTTTAGGGGGGGGGGGGGGGGGGGGGGGCGCACGCCCCGCACGCCCCCTCTAAATCCGCCTCTGAAAGTGGTATTTAAAAACAAAATAAAAATTATTTCAATAAGAAATTCGCAAATCTGTAACCATTTCAATTCTTCTCCATTGAAATAAACTTAAAAGAAAATTATATCAATTGAAATAAACTTAAAAGAAAATTATAATATCCAAATCGCGTGCTACCACGGCTACGAGAAATGATCGTTTACAGTGTACATGGATGACGTCACTTTCTAGTGTGCACATATGTATTGCATTTCGTCTGCTTCGGAGAGGAAACATGAAATTGCATGCACTTCTTGGTCATCCTGTCTCTGAAAACTTTGTGAGCTGGTGTCAAACATTGAAGAACAGCTCTGCATCGTTTTTATGTATACAGGAAACCTTTCGATCATCTCCACGATCTAGCAATTTGAAAGTGATTAAAAAATGTGTACATTTCATTTGATTTGAAGTGCATTTGTGTATGATGTCTGGACAACTGATCTCAGATTTTGTCAGGTAAGCCTTTTAACACATTTTCCATGGCAAGGTTAAAAACATTACAATTTCGTCTGACCCTAGCTCCCCTTTTCACTTCCACGGATGCACTTTTTTTTCTCTCTTTCACCATTTTTTTTCATGATCTGTGATTGGGGTAGTCCGAGTTTCCTCTGCCGTCGTATTTTTTTTATTCTCGTGACCCTCGATTTATGTCTCTTATTGATTCACCGTGATTTGTGAAATTCTCAAAAATGTCAAATTTTAATTTCCAATCTTCAATCTTTGTCGTAATTTCCGTGAATCGTGATTTGGATTTTTTTTATTTTTCTGAAATTCGTGACCAGAAACACCCCCCTTTTTTAAATTAAGTTTTCGTCTATGGAAAAGGTGTTCAAAATGGCTCCCTCTTCATTGTCATTATCATCAAATAGGCTTCGCCCTTAAACAGGTTGTGCCTGTCTCATATTAATTAAAAAAAAATATATCTATTACGATTAGTGCACAGTGGTATGAATTTTAGTCATAAATAAAGAAAAATAGTGAATATTTAGATGTTGGGGTAATATAATATATACAATACAATACAATACAATAAATTTTATTCCAATTAAGGTCCCTCAAGGGGCAATAACAAATATACATTCATAATTATATCAACAGTTACAACAATACAGAATGGAGACATAATGTTCATGAACAAGACAATTCTAACTATTTAAATGATAACATGTTACAATAAATAAATAAATAAATAGGCTGTGTTCGGCAGCACGGAAAAGAAAAATATAAGAAAAATAGTGAAAATTTAGATGTTGGACTAAAATTCATACGACTGTGATTAGTGCTATACAATACATTAATTTATTAAATGATAAGGAATTTTGCTTTTCGCTGATTGGCCTAAACAGCATTTTCTCAACTCTACCTCCGAGTGAGTATACCTCGCGTGCAGATAGTACACCTCGCGTGAGGTATATTCGGGCCTGTGTCTATTTTTGTCTATTGTCTATTCGGTTTTTCGACGTTGTCCAACCAGAGACGAGATTTCATTTCCAGTCGGCCAATCAAATTGCAAAAAAAGGTCAATTTTGTTTTTTAAAGTTCAAAATTTACAAAAAATTTCATAAAAATGTTAGGGAACGACTATTTAACTTGAAGGGGGGTTATGGTTTTTTTCTAAAAAAATATTCTGATTCCCAATGTTGCTGAAAAAAATATTCTGATTTTGGTGAAGGAAAAAAAAAAAAATCTGATTCAGAGTTTTTGTCATATAACCTAATGTTAAATTCTGGAAAAAAAATTCGCGACAAAAAAAAAAAAATATTCTAACTCTTGTGTTGTCCGAAAAAAACATTTCTGAACGAAACAAAAAACCATAACCCCCCCTTCAAGTTAAATAGTCGGCCCCTTATAAATTTCAAAAAATTCATTAGATTTCAAAATTTTCATCATATTTCAACATTTTGATATTTAAATAATCTTGAAAAATGATAAAACAATTGTAGCCTATTTTGTTGTATATACTGCTGAAAAGTTTGAAAAATTCCTTATTATTTAATAGAGCAGTTATTGACTTTTAATTTCAGTCTACTCATGACTATACCACGGACCTGGTCAATGATTGACCCCACCTCGGTCAATCAATCATTGACCAGGTCCGTATAGTCATGAGTGCAGTCTACTCATGACTATGAGTGTTAATCAATCATTGACCAGGTCCGTATAGTCATGAGTAAACCTCATTAAAAGTCAATAATTGTATAATATACCACACTTTTATATCTATTACTATTAGCAGTGCTATACAATACATTAATATATATATATACCACACTTTTAACCTGTTTAATAGTATGTCACTATTTAAAATCAGTTTTCAGAAAGCCAGTTTCCCGAAAATGAAATGAAATGAAAGTAAAAGTAGAAATAGCCTGGTTGGTTAACTTGTTAAATTTAGGTAGCGACCAATAAACAGTGTTAAGTTTTGTCACAGAAACAAGGAGATGTCGGCAAGACAAAAAAGGGTAAGCTATATCTTATAAATTAATTTGAATTAGGCACAGCCTACAGGCGAGCATCGCATCTACGCATAGACATGTACATGTATTTTACTAGTCTATGATTAATATGAGTCAAACTTCTATCATCATTTAAACGTATCCTTTTCGTCCGGGGGTCGTGTTGCTCGTGCGACGTGTGTGTACATGTTTTGTGCAGAACTTCATTATTTGTCTCTCCCTTTCTAAATCTGTTATGTATATCTAAATAAAAAGTAACATTTTACAGATTATTTCAATAATAATTGAAACATTCTGATGGTCTACTGATTATTGACACAAAATCAGATTTAATGCCTACATGTCAGTGAAAAACAATTCTAATGCATTTTTTTGGCAATGAGTCCGACATCTGTGATTGGACAAACGAAATTTGGAGTGAGGGGAAAAAATCCTGAAAATTTCGAGAGAAGAAAAAAGCTGCTTCATATAACTTTAACTGGAAAAAAGGAAATTTGACCCAAAAAGGGGGGTGGGGTGGGAAAGGCAAAACCATATTGTTGATATCCCATACCCTAAGAGTAGTGATCAGGCTTAAAATTTCAATCATGGGATTGAAAAGAACGTTTTACCATCCTTTTGTTTTGAGTTATCTATCTTTCAATGTTATCATCAATTACTTGTGGTTTTCGTTCGACGATCTCGTCGATCTGATTTGATGTGAGTTGTATTGAAATTCCTCCAAAACTCTCAACTGTAGCCCCCTCCCCTTGGATCCGACATTAATGTGCTTCTAAATTAAAATTCTAAATTAACAATTGAAAACCACTCATATAAACATAATGAGCAAATAAACAATCAAAATATAAACAATTCTGAATGTTTTGTTGTAACATTTGTTAAAATCTATCCAGAAATGACTTCACAATAATTTTTTTGAAAAAATATGGTTTTGGTTGATTATATAGGGATTTTTTTACATGTTGCAATACTTTTGGCAGAATACTGTAGCTGCAAACTATTGCAGAAAAATGCAACGTTTTTTGCACGGAAAGGCACTTGATAGGTATATTTAGAATTAAAGAGAAAATCATAAGATATGCTGTTAAGATAGCAATTACCCTTAAACACTTTCACTGATTTAAAGCAGTTTACTTTTATATTTTTTTCGCTCTTTTCGTCATTGTGTCTTGTAAACTCACAGATACTCACAGATCCTCTTCTGACTGTAGGTCTCCGCAGGAGGCCTCTTCTGTCAGCTCCTCGTCTAATCTAGTTATGTTTAGGTCGTGTCCGGTCGTGTTTATCACAATTTCATGGCTGTAGTTGTATTTTCTTGGCTGATTTTCCCAGAATTTGTTTAGTCTTGATTCAAATGACATGATGGTTGGTGCTGTGACAACTTTAGATATTAAATTGTTCCATATTTCAACAGTTCTTTGTGTGAATAAGTATTTTCTAATGTCCAGTCTCGAGTGTGATTTATACAGTTTGTATTGATGGCCTCTTGTTGTTGATTCATCTCTTGTTCGTAGGAAGTTAGATACATCTTCATCGTATTTACTGGTTAGAATCTTATAGAGTTCTATCATGTCATCGCGTGATCTTCTGTATGCTAAAGTTGGTAATTTCAATTTCCTAAGTCGATCTTCATAGGATAGTGATGATAGCCTGGTATTTGTTTACTAGCTCTTCTTTGTACATTCTCTATAGCCTCAATATGTTTCTTAAGATATGGACACCATACTTGGTTGGCATATTCTAAATGTGGCCTTACTAAAGCTGTATATAATAGTTTGAATGTTGTACAATCCATGTATTCCATAGTTCTATGAAGGACTCCCATTATCGAATTAGCCTTGTTGATCTTTTTGGAAATATGTTGGTTGAATGTTAATTTGTTGTCTATTACAACCCCTATATCTTTCTCTGAATCTACATACTCCATTGGTGGTAATCCACCTTCTCTATCTGGGATTTTCCTATTCTCATTGCTTTACATTTTTCTGGATGGAAGCACAGGAGCCATTTATCAGACCATTCTTGTAATGCATGTATGTCCATTTGTAGGCCTACACTGTCGGATTATTGTTGAAATATACCCCTGAATGCTTTAGTGTCGTCCGCAAATAAATATGTATGTGTTCCTACGCTGGTGACCTCTGGCATGTCGTTAATGTATAAGACAAATAATATTGGTCCAAGTACTGACCCTTGTGGTATTCCACTGGTCATCTCTCCATTCCGATTTTTCACCATTTACTACATGTATTTAACCCTTTGTTTTCTTCCTAGTAAGAATGATCTTATCCATCCACTAAATTGCCCAGTTATTTGATATTTTTCTAATTTGTATATTAGTCTTAGGTGAGGGATTTTATCGAATGCCTTCATAAAGTCGCAATAAATAGTGTCAACACAACCACCTTTATCCAGAATTTCCGTCCATTTGCTCAAAACTTGTAGTAGTTGTAGTACCACCGTTGATCTTCCACTCCAAACTGTTTTTTACTGAATAGTTTGTTTCGTTTCATATGTTCTATTATCTCTTCTCGGACAAGTGTCTCCATCAATTTACATACAATGCTTGTTAGGCTGATTGGTCTATAATTTCCAGCTACTCTCTTATTTCCTTTCTTGTATATGGCAGTAATATTTGCACACTTCCAATCTTCTGGTAATAGTGCAGTTTTGTTCGAAGTTTCAAAAATTCTGGCTAAAGAGGTGCATAGTGACATGCTTACTTCTTTTAGTACTCCAGGATGTATTCCATCTGGACCTGGTGATTTTGAAATTTTCAACTTAAATATCAAGTTTTTTCTTAACTTTTTCTTTTATAATAATCATGGTTTCCAAGGGCGGAACATCAACTTTCTCAATATCAGGCATTTCTCCATCACCTTCGATTGTAAATACAGATGTGAAAACATCAGCTAGTACGTTGGCTTTTTCCTTATCTGAGTTAGTGGAATCAGTCTTATTATTGTCTTTAAATAAGTCAGGTATACTACTTTTCGTTTTTGTCTTTGATCTGGCATACTTCCAAAATTTCATGTGGTTTGTTTTGACTTCTTGTGCTATTTGTTTTTCAAATTGTTTTGTTATTTTCCTGGTTAATGTTCTCACTTGATTTCTAACTTTGCAGTATTCCTTATATGCTTCACCATCCCTCGTATTTAAATACCTAGTCCATAACCTTTCCTTTCGTTTGATCTTCGATAGTGCTTTTCTGTTAAGTGGTATGGTGTGTTTCGGGTCTTGCTTCCTTTTCCCAGTTTGGTTTACAATTTTCTTTGGTATTGTTTGTTCTATTGACTTCTCAAAAATATTTTTAAATTTACACCATTGTCCTTCAACATCATTTATGCAATCACTAAATTCTTCATCCCAGTTTACATCTAATAATTCTGCTAGTTTTGAGTAATCTCCTTTATCATACTTGTATCGGGTTTTCTTTTTGTTTAAAATCAGAAATAGATCTTAAGTTACACTCCATTTCAATTACTGAATGGTCACTTTTGCCCAATGGCAGATTTATATTAAGGTTTTCAAGTACTCCTTCCTCGCTAGTAAAAACAAAGTCTATCACACTTGGATTATCAGATCCCCTACCCCTAGTAGGGTTTATTACATGTTGGTATAAGAAGCAGACTCTAACGGTTTCTATGAATTTAAAGTCTTTACTGTCTTCATTACTCTTTGTACTACATGTAGTCCAATCAGGGTCGTCTCATTACTCCGACAGTCATTACTCCGACACTCATAACTCCGACAGTCATTACTCCGACACTCATTAATACTCCGACCATGCATCCCGGACTGTATCATCATATCCTATCTAATCGCAACTCCAAACAACTATAGGATAATTGCACGGAGTGGATATTGAAAATATGATCACGAGTGCCGCAAATGCATCTGCAGTATTGGTCGCGGGTAGTACAGGTCTCTTCAACAAACCCAATTCCGTGTGCATCTGATGCAATGGTAGGTAGGTGTCGCTCAACTAGGAGACGACTTGATAACTTGAAAAGGTAGACCATGTATTTTTGCTATCCTGAATTTTGAGGAAAATATGACGGGAATCGAAGAAACAAACTAATCAGAGAAAGCATTTTTATTAGATCTACATGAAATAATATTTTCTTTTGTAAAAAATATTTTGTTGGACCGCGCTGAAAAGCTTTAAAAACAATAGCGCTGCATACAAAAAAAACTTCTGACATCGGGATAAAAACCATCCCCCTTTCAAGTTAAATGGGCAGTCCCGTACTGCATTTGGATTGCTAAAAGCGCCAGAATAGCAAAGACTATTGGTCACTGTCGAAGTATTATGAGTCGGAGTAATGACTGTCGGAGTATTGAGTGTCGGAGTAATGACATTATCCCGTCCAATCAATAATTGAGAAAATTGTAATTTAGTAGATTCCTTAAATATTTTGCACAATTGCTCAAAGTTGTTATCTGTTCCACTTGAACTCCTATATAGAGACCCAATGAGAATCTTTTCATTATATCCAGTGTCTACTTCACAAAATAAATGTTCTTCAAATTGTGTGTCTTTAAAGTCGTAAGGTGGAGTATTTGAGTGAATCCTTGACATATAACAGCATACCCCTTCCTGGGGTCTCTTTACTAATATTTATTGACAAAAGCTCATAACCATCAATATTGAATTCTGATAACTGAATGTTTCGCTTAAAGTTTTTAGGTTTAACTTCTGATATGGCGATTATTGATGGGGGAGTATCCTCAATTCTCAGTTTCTGTTCCTGTAATTTTGTTTGTGTAAGAGTATCTGCGTTAGTGAACAAAATGTTAAAATTATTTACAATACCTTCACTGTCCTTCTCCTTTTCTACGCGGTCTCTGTCTCTTGAGGACCCACTGACCCCTCTTGGTCTAAGTCCTGCTCTCCTTTTCATATCTTTATTTTTTGTATATGCCTTTCCCAAGGCATTCCCCTGACCAAATAGAGAAAATTTCCAGACTTGTTGATTTCTTGTTTATCTTTGAAGTCAAGAAAAATGTCAAGGATATTTTTTTTATCAATGTGTGACGTAAAAATATTTTTGACATTTACGTCACCGAATATGGTACTGCTTTGACAACTATTTTACCTATTTTGTTCCTGTATTTAAATACTGTTATAGTGACAGCCGGAACCTTTGAACCGTAATGAGAGCGGGAGGTTTGGCACCTTAAAATCTGATTCAACCCACCATTTCTTTAGAAATGCCTGTACCAAGTCAGGGTCATTACGGTTTTCACAGTTTTCCGGTTGTTGACTGATTTTGTCTGTTTATATAATTATGAGTTTTGACTTTCCCTTTGTAAGATTGTTCGGAGTTCAGTAATTTTGTTATTACCCTTATTTGGCTTCTGCTCTAAGTTTTTTGTCTTGATCTCGTTCTTCTTGGGTCATATCATGTTTTATACTCATGATACGAAACGTGTCATCTGCCTTCCTAAGTTTATGTGCATTTTTCATTACTTTATGTTTCACATTCTCATTACAAAGTGTGATTAACAATGGTCTAGAAACAGTTTTTTCCTCACCTTTGATAATCCTTTTCTGATTTTTCTTCCCAATTCTTTTCATAGTTCCGATATCACTTTCCTGCACATCTGCTTCTACAATATTACATAGTTCCAGAAATATGTTTGTGTCATCTATGTCTACCTGATTTTTCATATTACTTTCGCTTTCTGGTACATTAAACACTAATGTATTGTTTCTCCTCTCAACCCTTGATTGAACTTCTTTTGTTGCTTGGCTAATTACCTTGCTAGGACTAGGGGGTTTACTAATTACCTTGCTAGGACTAGGCGGGTTACTAATTTGCATATCAGGGTTTTTAATGGAGTTGCATATTTTTATTTCACCGATTACTTCGTCTTTGAATTCTACTATTTCAGATCTATTTTGTCTAAGGGACCGACATTTAACTTGAAGGGGGGGTTATGGTTTTTCGTTTCGTTCATAATTTTTTTTTCGGACAACACAAGAGTTAGAATATTTATTTTTTCCAGAATTTAACATTAGATTATATGACAAAAACTGAATCAGATTATTTTTTTTTTCCTCCACCAAAATCAGAATATTTTTTTCAGCAACATTGGGAATCAGAATATTTTTTTTAGAAAAAAACCATAACCCCCCACCCCCCCCCCCCCCCCCCCTCCCCCTTCAAGTTAAATGGTCATTCCCTAAGTTATGTTCTACTTTATCAGTTCTACTATCTACTTGTTCTTCAAATTTTTTCAGGAACTCATTGCATCTCTCCTCAATACTTTTTACTTCTCTTATACAGTTTAATGTTTTTGAAAGGCAGTTATTGCAAAACCATGGAAAGTCCTCTCTTCGTTGAAACCTTTATAGCAAGCTGCTGGCATGTTTAAACATTTTATACATCTATGAGTTTTACAATACTCACATTCTAAAAGTTTACTTTGGTCCGATTGGAAGACAGTATCACATGTATCACAAGTCCATGCCTCCTTTCTTTCCTTACTATTTGCTCTTGAGTTAGCTGCTGGGTTATTATTGCTTGAAACAGAGCCTTTTCTTGGCCTTCCTCTTGTTTTGGTTTGTGATAGTATTATTGAGTCATCATTGTTTTCAATGTTCAAAACTGGGGTTTGTTTTTGTTGTCCGCCATTTTGAATTTGTTCAAATTCTGTTTCTTGTTCTGTTTTGTTCATATTGTACGGCATTTATTCATTCCAGTCCCAATTTGTGCTAATTTGATTGTTGTATCATAAACTTATATTTCACTATTGTTCAATGTAAATGTCATTTACCTAGTTCAAACAAGTAGATATTACAAAATATTTCTCTCTGGTTTTCAGAACATGACCTGACATTTTCGTGACCTTGACCTTGACCTTAAAGCTAGATTATAGCAGACGATATTTGTGCATCACACAAGCGACAAGACTTTGAATGTTTTTTTCTGTCTCATGTCAACAAAAATGTATTTAAAAGGGTTGGCAACTGAATCAATATTGTTTTTAAGAAATCATCTTTATACTCTTACAATTGCTTGACATTTTTTTTTCTTTGTTTTGAAACCATGAGCGACATGATCAATAAAATCGTGTGATGACAGCTTTAGGGGCGAAACAAGAAGGTCTAACGATTGTCCATTTTTTGAATAAATTAATCGTTTCATGTAAAGAAGCTGTATGGTTTCCTTTCTATTTTTTTGGGTTATTTTTAAACTGGATAGTTATTTTTTATTCAAATTAAAAGGCTATTTTCACTTGTACTTCACTCCGTATGTCCATTCTATGCCGAAACTTAGAATCCATTTCCGGTTGGTATTGATCATATATTGATTCATCTCCTTACACACATGTTGCTGTTTAGCTCGCATCTTGCGATGCTCGCTATTATTTAACATATTAGAATGTTATTTATAACTTAACATTTATTGTCAATTGAGTGTGCCTAAGTATAGGAATACACATAGACCTAAAATAATTCAGCATTAGAAAATGACATTAATAATTAGGATCTATTTATATGTTAACATCAAATGCACAGGGGCCGGTAACAATCTGCGCACGAAATGAGCCAAATTCCTGTTCGCTATATGTGTGAAAATATCTGATGCAATGATGGCTAACCATAGATAATGCACAGAGACTTGCTCCTGGCCACTAAATTTGCCTCATTGATTTTTTTCTACTGTCAACGATTTTTAAATAAAAAAAACATTCAGTGGGGCAAATTTAGTGGCCGGCAGCAATTCACTGTGGATACTGTAAGCATCTAGAGCTATTTATATCTCGTCATTAAACAAACAAACAAACAACAAACAAATTCTTTATTAAGAAAGCTCAGAATAAAATGTGTAACTTAGAACATTATGAGTAATAGTACTAATACCGACATTTTAAAATGTAGATAACGTTCTTAGGTTAGATAACTGATATATGAGGGCTTCACTGACATATATTCCCATTATATTGAAGGGATTCTCTAGAAAACCAAAAGGAGATTGCCCGGTTCTTTATATTTTCTGTTCCCGCTATATACATGATACACTAAGGCTTTCACTGAATATATTAAGGCTGTGTGACTGCTGTCTATGTTGATCACATATATCCCATTGAGCTTGAAATAGGCCTAATAATACGATACCACATACACAGCTAGAGAGGTACATACACAGCTAGGGATGAACATGCACAATTATAGTCCGAGATTCCTCTGCCGTCCGACGGTTTTTTGTTCGACTTGCTGGAGCCGTGGGGCGTCAGAGCGCTCTCCATAAGGAAAACAGCGGATTTGCCGCTCCAACTCTGGGTCGACACATTTCCATTTTCACAACCATCTTACCCTCAGAAAGTGGTGTTACACTCGATTACAGCATGATTTTGCCTTAGACCCTACCTATCATTTCGCCAGTTGACTTTCATTTTCGAACATTTGCCACGTGACTTCGAGAAAACTATGATTACCGCAATGTATCATGGGAGATGATTTGCATATATATATCTTACCTTCAGCTTGTCCAAAATGAGAGGGGGGGGGAGAACGTAACACATGCTCTTTCCGAAGCCAGTGGGTAGCACTGCCATTGAATCTTTACTTTCCAACACAATTTGTATTATTTCCTTCTGCTCTGATTTGAGCTGTTGATGGAACTGTTTGTCCTGCAGAATACACTTTATATCATCTTCCATGTGATTTGTATGTTGTTGTTTACGTATGCAAATAATTTGGCATGCTGCATTAAGTAGCTCCCATCATGCAATGCGTTGCTGTCATCATTCAGTTAGTATCGCGAGATCACGTTTATAGGTTCGAAAATGAAAGTAAAATGGTGAAATGATAGGGTCTAAGGCAAAATCGTGCTGTAATCGAGTGTAAACACCACTTTCTGAGCCTGAGGGTAAGATGGTTGTGAATTAATAGAAAAATGATTGGTGAAGCGATTTATATAAGGGTTTCGGAAAGAAAATAAAATCCGATAGCCACGAAACGTGGAAATGTGCCGGAGTTGGAGTGGCAAATTCACAGCAAGTCGAACAAAAAGCCGTCAGATGGCAGAGGAATCTCGGACTAGCACAATTAGAGAGGTACATACACAGCTAAGACATTACATATACAACTAGAGTCGTAGAGAGGTATATATACAGCTAGGGGTGAACATACAATGTAAGGAATGTACATGCACAATTAGATAGGTACATACACAACTAGGGAGGTATATATTCAGCTAGGGGTGTACATATACAGCGAGGGAGGAACATTCACAGCTAGGGGTGAACATACAATGGTAGGAATGTACATGCACAACTAGAGAGGTACATACACAACGATGTACGATGACCCCACCCCTCCTCCAGAAGTTCCAAGGTTTACTACTATGACTAGTATTAAGATTGATAATGTTAGATTAAATGATGTATAGCACATTTTAAGGGGAAAAAGGAGTGCACACCCTCAGTACGATCCCTCTAAATCTGCACTTGAAAAGCTCTAAATGTTGGAACCAGACAAATATGTTGTCCGTAAATGAAACCAAATGAAATAAGGGGGCGGGTCCAAAGCTCACACTTTCGCCTGGATCCAGATACGTTTGCTAATTAATACCCATATTTTTGTGTACTTTCAATATATCAATAAACATGTAGGGCAAACATGAGTCCAATATACAAGTGTCATTAAATAGAACAACAGCATTAAACCTTCAGGTATGTCAGTACAGTCCAAATAATTAGTCCATCCAGGATGGCCATCAATTTTATTCTTGATTTTTAGGTCGTCTTCCTGTGAAAATCCAAATGAAAATGATACCCTTCCTTGGAGGAACTGATTACTTGAACTAGTACTATGAGAACATTTAGTAAACAAGAAGGTAAGTAGAGTTTCATAGATTATTGATTGATTGATTGGTGTTTAATGCCAACTTTAGCAATATTTCAGCTATATCGTGGCGTGAACACATTTTATTTATTAAACTTAGACACCTACAAGATCCTTAGAAATAAAACATAAAACACACTTGTTTATAAAATAATCGGACTATATGTACAAACATGTTTAATAGTCCTACTCACACATTTCCATTGACAAGAATCTTATTATCTTCATACCAAAACAACACATACAAATAATTTACATATGCATACAATTACTTTATATAAGGGAACGACCATTTAACTTGAAGGGGGGGGGGGGGGGGGGGGGGTATGGTTTTTTTCTAAAAAAAAATATTCTGATTCCCAATGTTGCTGAAAAAAATATTCTGATTTTGATGGAGGAAAAAAAAAATAATCCGATTCAGAGTTTTTGTCATATCATCTATTGTTAGATACTGGAAAAAAAATTCGCGCTTTGTGCGACAAAAAAAAAAAATATTCTAACTCTTTGTGTTGTCCGAAAAAAAATTTCTGAACGAAACAAAAAACCATAACCCCCCCTTCAAGATAAATGGTCGGTCCCTAATACACAGTTTGTTTTAATAGTTTATAAATTTGGTAAAAACTCAAACTGACTATGAATAGTAAATTTAAATACATGTAGTTGTAGTTTGTAATATACATTTTGGACTTGGACAGTTTCTATAGATTAACCGAAGAAACAAAACTAATAATAAATATATATAAAAATAATAATTTTTTTTTTTTTTTTTTTTTATATATGACGTGCTGTTTTGGCTTTGTAAACGAAAGGGTATAAAAATCCCCGATTTATTATGACTTACACATGCTGATGATCATGACGTATTTGGCTGTTCTATTATACCCTTTTGTTTACAAAGCCAAAACAGCACGTCATAGAAATAATATATGGAAGGGGTAGGTTTGTTGGAGATTTTCATATGGGTACACTATAAAGGAATGTGGATTAAAATTTTACCGTATATGTCCTATTAGAATAGAAATAATTTATGGAAGGGGTAAGTTTGTTGGAGATTTTAATATGGGTAACATTATCTGTGTAAAAATTGTCGCTCTGGGTAAAATTTACGCAGATAATGTTACCCATATTAAAATCTCCAACAAACTTACCCCTTCCATAAATTATTTCTTAAATAGTCACATGTTCAATGGTAAATTAATTTTTCTGATTTCTTTTTATTTTAATTTTTTTTTAAATATTTCTGAAACAATAATTTAGGTTTGGTCTATGTAAGAAGAGTTTGAAGATACCAAAGGGAGGTAATCAGAATCCGTATATCGAAGAAGAACAGAAAACATAATTGCCAAAAGAAAAAGTACAAAAGGACAAATAACGATCTACAAAACATACACATAAAAGTAAAGATCGAGTAACACAAACCCCACTGAAAACCTAACCCTAAAATAGGATTGATAGAAACCTAACCCTAAAATAGGATTGATAGAAATCTAACCCTATAATAGTATTGATAGAAACCTAACCCTAAAATAGGATTGATAGAAACCTAACCCTAAAATAGGATTGATAGGAAGGTAAAGATCGAGTAACACGAACCCCACTAAAAACCTAACCCTTAAATAGAATTGATTGAAACCTAACCCTAAAATAGGATTGATAGGAAGGTAAAGATTGAGTAACACGAACCCTACTGAAAACCTAACCCTAAAATAGGATTGATAGGAAGGTAAAGATTGAGTAACACGAACCCCACTGAAAACCTAACCCTAAAATAGGATTGATAAGAAGGTAAAGATCGAGTAACACGAACCCCACTGAAAACCTAACCCTAAAATAGGATTGATAGAAACCTAACCCTAAAATAGGATTGATAGGAAGGTAAAGATCGAGTAACACAAACCCCACTATAAACCTAACCCTAAAATAGGATTGATAGGAAGGTAAAGATCGAGTAACACGAACCCACACTATAAACCTAACCCTAAAATAGAATTGATAGGAAGGTAAAGATCGAGTAACACAAACCCACACTATAAACCTAACCCTAAAATAGGATTGATAGGAAGGTAAAGATCGAGTAACACGAACCCCACTAAAAACCTAACCCTTAAATAGGATTGATAGGAAAACAATAATAAATTAAAAGTATAGATATAAATAAGTCAGCAATGCCCACGATTTATTCAAAAGTGATAAACATCCGACACATATGGTAAATTATTTGCTCATCTTAAAGTAGATAAGAGTGAGTGAGTGAGTGATTGTTGTTTAACTCCAAATAAGAAATTGTTCACCTATTATCATGGCGAGAACATGTTACATTCCATGAGATAATGATGATATCCGCTTTTCACTAGACCAACACGCTGAGTTGGATTTTTATAGTGAAACAACAGTGCGCGGGTAAACACATAGATCTTATCGGGACACATTATTCTGATTTGAAGCCAACCAGTCTTTGTTCTTACTCCTTATTGCAGCCTAGCCGAGAAGCAACAAATACCAGTTTTATAGTGCTGGGTAGAGGCGAGCACGATAATCACTACATTACCGATCCAGTTAGGTAAATAAGAATCAGTCCAGGGTTAAATTTCTTAAGATAGGAATACATAGATGGCCCCCAAATTACAATTAGGGAATAACAGTATTGTATTAGATGTGTTGCCGTTGTAAATCATTGGTTTTACTGTCGCAAATTGAGATTACCTGGCATAGCGTCGGCAGGTAAACAGATATTTGCGATTGTAAAACTGACGATTTACGTGGACAACACTTCTAATACAATACTATTATTCCTATTCTAATGAAAGTTTTCCAACAATAACATTTGTTTACAATTATCAACTGTTATTAATCAATTTCATTGCACCTTTTCACATAGCATATCCACCAAAATAGTTCCATAATTACAAAACTTTTTAATCAGAAATCAAGCTTAATAAAATATTGAATGATCTGAATGTAATCATAACCAAAAATGTCAACTCAAAATTTTATTTAGCTTAAATAACAATTTTAATGTTTATCACTGCAAATCAATATTATGGCAGACTTTCAACAATGGTAAAATAAAAATTTAATCTGTCCTGTAAATGCATTTGACCAATTAAATTGCTTGTTACATAACCAATTGCATTATAATTTAATTTTATTTAGTTGTAGATTGCTACTAAATCTAAGGAGTATTTAAAATTATAATGGAACAGTAAACAATCTGTGAGCTGCTACAGAGCCACATACAAGTAATTATGGCTCAACATAGTCATGCAAAGAAACGACATTTACATGGACCTACAGAAGAAGAAATGTCAAGACATCAACAGTTATCAGGGAGGTCAAAGAAACGAAAATTGGAACAACAATATGAGGGTACATCTTTAAATATTAATTTGTCTGCATGAAAATATGATTTTTTCATAGGCTTATGGTTTATGGTGTTTAATGCCACTTTCAACAATGTGTCAGTTATATTGTGGAGGTCAGTTTTATTGGTCAAGGAAACTGGAGTACCCTGAGAAAACCACCAGATTTTTACATAGGAAATACTTGGATTACATGCAAGCAGTTTACTACAAATGATTAGTGATTACTTGTGATTGTAAGTTAATAATGACTTTTATGGTGATCAATGATTACTTGTATTGATTAATGATTACTTGTGATGGTTAGTGATTACTTGTGTTGCTTAATGATTACTTGTGATGGTTAGTGATTACTTGTGTTGTTTAATGATTACTTGTGATGGTAAGTGATTATGTGTGTTGATTAATGATTACTTGTTATGGTCAATACTATTTGTGATGGCAAATGACTACTTGTGATTGTAAATGATTACTTGTGAGGATAAATTGTGTTGCTTAATGATTATTGGTGGTGATTAGTGATTACTTTGGTTGATGAATGCTTACTTGTTATGATTAGTGACTACTTGTGTTGATTAATGATTACTTGTGATGGTTAGTGATAACTTGCAATGCTTAATGATTACTTGTGAGTGTAAGTGATTACTTGTGATGATTAATTGTGTTGCCTAGTGATTTCTTGTGTTCATTAGTGATTACTTGTGTTGATTAATGATTGCTTGTGATGGTTAGTGATTGCGTGTGATGATTAGTAATTACTTTTGTTGATTAATGATTATTTGTGATGATTAGTGATTACTCATGTTGATTAATGATTAAGTGTGATGGTTAGTGATTACTTGTGTTGATTAATGCTAACTTGTAATGGTAAGTACTATGTGTGATTGGAAGTGATTACTGTGAGGATAAATTGTGTTGCTTAATGATTATTGGTGGTGATTAGTGATGACTTGTGTTGATTAATGATTACTTGTTATGGTTAGTGATTACTTGCATTGATAAATGATTTGTTATGGGGGTCAATGATTTCTTGTATTGTTTATTGATTAATGATTATTTGTGATGGTTAGTGATTACTTGTGTTGATTAATAATAACTTGTGATTGTTAGTGGCTACTTGTTATGATTAGTGATTAGTTGTGAGGATTAATGATTACTTGTGATGGTAGGTGATTATGTGTGTTGATCAATGATTACATGTGAGGATAAATTGTGTTGCTTAATGATTATTGGTGGTGATTAGTGATGACTTGAGTTGATTAATGATTACTTGTTATGATTAGTGATTAGGCCAAAAAAAATAATATGTGTGTTTACTGTCACATGTCAAAAAAATCTAGGGTCGGTCGGTCCGGATTATTATTATTATTTTTTTTATTATTATTATCGGCAAAACCGGAAATAGTCATTCCTGGTTCCGGGATTGATAAATGATTTGTTATGGTGGTCAATGATTACTTGTATTGATTATTGATTGATGATTACTTTTGATGGTTAGTGATTGCTTATGTTGATTGATTATTACTTGTGCTGGTTATTGATTACTTGTGATGGTTAGTGATTACTTATGATGGTTAAGGATTATTTCTGGTGGTTAGTAATTAATTGTGTTGGTTAGGGATTACCTGTGATGGTTAGTGATTACTTGTGATGGTTAGTCATTACTTGTGATGGTTAGTCATTACTTGTGATGGTTAGTCATTACTTGTGATGGTTAGGGGTTAATTGTGATGGTTAGGGATTACTTGTGATGGTTAGTGATTACTTGTGATGGTTAGGGATGACTTGTAGTGGCTAGTGGTGATTACTTGTGATGGTTAGGGATTACTTGTGATGGTAAGGGATTACTTGTGATGGTAAGGGATTACTTGTGATGGTTAGTGATTACTTGTGATGGTTAGGGATTGATTATCTGTGGTGGCTAGTGATTACTTGTGATGACTAGTGGTTACTTGTGATGGTTAGGGATTACTTGTGATGGTTAGTGATTACTTGTGATGGTTAGTGATTACTTGTGATGGTTAGGGATTACTTGTGATGGTTAGTGATTACTTGTGATGGCTAGTGGTTACTTGTGATGGTTAGGGATTACTTGTGATGGTTAGTCATTACTTGTGATGGCTAGTGGTTACTTGTGATGGTTAGGGATTACTTGTGATGGTTAGTGATTACTTGTGATGGCTAGTGGTTACTTGTGATGGTAAGGGATTACTTGTGATTGTTAGGGATTACTTGTGGTGGTTAGTGATTACTTGTGATGGCTAGTGGTTACTTGTGATGGTTAGTGATTACTTGTGATGGTTAGGGATTACTTGTGATGTACATTATCATTGTTGCACTTTTGTTATTAATTTATATGAAACTTATCAGTGACTTGCGGCAGGTCGGTGGTTTCCTCTAACATAAATATTGACCACCACGATATAACTGAAATATTGTCAAAAGTGGTTTTAAACACCATTACCCTAGCCCTATATTTACATACAGAGACCATTATATTGAAAGTGTAAGAAACTAACTGTAATGAAAGTTTGAAATTGTAGTGGTTTAGTTATTTAAGGTGCTTAACGCCACTTTCAACAATATTTCAGTTATTCTGTGGCAGTCAGTTTTATTGGTGGAGGAAACAGTAGTACATGGAGAAATCCACCGACCTGACGCAAGTCACTGATAAACTTTATCACATAATGTTGTATCGAGTACACCTTGTTATGAACGAGGTTCTAACTCACAAATTTAGTGGTAATAGGCACTGATTGCACATAAAGTTGTAAATACAGCTACCATACGATTACGACCACGATGGCTCCTTGAAATTGTAATTTTGGTGCCTAAACCCATGTATTACCATGGTAAGCGTATTTTTTTTCTATTTCAGTTGTATTAATGAACATTGTTAATTGTAATTATTTCTTAGTTGGTGGATCAGGAGAAACATCCTGTAGCGGTGGAACAAGTTTTAAAATGAAGAGACCAACACTTCTCCGACAACTACAGACGATTCTTGTCAAATATCCAGATGATTCACAAATATTACGGGTAAGTAGTATCGCCATATACTAAGGTGGTGCTTTTAAGTTGTCCCATATAGATGGCATACTTCTTAGATTTGTCTTACCGAGTGAGGTAGAAATTGCTCTTAGCATAGCGGGCGAGGTATTGAACATAGAAAACCAATTAGTGTTGATGGTTAGGGTTTAATGACACTTTCAACAATATTTCAGTTTATCGTAGTAGTTTTATTGGTGGAGGAAACCGGAGTACCGTGCGAAAACCACTGACAAACTTTATTAGGATTAGAAATCATAACCTTGATGGTGATTTGCACTGATTACATAGGTAGTTGTAAATCCCAGCATCACATTCAACTGTATTGATGGATGAATGAATGGTCAAACTCAGACGTTGGATGGATATTCATCACTCTAAAACAAGTTTAAGCACTTTAGGACATTATAACAATTATCATTTCTCTAAATTGCTCAAAAATACCTAATAAGTGTAGACCAATTTGATAGTTCTATGTTAAAGCTACTTGCTAGGACTAACTGTCTACCCATTAATAATGTCCTGTATCGTATGAAATAACACCCCAGTCCTTGCTGTACTATGTGTGATGAATACGTTAGCGAAGAATTAGATCACATACTATTATACTGTCCTGCATATGCAAGTGCCCGCTTATCACTTTTGAAATTAATGAAAGATTTTTTTCTCCAAAGAAAATAAGATACCTAATTTCATTGGATTGCCTCCCTTTCTACAAATACAATTCATAACTGGTGACTTGAGATATTCATTTTGCAATAAAATAAGGATTTTTTTTTTTTTTTTTTCAAATTCCAACAAAATACAAATCAATAAATACACCATATAAAGGTTGAATTACTAGAAATATATACTACATAAATATATACATAATGTAATATTGGTTCTCAAAAAAAATTATATTTACAAAAGTATCATACAAATTCATATTGTGAGTTTGTTGGATTTTTTAAAAAGAGAATGAAAGAAAGGAAATAGGAGATGTGTAAGAATGACTAAGGAGAAAGTGGGGAAACTAAATTTTCAGTTGTGATTTTAGTTTTAATATTAGTGAGTTGTTTTTTAAATATGATATGATAGACTGTCCGATTCATGTTTTATTAAGATGTAGCAAAGTAAACAAAATACAAAAAGATCAATATAGTACGCCTTTATAAATGTTCCATGTATGACTAAATAGGGAAATTCTTTGACTAAAAATGTAAAATGGTTTTAAAGGAATTGTTTATATTGAGAACACAAGTCAATGAAGCTGATTCTGGTTAGAATTATTTTAACGTAGAGCTAGATTTATGATGCACTTTATGTATACATCTAATTAATTTTAATAGGCATTTATTAAATAGTTTATTTTAAATTGATTACGAATTTTATGTTATATTCGCTCTAGAAAATTTCTAAGTGTATTATAAAATTTGTCTTTAGAATTCACTATCTTGATAGACATAATTATGTTAATCTTTTAAAATCTTACTCTTCCAAATAAAAAAAAAAAAAATATATATATATATACAATATACGTACATTGTCGGTAAATATAAAATTTATTTGTACAAGCTTTAGAAACAGGCAGTATAGCGAGCCTTCGACGAGCTTTTCAGGCCTGTTTCGCAGCGAGTACAAATGAATTTTATATTTAACGACACTGTACGTATATTGTGTTTATCCTGCAATGTCCAAAAAATCGGAAAACTTGTCAGATTTAAACAAAAAGGACAGAAACAAGCGTCATTCCTCGCCTTTCATAAATGTTGTCAAGGGGGTCTTCTTCGTGGTCCGCGTTACATTAGTACCAGTTTCATACTTGTCTTCACCCTCCGCTGTACATAGCTACAGGGTACCAGGAAAGTTTATTCGTAGGCTGAAAAGTTTATTCGTAGGCTGAAAGGTTTATTCGTATAGTACGAATAAAGCAAAAATTTATTCGTATAGCATATTTGTACAGCAAATGTACTGATTGCAGGATAAATATATATATATACATTTAAGCGTAGCCAACGTATGAACCTACTGGATGTCGTATCGAAAACAAGTGTTAACGATTCTGTGCAAACAAGCAAAAATGATAAATAAATGTTTAAAATGCAGCACAACAACATCAAAAAAGATGTTAAAATATAACAAAAATAACTATAAGTCTACAAAAAGACTATAATTATAATTAAATCGACGGATATTTCGCTTGACCGACAAGCTTCATCAGCATCTGTTATCTGATCTGAAAGATGATCTGAGGATCAGATTGTCACGTGACCATCAGTTATCGTGACGTAAAAATCATAATCTTGAAGGCCTAAATCTTTTGTTTTTTAACTTTTTATGCAGTGCCATTGTTTTCTTATTGTTTATAAATTAGTGTACATATATATTTGAATAATATAAAGTTCAAGATTATGATTAGTGTATCAATGGTGTGAGTTCAAATCCCATCGAGGGAAGAACAAAAAATTGACAGCTCAAAGATCTAATTCTAACACTGTTTGGTTTAATTTTCAGACATACAGCATGTGGACAAAAGTGATTCCTTTTCCGCCATCTTCCCTATATATTTCATATAAAACCATTTATTTTCATAACATTCTCATGAAGTCATTCCTTATCAGATTTTCATTAAATGCAGAAATGAATATAGTTTCTTCTTCGTATAATTTGCAAATAATTTTATTTCTACTTTCTCTTAAGCATTGATTTAAAAACAAAGTTTAATTTTTTCATCAAATCTTGTGACATCAAGAATTTACATTTGTGTTTAAATCATAAATGCTTGCAAATAAAAGTTCGAAAAATTACATGAAGATATTAAGATAAACTCTAATTAATTCTGTTTTTAAACGTGAAAATTTCATGAAAATCGGCTAAGGAATGACTTCATGAGAATGTTATGAAAATAAGTGGTTTCATATGAAATATATAGGGAAGATGGCGGAAACGGAATCACTTTTGTCCACATGCTGTATATATATATATATTATGCAAGATATATCATGCAAAACTAAGAATCTTGTATTTGCTCTAATTGTGAAGAATTCTATGTAGGTGAAACCAAAACTGAATTGTGGACTCGAATGACTGTTCATATACAACAAACAAGGCACCAGGACCTTATTATAATAAGAGCTAATGAACATTTCCATCATTGTTCTGGAGATCATTTCAAAATATTCCCGCTGTATAAAATTAATACAGAGGGTGATTTTTTAAGAAGAAGAAAAGAAACTTTATTAATTAATATTCTTAAACCTACGTTAAATGATAAATGACTTTAAAGATTTTCGTTAATCTTACAATGACTTTAAAGATTTTTATTAATCTTATAATAACTTTAAAGATGTTCATTAATTTTATAGGTAATATATTTTACCGCGAAAACGTAACATCATAGTCTCCCTTTATATTGTTAACGTCACACTATTGTTAACGTCATATATATACACTGTGCAAGGGTTTCAAAGTGGGCAGGTACCCGGTACTTTTACCCGTCTGAGATCGTGTATAGTACCGGCAGAAATTACTGAACCCCCCAAAATTAGCGGTGGTCAAAACCACAAGTACGATAGGCTTGTGGAATATTTTTCATAAAAAATTAATGATCACGTCAATTGCTGAATTCTCGCATTCAAATCGAACAACTGTGTCACGACCAAGTTGATGGGATATTCCCTGTTTTAAAAATAACTTTACCTTAGAATCGTAAATAGCAGTTTGCGCATGCGGTAAATAGATATGTTTTCGCCCCAATATCTTTTCATCCTTGTATAAAACTCGGACCGGAACAAAGCTGACATCATTTCAAAATAAAAAATGCCTGATTACAAATTATGTTCAAACACAATTTAGTGTAATCTTCAGTAATATAAGTATGATCATTATGTATTATGAATATATGACTACACAATATTTTGTGCGAATTTTTTTATCCATTTAAAACCCAGGGTCGAATCATTCTGGGGTGTACTGTCTTGTTGCTTAACTCTGTCCATATTGTTTAACTTCCGTTATAAAAAAATAAAAACCTATGGCTAATTTATTTACATATTTTGGCGGGGCCCTCCCGCGGTTGTTCACAGAAATGAAAGTGTGCTGAAAAACATTTTTAAAAGGGGGTACGAGGAGATAAGGGATAGAAAATTACTAGAAATCTTGAAAAAGGACCGGACATGGCTCAAATACGAATTACATTGTAATGTCAAAACGTCGGCCCCACTTTTTAGCTCACCTGACCCAAAGGGTCATGTGAGGTATTGCCATCACTTGGCGTCCGTCGTCCGTCCGTTAACTTTTTCATATTTTAATCTACTCCTCTGAAACAACTGGGCCAAATGGAACCAAACTTGGCAGAAAGCATCTATATAAGGTCCTCTATAAATTTTCTTCATTTCGTCCCATTCGCCAACAAATATGGCCGCCAAGGGCAATTCTTGTTTCTGATTGGCTAATGTTAAAAAATCTTCTCCTCTGAAACTACTTGGCCAAATGGAGCAAAACTTGGCAGGAAGCATCTATGTAAGATCCTCTATAAAATTCTTCATTTGGTTCCATTCGGCCAACAAACATGGCTGCTGTTACTAAAAATAGAACATATGGTAAAATTACACGTTTTTGGAAATAACTCAAAAACCATTAATAATATCAGAAATGTGATGGAGTAAAAATGATCAGCACAACAAGATATAACTACCCTGACATTTTGAAGACAATCTGATTACCGATCTTGGAGTTATTGCCCTTTTTTCATCAAATTTTCAAAATTTTAATACTTTTCATCCTTTATTTCAAAAACTATAAGAGATAGATGTTAAGTGTAAACTGAAAACATGCACAGCTTGTCAAGATCTACATGCCCTGCAATTTTGAAGTAAATCTGATTACCCATCTAGGAGTTATTGCCCTTTTTCATCATTTTTTAGCTCACCTTGGCCATGTGAGGTATTGCCATCACTTGGCATCCGTCGTCTGTCCGTTAACTTTTTCATATTTTAATCTTCTCCTCTGAAACAACTTGGCCAAAGGGAACCAAACTTGGCAGTAAGCATCTATGTAAGATCTTCTATAAAGTTTCTCCATTTCGTTCCGTTCCACCAACAAATATGGCCGCCAAGGGCAATTCCTGTTTCTGATTGGCTACTGTTTAAAAAAATCTTCTCCTCTGAAACTGCTTGGCAAAATGGAGCCAAACTTGGCAGGAAGCATCTATGTAAGATCCTCTATAAATCTTCTTCATTTGGTTCCATTCTGCCAACAAACATGGCCACCAAGATTAATTCCTTTTTCTGATTGGCTAATGTTAAAAAAATCTTCTCCTCTGAAACAGCTTGGCCAAATGGAGCCAAACTTGGCAGGAAGCATCTATATAAGGTCCAAACCTGGCATAGATGGTCCCTGGATGTGTCCCTTTCAAAATTGTGTCCGACAGCCCCACCCTCCATTCAAGATGGCTGCTGTTTTTTAAGGTAATGATTATCTCCCTTTGAAATTTGGTTCAGTATCATTCTATTGTCAGGTGAGCGATACAGCCTCAGTGGGCTGAGCCTCTAGTTTTCCAAAATAATTTAACTTTTGTGATTCAAATGTTAATAAATGTCTTCCCGCGAATCGTTTTTGTTCCAACATTTTTTTGCACATAAGTCTTGAAAGTAACAATATATATTGTTTTTGTTTAATTATATTTGTATTGATCTATTAAAATTATAAATTTTATTAAAGATTGATGATTGTAAATTAAATTTATATGTTTCATTAATTATGACACTTATACGTCTTGATCCGTGCCAATGGTCTTTGATGAGTAATTACTGGTAATAAAGTAAAAAAAAAACACACAAGCCAAGGTATTGTGAAAAAGAAAAGGACAAAGCTAACAAAAGAATTTTGAGAAGTTTAAGCTTTGATAACAATGGCTTGGTCAAGCCTAGCTGCGGAACTGTAGCTCTTTATGGTCCTTTTGGGTTTTTTTAAGATATGGCGGACTATCTATGAATAATCTTGGCTGAAGTCTGTAAACTGAAATATTCAATAAAGAAATTGGGGGAAAAAATCCAGGCATTATGCATGGTCTTCACTCTTGGTGAAATCTGAACTCTAAAGTTAATGGGATTTTTCTTTCAAAAACACTTAATGTTTTGCAGTCTCTGAAGTACATTTTTTGGTCCACAAAATGCTAGATTTCAGGAGCTTCCGCCCCCTGGACCCCTTACGGCCCTCAGCCTAATTTTTTAGGTACCTCCTAAAATTTAAGAAGCACCTCCTCAGGGTATTCAATGAGATTGTATTGAACAGGCTGAATTGAAATTTGAAGCGGCTACATGATAAAATGGGGGGGGGGGGGTAAATTTTTTTTCACTTACATTCAAAATGGTGCATTCTGAGGCATTTTTAAGTTAGTTTACAAGTGTATGAAAAAGAAGGTTTCATAGAAATGATTTTTTTTTAAATTTTAGCAAGCAATAAGACCATTTCAAGATGACCGTGGAGCTTTAAATTTCTTGCGAGAATGGAGTAGAAAAGTTCATTTTTGCTTGATTTTTCCTGATGTCATTCAGTGGGAAAGCGTGTGTTTCCCCTTCATCCAGTCCACTGGAAAATAACAGCTAGCAGTTGTTGTGAAAGGGTCTAAATATCCCAATTAGCTATATATGTAAATGCATCAAATAAAATAATAATAAAAGCGTTAATACTGATATTGGGAGTTTTCCTATATAAAAATGGGTGTGACTTTACCCAAATACACCATAAAATCGTATTTATTGTATTAGTTAAAGGTTCTATATGAATTATTTTTCATAAAAAAATTCAAATTTCATAAATTTGTCACAAGAGTAATCAAAATGATCAATTTTATAACTATTAGTATTCTCGATTTCGGAGTGACATCACACAATGTAATTGACCAATCAATGATTATCAATTTTGAGATGAAGAAAATATCTGGAGGTAAAGCCAAGCAAAATCATCGGGATTCTACATAGACTCCAATGTATATTAATTTATTCGCTATTTTCCAACAGAAGTTAAATATTTTAATTAAAATCACCTCTGGTCCTGATAGACACTAAATCAGATATCTAGTTTGATTTTCGTCAATTTATATCTGACGGATTTATTTTAAATTAAGAAAATAAAATTCAAATTTTCCATTGGAATCTAGGTAAAATCTAGAGGATTCCTGCTGTCCTCACCCCAATGAATTATTAAATACCCGGATGTTCGGATATGAGAATTATAAACATCGATACACCCACATTGCCGCTTCCAACAAATACAAATGTACCCAAACACACTCAAAATTCATATGGTATGTGTTACTTACATACAACAAATATATTTCATCCAACACTCTTTTAGTTATTTTATTTATTTATCTTATTTTGTTTAAAAAAAAAGAAAAAAAGAGTAAAACCGGGTCACTTACAACAAATTAAAAAAAAAATTATGGGTCTGTCATTTTCTGTAAAGCTTCATTTATATTTAACTGGAAAAACTTTAATACATTATGGGTAATTTTTTTTTATCTGTACATAAATGAAGTTGAGTTATTTATTTCCCATTCTTTGGTAACAACAACTGGTATGTCTGATAACCAAAAAAGAGGAGGATGTACATCTTCCTAAGATAAACAGTTTTGTCTCATTGCATATTTTGACAATTAAGGCAAAGGTACAGAATACTAAGCTTTATATTACTATTATTCCCTCTTTTCAAGAACCGGGATTCATTTTGTAAGGGTTGTCTCTCTTTAGAAAAGGTAAATTAATATAGCTATAGCAGGGAAATTCTTAATCGACCGAGATCGGGATAGTTTGATATTGTCCGTAAGAACTGACTATTTTGTTGAAATTCATGACAAAATAACGATAGAGGAGCTAATAAATCATTAATTATTCATAAAACATCTCAAAATAATAGAAATAATATAATTTGAAGCTGTATTTGGGTAAAAAGTCACACCGTATAAAAATGGCGCTTCAAACTTTTCCATTTGCGTACATTTGTATCTCATGAGTTATCCATCGATAACATAATTATCTTTTCAATGTGTCTCTAGATTTTTAAATTGAAATATCTCTATCATTTAAACGTTTAATCGAACATCAAATGATAATAAGTTAAGCGTAGAATTGACACCGATCAATGATAAATTCAGATAAATTCGTTTCATTCCCCTAGTTTTAGATAACCCCTGACAAATGCATTGCTATCGATCCTGAAATGCAGTTTTTTGTATAATTGTGGATTTTAAAAATCTTTAAGATGAAAGAGTGAATAAATATTGTATATTTCTTTTATTTAATGAACAAATATTTTAATTTCTAACAGTCGAACCGGCGATTTCACTCGTTTGAAGCGGCGACATATCGCCGGGTGCCGGCCCTTATTGAAATCCCTGCCTCCTATTATAGCTGCAATAATGTAGCACCTGTGACAAACTTGTGTCTCGGCAGAGCTACAACGCGGTCCCATTCGTCACAATGGAGCAAAAAAAAAGTTGCAGTTGAAACATAAAAACTCACTATTTACGCTTCAAACATTTCATTATAACTATTACTGATGATCCCAGTCCTTGTTTATTGGTTTGGCTGAGAAATATATGCTTTTCAAAGGTAGCAACAACCTTGTTCAAATTTATCGATCGTTTGTCATAACCAGAAACTACGGAAGGCGGAGCTTTTCTAAATATGGTATTTCTTACTACGATGCTTACGACGGCTGATGTAAAGATTCACACCTTAATCGCCAAATATGGTATCGACATCCAAATAGTGAGGCCGGAAATGACGAAATTCAAAATGTTCAGAGTAAAAGTAAACATGGATTTTTATTTTGTGGGAATTACATTCTAAAATACTGGTAGGTGATAAAAACTTGTTATAATAATGGACAAAAGGAAAGGTTATGTCTTATTATTGATAAATGCAGGCATCAGAAACTCTGTAAGTGAGCGCAAAAAATCTCGGTGGCTGCTCCATTACGTGTAATGGCATCCCGTTATAACCCTTGCGAGTAAGCGAGCATTTAGGGTTTTATTATTAGAACTACTCCTATTATAAAAAACTTTGAAACCCCTGTTAACACTTATAAACATTGTACCTGAAGATCTGCAACAGCAGTGAAAAAGTTAGTACAAGAATGTTGTGAAAAATCCGTCTTGTTCTTTTTTTACTAATTTCTTTTATATGTACCAGCATACAGATTTCATTTGACTTTTTAATATATATATATTTATTTATATATAAAATTATAAACCAAGCAATTATGTATTTACCTGTATAGTTATTAATCTTAAATAACAGTTATATTAATTTTGTAAGAAGAGTTTGAAGATACCAAAGGGGTAATCAGACTCCATCTATCGAAGAAGAACAGACAGCACAATGGCCAAAAGAACAAACAACAATCTACAAAACAAATTTTACCATGTCTTTATTGATTGGTTGTAAATAATGTTATTGTGCAGTTTTACATTTGATGAATTACTATTGAAATTAATACAATCAAACCTGTATTAAGAGGTCACCATTGGAACAAAGAAAATGTGGTCTTTTAAAACAGGTGACCTCTTAAATCAGGTTCAATTTATATGAACTTTTCAATGACAGGACAAGAAAAGGGTGACCCTTTAATACAGGTTACTGCTTAATAGAGGTGACCTCATGGACAGGTTTGACTACGTCATTTTAACATTTTGATTAAACATTCATAGATATCTTGTGTCATTTCTGTCCCCAGTCTAGAAACTTTATGTTTTGATACCTAATACATGTATATTGAAGGCCCGGGTAGCTCAATGAGTTGGGTAATTGGATTACCTAACAACTCATATAAACCTATCACCAATACGGCGTGGGTTCGTGCCCGGCTTTGTAAATTACAAAAAGGGTGCACTCGACTCGCAGCCGCAAGTGATAAAGTTTACCAGTTGTTTGCCAATGGTCGATGGTTCTCTCCGGGTACACGTCTTCTTCCACCATTAAAACTGGTCACCATGATCTAGCTGAAATATTGCTGAAAGTGGCGTTAAGCACAATAAATAAAATCAAATCATGTATATTGTTTTTAAAAGGAAATGGTACAAAATGCTGAAGATGCTGGTGCTTCCTGTATGAAGATCTGGAATGAAAGCCGTGCTATTGACCCAGGTGGTACCTCTAACATCAGACACTATTTCAAGGTAGTATTAAAAACGTTGCTATAGTAAAACAAACTAAGTCTATAAATCAATCAATAACAGGGGTTTAAAGGGATTGCTTCCCTCATTTCAAAATATATCAATGTTCAGAACAAGGAATAAATATAATCAAAAAATTGATTGGTCAATAGAATGCTTTGTGATCAGGCCCAGTGAGACGGTCGGGGGGGGGGGGGGGGGGGGTCAGATGGGGCAGTGGCCAGGGGCCCATGAGTTTAGGGGGCCCACAAGCCAAACCAGAAAAAAAACTGAGGATGTACCTTGTGCAAGTTAAGCAAAATAAAATGTGTGCGTTCGTGAATATGTCAATGACAATATCGTGTAGTACCGTGGTCGACTTAGTTTAGTATCATTATTTGGAGAATTGGAGGAGAGGGGCCAAGTTTCCTTTTGCCCTGGGGCCCAACAATTCTCTTGGCATACTTGCTTGTGGTAATCACCTAAAAGTCAGGAAGAGTTTGAAGATACCAAAGAGGTAACCAGAAGTCGTAAATCATAGAACTATAGACAACACAAGAGAAAGAGACAACAATGATAAGTGTCTCTAAAATACACAAGAAAGTCATAAATGTACATATATCACAACAAATCTATAGTAATGTACACCCAGAGGATGAAAGACAATATCCCCAGGAAAATCTAGACTTTGGATCGGCTTGCTCACCTACAGAATAAAAACGTAGATATCAAATTTAGTGTGCACTACACTCGTCAGATGATTTGATGGCACAAATACAAGATAAAAGGAGATACCCGAGTGCCTGTGCCCCCCTTTGTACATGCTGCTTGATCTATTGTTTTTCTCATCTCATCATTAATATAACTATATAAATACAAGTTTCAATACAACATATGTATACTGTTACTGTCATGTGTATTGAAAAAAGAAAAAAAAAATGTCGGAACATTTCCAAAATCCAATCACAAATACATGTCACTTAGTCATGCCCACCCATTTAGTACAGGCATCTTAATAAAAGGTGACAGGGTTAAAGCTAGTTTTATGGCCATCTCATATGCTTTATAATTTTTTAAGGGTCCTGGAATATGTGTATATAATGATGCAGTGTTTACAGACAAGGATTGGGAAGGAATTGTAACTATTTATAACAGCATCAAAGAAGAAGATCCTCTTAAAGTTGGCAGATTTGGACTTGGATTCAAATCAGTATTTCACATGACAGGTACAGTATTAAGCAATAACTTGTATTATGTGACCTTAATCTTTATTTCCCTACACAGTGTATTTCATATCAATTAAACCTGTATTATGTGACCACCTGTCTTATGTGACCATATTTTCCATTCCCTTGGAAGGTCACATAAGACAGGTTTGACTAGATAGTAATATCAATATTCCCATGTGATGAATTTTTTTTTTTTTGGTAAGAAAATTTTGAAGATACTAAAGGAGTACTCAGAAGCCATAAGTCGAAGAAGGGCAGACAATACAATGAACAAAAAGACAAGCAATGATCTACCAAACACTAAATAGAACACTAAAGATCGAGCAACACGAACCCCACTAAAAAACGGGGGTGAACTCATGTGCTCCGGAAAGGTAAGAAGTTCCTGCTGCATATGTGGTACCCGTAAGCTCGGTCTTTATGATATAAATCAATGTCTACAAGTTGACATTGTTCAGCTGTTGTCTATTCTAAATCTTATGTGTGTCACTTATGCATTATGGGCGAGACTAACACGTGCATGTGTATGTGAACATCAGTCACATATTTTAAGATTTTAAGTCACATTAAAGTGACTTGATGTAATATAAGTTCTAAGCTCCCTAGTGACCGACTATGATTATTTAGACGGTCAGTAAATTGTTGAAGGGTGAACGCTTTAGCGCGAACCCTTCAACTATTTACTCACCGTCTAAATAATCATAGTCTGTCACGGAAGCTTAGAACATTTTTGTACGATGTTGCTGATCTATAGCTTGAAACAGTAACTAACTTTTTTCCACGAACTATGTTTGACAGACTTTCTTGGAAGTTCTAAGGCTAAAGACGTAATGGTCATTACACAAAATTAAGCACCGCCCACTGATCTTCAGTAATTTTCCGTCTGCATCGTTTCGTAACTGCACGTTTATCTATCGTCTGCATCAGTGTGTAACGGACTAACGTAACACAATGGAGAAAAAGAGGAGATTTATTTCAACTACCGATGAGGAAATCGAACAAAAGAGGACTGACTCGAGATTTGTTAGCCGTACATTCTTTTAAGTAGTTTATTAGAAACGTTATTTACTTTCTTTTTTATTGTGTCTCAAGAAGAGTTTTTTTACTGTCTTATTTAAGAAGAAAATATAAATCATCATCTTTCTTGCAGTTGTGTTTAATTATGCTAAAGCAAAATATACACACATATATATATAGTGAGCCTGGTCAAGTACACTTGGCGTACATCGTCTCAGTTATCGATTACAATATTTCTTTATTTCGGACAGCGTCGAGGTCAAATTATGCATTAATAGATTACACAGTGCTGCAGTCTGTTTCTATCATTATTGTTAGGAATGGAATTTCCCACCGGCCAGTAAAGCATATTGATCTGCCTTCTATCGTTATTTTTAGGAATGATTTTATCCAATCATAGGTCGTCAAATAAATGCAACATCGTACAATATGATGTAGCATCTTTAAGGATACTGCTGATGGAAGCATTGGTATATTTTTATAGCCAATAGAAATATTTTGATTTTTTTCCCCCAAATCGGCACCCATTTTCTGAGAATTCCTGTGTGTAAAAAAATGCTATTCCAATGATACTTGCAATCTAATAAACGTTAGAAAATATCGAATGGACAATATATTGAAATAGGCAATTCTTGTTTCTGGTTGGTCGATTTCTAAAAAAACATTTTGTCAAATAAAGCAACATTTTACATGAAGAATCTCGGGAAGGTCCTCTGTAAAGATTGTTCATTTCGTCCTTATCTGTTACCAAACAGCCATTGGCCATTCTTGTATCTGGTTGGTCAATTTATAAAAAAATCTTCTCTTCTGAGACCGTTTAGCATATACAAAATTGCCATGGCTGCCATAGGCAATTCTTGTTTGTGATTGGCCAATTTAAAAAAAATCCTCTGTAACATATGGCCAAATTAAATGAAATTTGTGAGGAAGCACCTATAGAAGGTTCTGTATAAAGTTTCCTCAAAACAGAATAAAATGTGAGTGACACAGACTCAGCCCGCTGAACCTCTAGTTTTTTTTTGTCAGTGCACTACCATCTAACAGCATCCCATTACGGGCAATGCCATGTATCCTTTCATATATTATATTTGACCGTTCAATCATATGCAAGATAGTAAGCTATATTGACCAATCAGATAACAGCTCTTGTCATGTACTAGGTTTTGATACTTCAGTGTCTGATTGGTCGGTTGGAAATATGAACTCTGATGTGATCTCAAATGGGATGTTGTTACATGTTAGTGCATTGCCAACGAAAAAAAAAGGAAAAGAAAAAGGAACAATTTTGATTTTTGTGTTACATGATTGATTGATTGATTGATTTTTGGTGTTTAATGTCACTTTCAGCCAAATTTTAGCTATATTGTGGCAACCAGTTCTAGTGGTGGAAGTGGCCAGAGTACCCGGAGAGAACCACCGACCATGGGCAAGCAACTAATAAACTTTATCACTTGAGGTTGCGAGTCTAATGCACCCTTTTTGTTATTTACAAAGCTGGGCAGATATAATTATAAGGTGTTTATGAAGGATGTGTATTAATGGATTCTTTTGATTTTTGGCACATTACATATTCCGTAGTAAAAATATTTAAAGGTAATGTTTGTTTGTGTGTAACCAATTAATTAAAAGCATAAATAATACCTCTTGTTTTCAATTGCTTAACAGATAGTATCTGCAACTCACCAACTTATGTTAAGCTATCAACTATTACATCCCTACTATTTTTTCTCAATATACAGATAATCCAGTTGTAATAAGTGGTGACAGACTTCTGATTATTGATCCTCGAAAATCTGAGAAAAACGAAGATGAATGCTGGTCCATTAGCTTGAGAGAATTAAATGAAATACATAGTCCAAGAAAAACCTTGACATGTATATTCAATAGGTTTAAATTTAACGAGAGCGTTTTAGAAAAAGGAAAATACAAAGGAACTCTATTCTGGTTTCCTCTTCGGCAAATACCCAGTACACTGTGTTCAACTGTTTACACGGACAAGAAAGCAAAGTCACTTTTCAAATCCTTCCTACAAGAATCATCGTATAACCTGTTGTTCTTATCAAATTTAGAGAAAATCAAGATATATAATGCAAGGGATGACTTGCCAAAGTTTACTATTGAAATGTATGGGATCCACAAGAAAGAGTTTAATATAACAAGGAGAAAATTTCGTGATGACCTTGCAAAACTGGGAAAAAAGTTGCCTACCAATACCATTAAAGTTCAATTCGAAGTCGTGATTAAGACAAACGACACTGAAAAACATTATGCAATCGTCAGTTGTTTAACGGGAACAGAAGCCATGTCTGAAGGAATGAGAAGTTTATTAAACGATAAAGAATTGAGTTACAGCCCCTACACTAGTGTGGCTTATTGTACAAAATCTGACAGTACAGCAAAACCAGGCCATGTGTTTTGCTTCCTACCATTGCCCATACCCCACAAGAGCTTGACAGGACTGCCAGTACATGTTAATGGGTTCTTTGATCTTGAAGACAATAGACGTCATCTGAAGTTGGCCGATGCCAATAATGAAACTGAACAAAGTGACAAGGCTTTGATGTGGAATAAGGGATTGATTCAAGAATATCTGCCTGATTCATACTATGCTCTGGTTCAGTTTTTGAAAGAAAAATCTATGAAAAACGCAAATAGGTTCGTTGACGATGTTTATAAATCTATTCCTGACCCAGATGTGGTTGATTTGAACTGGTATCCACTTATAACAACATTGTATAAAAAACTGCTGGATGGAGCGTGTTTTTATACAGAACAGGGAGATGGTAAATGGATAAAACAGTGTGAATCATTATTTTCTGTATTTGATGAAAAGATCAGTGATGATATACGAAACAATATCGAGACATTTTTGATAGATCATGGTGAAAATTTAGTGAAGTTGCCAAGCCACATAGTTAGAGTAATGAAGCATATGAATCAATCGCCTGATCTTATTTCCCCGAAAACTGTACGCAACGAACTGAAGAGGTCACATGTATGGCAAACATACACATCTGAGAGACAACTGAAGATATTAACATTTATTCTTCAAGACCGAGATTATGAAGATTTGAAAATGCTAAAACTACTACCATTAAACAACAAGACATTCACATCATTTTCAACGGATGTAGAGGAACTGTATGTTTTAGGAGATGAAGCAGACAAGCTTTTCCCTGGGATGGATAAAAGATTGATATCTAAAGCAAAAGTGTCAGACGTTGTGTGGCAGCATTTAGCAACAGTGGCAAAGAGAGGTAAATTGCACGATTTTCTATATTAGTTTACTAACACTTATTTGATCTTTTACCAGTACCTTATATGATACAAGGGCCCGGGCGGCGCAAATAGTTAGGTAGTTGGATTACCTAACAACTCATCACAGCCTATAACCAATACCACTAAAACTGGTCGCCATGATATAGCTGAAATATTGCTGAAAGTGGTGTTAAACACAATAAATCAAATCAAATCGTAAATCAAATCTTATATGATACAGTTTGTCTGTGGTGGTGGACCGTGTCATGGTATACTCTATTAACCTTATATGATAGCCTGGAAATTTACTGAAATATGACACCAGACTCTACAACAAAAGAGACGATTTCAAAATAGCCCACACCTTGATAGTAATGAACCAACTGCTTCCACGTATGGAGTTTATATTCCACATACAGTTTGCAGTTTCTATTCAGAATTTTTACAATGTCACTTTCTTCTGAGTTCTAAGCTGTTAAGTCAAGAATCGGTTCATCTTACCAATGATCCAAATATTTTCTGGTACATTGATTGATTGGTTGGTGTTTAACACTAACTTTTTTCTGGATGGTATAAACACATTGTAAAAATGTAATATGACACTTGTGTAGAGATGAGTAAAAGATTGTATTGGTTAGATTTTGGTTCAAAGTTGACTATTGTTTCCCTATTATGTCTTTAATGAACTTTTGTGCTATCTAATATTTTAAGTGATAGTTAAGACCATTAACTCTATATTTATTGAACTAATATCTATAGAATATATAATTTTGTTCTTTCTTTCTTCACATTTCTTTCCACATGCTTTAATTTTCCTTGCCATTGACTATTATTAGAGAAATAAGTCTTCATATCAGTTATATTTAATATATAGTTTTAATTAATCTGTTATGTAAAGTAACAAAATGAAACAACCAACAATCAATTCTGTTGTTGTACTTTAATGAAATAGCAAAATATATTTACTAATAATATGCAATTACAAAATCAAATTTATAAAGTTTACAACTGGCCTGAATGTTCACAGTTAAGTCTCTTGGAATAAATGTCCTTTTCTATTTCTGGAAGAAGTTTGATACCTTTCGTATGAAATTGAATTCATATTGGCTTATAATATCCTTTGCTCGCAATTCACAAAGACTGACTGCTCTCAAATTTGCTGATCCTTATATAGGCATGTAAAAACATCTAGAACATTCAGGGATAATCTGTCTCTAATTGACCAATAAAGCTCATGTGCAATACCATCTCTATCTTTGTCAACAACAAAATATTCTCCATTGAAAAAATTAATATGTCAAATCCACCACATATACATTTGTACAAACCAAATCTTCCTACAAGCATTCATTTAGGCAGTTTTTTATTTTTATAAATTATTTCAGGATTATTCCAACTGAGGTTGTTATCAAATGATGCTTTACCGGATATGCTAAAGGAAACACTTGATGTAAATTGTATCAAAATGGAAAATGGCTGCCTTGTACCTGGTTCATCGTCAGCGTTAGGAATTAAATGGATCAAAGATGTTTGGGATCACATTGTATCAAGAAAGTATACCAATTTAGATCAGTTCCATAGTGTGTCATTGATTCCAGTAACAACAACTGTGGGGGAAAAAAAGACAGTGATCCATCAATCAAGATGTACAGGAGAGGAAACAAAGCTTGAATTCTTAAATCTGAAAGGAAATTACATGTTGTCAAATGATACTGAAACCCCACAGGGATCCTCTTTAGAAAAAATAATGAAAATATCTGGCACTCGAATTATATCGGAACATCAAACGATAAAATTTCCACACCTGGATGTAATTGGCAAATACATCAAGCGACATATACTTGAAAATGTTCTCAACTGTTTAAAAGCTGCATCCTGTTCTATACAATGGCAAGAAATCGCAACCTCTATAAATGAAAAATGTGACAAACAAGAAATGTCATATTTATCTGATTACCTTAGTCATCATAATCTCAACATCCCAGTTGATGCACATAGACTGTTGCAAAGGCTGCAAATGTTCAAACAGTCTGATAATGTGCATGACGAAGAGATGGTTTCAATAAAGGAAAACCATTTATCACTCGAACCATGTGACTTTCCAAAGAATTTGACTTATCCAAGAAAATTTTTATTAGCAAGACATTTACCTTTAGTGAAACAACTTGGTGGGTCGGTAATAAGTGAAAGTGAGTGTTTTTCTGAAACTCTTGATCTGATGTTGCAACCAATCACACATTACTCTCTCGATGACAAGAGAAAGATGATGATTCATCTAAAAAATAGACTTACTCTGTTAGAAACTGTTCTACATAAAGCTGTAGAAGTTAAATTTGTACTTGCTACAGATGGAGTAATATGTCGAGTGAAGGACCTGTACAATCCGTCTTCACAATTTCTGAAAGAAATTCTCCATGGGGAAGAAGGCATGTTTCCAGATGAGTCATTTATGAAAAAATATGGATTGACAAATACATATTTTATGACAAAATTAGGGATAAAAACCGAGGATAATATATCCGAAGAAATTATAAGAATAGCGAGAAGCATAGATCACAATCATACATCTAGCGACAAAATCATCTTGAAGGCAAAAGCTCTTGTCAAGTATATGACAAAATATCCTCTCAATATTAACAATGATATTTTAAAAAGAATCCAAGATTATAAATGGGTTCCATGTCATTCTAGAAAGTCAGAAGGGTATCCATCTAATCTATGTTGGTTTCATGATCAAATGAATAACTTATACCGACCAACTGAAGTCAAAAGCTTAAAGTTTAAGAGTCTAGTTGGATCAGTTGTCCCACTTGTTGCCATAGGGAAAAACATTGACCGCATAGCTACATATTATGGATGGTTTAAACCACCGACTCAAGAATTTGTAATTAAACATTTTGAGTGTGTTATCAAGGCATATAAGCAAAATGAAAATACAGACTTTTTATATATTTCCAAGGAGATTTGGAAGTATATTGATTTAAGAAGAGCACATGTCCTAGATAAAAGAAGTATAGACAAACTAAGCCAGTTGGCATGTATTCCGACAAACAATTGCGGATTTAAGTCTTCAAATGAGGTAGTACTTGAGTTAGGGAGCCATAATACCATTAATTTAGAACCATATATTTATGAGCTTTCCAGTAATGTAAAAGACTATAGTGATACATTCATCGCCTTAGGCGTGAAAGAATGTGTTGATGCTGAACATCTTAAAGCAATACTTAGATGTCTGAATAGTAAGCATAGGCAATCAACAAAGACATCTGTGAAGCCTAACCTGGTGAGGAAAGATAGAAAGTTTGCTATTAATATTTTGTCCATCATCATCGACATTGATGCTTCTGATCTGACAAATGTGTTGGTTCCAATAGCTTCAAATGGTGATCATCAGCTTATCTTTAAATATATTAAGCAATGTATTTATGCAGTAGGGCAAAATTACAACATGGTAAATAAGATGAATTTATCAATAGATGTAAATGGAGATGACAATGAGGATGCAGTTTTTTATGTCCATCATGATATGATACATTTAGCAGCAAAGTTGGGAGTGGTGTCTTCCAAAAAACACTTTATGTTAAGTCAAAATACTACTGCGTTGCCATGGGGCCAGAGTGAGCCCATGACCTTAAGAATTTCTAGTCTATTAAAAAGTTATACCGATGGGCTTGCTGTTTTTAAGGAATTAATACAAAATGCTGATGATGCAGGGGCTACAAAGGTATGCTTCTTGTATGATGAAAGAGACAACCTGGATTGTAGAGATGGATTGTTTGATAAAGGCATGGTTGAATGTCAAGGTCAATCGTTGTTTGTGTATAACAATGCTGTATTTAAAGATCATGACTTTGAGAACCTCATTAAGCTTGGTTTAGACACAAAAAGTTCGGAAAAAAATAAAATAGGAAAATTTGGATTAGGATTTTGTTCGGTCTACAACCTGACAGATGTTCCATGTATTCTAAGCAATAAAGCATTTGTTGTGTTAGACCCACATTTTCACCATCTGGGAGATTTTATCATTGAGAACAGTCCAGGTATACGAGTACCGTTGACAGAGAACTGTATAGCAGAATTTCCAAATCAGTTTAAGCCATACCACAATATGTTTGGATGCAATTTAAGTGACTGTACAACAAAAGGATATGATGGGACATTATTCCGGCTACCCTTAAGAACCAGACGACAAGCATCAGAGAGTCAAATTAAATCTTTAGAATACTCAAAAAGGGAAATGAAGGAGCTTTTAAAAACGTTTGTTGAATCTGCTGCAAACTTGATGCTCTTTACGCAGAATGTTTCAGAAATATCAGTGTATCATCTACATCCAAAGAGTACAAACCCGGATAAAGACAAACAACTTTTGTTCAGAACGTCCAAGTCGTACTATTGTCCAAATGATGGTTCAGACCAAAATTATTTAAATCTGGTTACAACTGCAATGAAGTCTGATGAGGTTTCAAGACTGAAGTTGCCGACACAAATTGTTGATATTAATATCAAAGTCTATAGACAAATGCAAAAATTGCTACCAGAAACTAAACCGGTAGAATATTGTTCGTCCTGGATATTGTCATGGGGTACAGGCAATCAGTCATACCAATTAGCAAAGACATTAGAACACAATGGTGCAGTACCTATTGGAACAGTTGCAGTACCAGTAAAGAGAGATAGAGATGAAATAATATCATTTGTTGGAATGTCTTCGTTACCAGAAGGATTTTATAAATGCGGTCATATTTTTTGTTTTCTTCCACTACCACTTGAAACAGATCTGTCACTGCACATCAATGGTTGTTTTATGGTTGAATCTGACAGAAAAAGTATCATACGTTCTAACAGAGAGGACAAAAGTAACGAGAGTGGTAGCTGGAATAAAGCAATGTTAGAAGATATTATAAAATGTGCATACATTGATCTGTTAACTTTCATTGCTTGTAAATCATCTGATAGAATTACTCAGACAGATTATTGGACTTTATGGCCTAAACCAAGACGTCATGAAAGTCCGGAGTCTGCTTCACTTTTCCATTCGTTTTACAAACATATCCTGAATACAAGTGCCCCAGTATTCTACAGGAAAAGTTCTGTGGCAAATAAAACGTTTGTCACAACCATAGATAAGTGTTTATTTTTGAGTCCAAAATTTAGGAACTCGAGCGAGAATGGTCAGATTGCATACAAAAGTATGTTGGCGTTATATAAGGGCCAATATATACTGATGGACATGCCAACTCAGGTCTACCAAAACTTTAAAGAAGCAGATGAACAAAACATCAACAAATTAGACGGTCAAATAATTTCCAAACACAGATTTTTTATTCAGTATTTTTTTCCTGAAATTAACAATATCTATTGGCAGAAACCTGGAATGAAAGAACAACGTAATGAACTGGTGATGGAAGCACTAGAAGACGAAAATCTGCATACACTTGTGGAAGCAAACAACTGTATACATGTAAAGAACTCTGATATTCTTAGAAAGCCCAAAGATCTGGTGTTTGAAAAAGGGTCCGTAAGTGCAATGTTCACACAAAGCGATGGCCGGTTTCCAATTCAAGCATATGCCAAGTATGAACATACATTGCTGAAAATGAAAATGATGGATGATACGATGACATCCACTTTATTGATAGAACGAGCAAATACTGTGCAATGTATGCGGGGTGAAAAGGCGATTAAGAGATCAAAGGAGATTATGCTTTACCTACACAGATCTGTGAAGAAACATGATGATGTATTTGATGAATTAAAAAACATCAATTTTCTCCCGGTCATGACAAAACCTAGCGAATGGCATCTGGTTTGGAAAGGAGATCGGAGATCTGTACATGCTGCTTTTTCGTCTCCTGGAACCTTGTTCTCTTCAGATGACAAATGGCTGATAGGATCAGTGGGATTGGTTTTAGATCCGGTCACAATAGCTAACAACCCAAGCATTTTAGCAGCTATAGGCATTCAAGAAGTAACAGCCAAACATGTTTTTGATCAGCTGTTAGTGCTAGCCAATACAAATCTATCTTCCTCTGTTGGATTGGAAGACATGTGTAAGAAATTATACAAAAATATAGATAGATGTTTGAAAGGCCAGCCAAGCAATATACATGTGAACTACTTTAATCAGTTTTGGACAAAGCGAATCATAGCAATAGGTAAAGAAATGATAGAACCGTCCAAAGTAGCGCTGCATTTAACAGGAATATGTCGTCCTTACCTTTACGAAATGCCTGAGGAATATAAAAAATATGAAGATTTATGGCTATGTGTTGCAATTCCAGAAAGATTTAAAAGCACCAAGATAAAAGCTGTATTGCAGGAACACATTGCAACTGTGGGGACAACACAAATGTCACCACTGAAAACGAAGTGCATAATTAATATAATAGAAAATCTTTGTGACAGTCTCAGATTGGAAGGTGCTGAAATTTCTCAACAAGAAAGAGGAAGCATTTTCATTCCTGACAGAAATTGTGTAATGAGATCTGTAAACGATGTCTGTTACGACGAAAAAGACTTCCCATACAACGATGATGATGTTTACATTGTTCATGGTGATATAAAACTTCAAATAATTAATGATATGGCAATTGTGTCAAAACGTTGTTTATACCTGTTGCGTAATGCAGACGTACTACCATTTGGACAAAAGGAAAAACTTGTCACAAGGTTAAAAGGTCTGCTAAAAGACTATCCAAAAGATCATTCAGTATTGAACGAACTTTTGCAGAACGCAGATGATGCAGGAGCAACTGAAATACACTTTGTTTATGATTTACGACAAGTGTGCACGGATCAGTTCTTTGACAAAAAATGCAAGTCACTCCCCACAGGCCCGGCCCTGTGTGTTTACAACAACGCATGTTTTTCACAAGCTGATATAATAGGTATTCAGAATTTGGGAGAAGGAAGTAAATTGTACGATCGGACAAAAACCGGGCAATTTGGTGTAGGATTTAATGCTGTATATCATCTAACAGATGTACCATCCTTCATAACGCGTGGTCCAGAAATTCCGAGTGGTGGAACGTTTTGTGTCTTTGATCCCCACTGTTGGCATGTTCCTATTACAACAACTGATTCACCTGGCATGAAGATGAAGCTTTCTAAATTCGAATCGAAATATGAAGACATTTACGACAGATACTTACAGGACATATTGCCAGCAGAAACCGGAACATGGTTCAGATTTCCCCTTAGGACCAATGATCCAGAGTGCAATTCGGAAATCAGCACAAATAGTATTATGAAAGAGGATATGATAGAACTTCTAACTAAAATGAAAGAACAAATGAGAAGCAGTCTTTTGTTTTTGCCCAGATTGAAAAAGATAAGTATTTCATGCATTCAGGAAGATTGTGAAGTTTTATCCGATACGTATGCCATATCATTACAACATGAAAATCTCCATAATGCAAGTGAAAACTCCCTTGACAAATTTATCTCGCTGGTGAAAGAAGAATCACAACTTTTGATGTCAAATGAAAAAAGAATAGACGAAATCAGCGTTCACGAAGTACAATATACAGCGAAGATAGTGGATAATTTAGGAAAATCAGACACATGGTTAATAAGTCAGACGTTTGGGTTTCCAAACACCTGTGCCATTCCTGATGAGATAATGCAATCTGCTGCAGATGACGAATTTGGATTTCTACCTAGAGGTGGGACTGCCATGCAAGTTCCTACCGTTACCGGCAGTAATGAAATTGAAGAAACAGAAAGGCAAATAGATGGCAATGCTTTCTGTTTTCTACCTCTCCCAATCTCAACTGGCTTGCCTTGTCATATTAATGGGCATTTCGCTGTGCATACCAATAGAAATAACATATTTTGGGGGACGCAGAAAGATGATTTTCGATACATCTGGAACAAACTGTTACTACAGGAAGTAGTAGCTCATTCATATGCAAATTGTATCCTTTATGCTAGAGATATTTTACCGTTGATGTTAACAGGATGTAGCTGTTTTAAATACTTAGATGTTTTCCTCAGTTATATTCCGGATTGCGCCAAACTGGAAAGTAACATGTGGACAGAACTTGCATTAGAAGTTTTTAGAAGCATACACAACCGAGAATTACAAGTTTTCCCTGTTTGTCCGCAATATTCTGATTATATACTGTCAGATGAAATGCAATTGGGAAATGATATGCAGTGTGGAATAAGGGGGAAACGAAGATGGCCACATTTAAATTGGACCTCTTTGACGAGCGATGGTCATGCATTCAGTTCATGTTTTGATGATTTAATTTCATATTATAATAATGATAGCTATTACAAAAGTCTAAACAAAGCAACCATGTATTCCGATGTTAGTATGGTACGAACAGTTCTGGTGGAACTTGGTATGAAATTGATTTGTACCCCTCCATGGATATATAAGAGCATGTCAGATTGTTGCTTGACGAGTCATGATGAAAGCCATACAACTGATCAAACTGAGCATAATAAACCAAGATGTATTGTCATTCAAAAAGTTTCGCCAGATTATGTTTTGGATTTTTTAAAATCCTGGAATACTAACAATATAGATAAATGTCGTATCGATAGCGTTAACATTCCTATAGAGCAAACAATATTCAAGACGTCGGACAGACTGTTATGCATTCTGAAATTCTGCATTAAACAATCAAACATTCAAGACATTGACTTGAGAGAAGCACCATTGGTTGTGACCAACGGAGATGTTCTAGTTACCTTATCAGCTACTACAAATCTTATTCTGTCTTCATTTTGTACGTTATTACCAGGCTCAAACGAACATTTCATTCATAGACAATTTGTTCCCCATCTGTGGCAGTTTAAGTCACTATTCAAAAGGTTTGACTTGAACACGTTCCTTATGTTGCTAGGTGATACATTAGACTGCAAAATATACAAGGAGCAAGGCCCAATGATCTGGAACGAACAACAAATACAATTGCCAAACAAAAAGTGGATTATTTCATTATGGAGATATCTCGACACAACAGATGTTGTTATACCTGAATTTGGTAATTGGTGTCTTTTTCCTTCTTTGTGGTATGACCGAGAACCTACACTGGTATCATCTAGCTTGGCATACACAGTTGTCAATATTGAGAGCTTTCAAACGTATTTAGCTGAAGACATATTCATGAAAAACATACTAGAGAAACTTTCCTTGCCAACAGTCTGCCATTACAACAAGAATTCAAAGCACCTTCACACATTCGTAGCCTCAAGAATGAAACCTGATAAATTGGCGAAGTGTTTGGTTTATCACAAAAATTATATTGTGAATCACAACCTTTCTACAAATGAATGCGACAGAATCCTAACCTTCTTTACAAACGATATATCGCAATCACAATGGAGAGAAATGAGATTATTACGGCTGTTTACAACTATAAATGACATTATTTGTGATGTGGAGGGAGTAGACCGTGTACTAGTAGTCGACGTTACATGCACCAGTCATTTTGTTTTGGATGGGCTAGACGAAATTGCTCAAGCTATAAATTTTAGACTCCTTAAATATAACCCATATCATCAAACCATATATGAATCGTTAAACTTTCATATTTGCAACAGCCAAGAAGATGAACATCCCTTAACTGAATTTTACATAACTTTTATCATGCAATATTTTCAACATTTACCAAGAAGTACACATATTTGTCATCTGGAATTCATTAGAGATTCGATACTCAAAGTCAAAAGTAAGCGCTTGATAGAGAAACTTAGAGCTTTACATTTCATACCACAGACGGGAGGAACATTCAACAAGGCATGTGAATTTTACAGCCCACACAACACTGTCTTTATACATTTATGTCCTCAATCGCTTTTGCCACCTTTTCCCTTCAATCTGACAATATGGAAAGAATTTATGATTATAGCTGGTATGGAACACAATGTATGTCGAGAGAAATTCATTCAATTTGCGCGTGAAATAGAGAAGAATGGTCTAAGTGACAAATCAATATCACAATCCAAAGAATTAGTGCGACATCTGTTCTCACGGAAAGATTTTACAGATGATGTGGATTTCCTTTCCCAGATCAACGAGATTAAATTTATTATGCCATTTGTCGTTCAGGGCAATTTTCACACCATCTATCCACAGTTTAATAGCAATAAACTTGTACCTTTTATTGGATCAGTTTGTGAAGAAAACTTTGTTTTAGCATGGACAACAGATAACATTTTGCCATCCTATGCAGTTCCGTACAAATCCGTCATTCAAGAAAGACTGCAAATCAAAATCAATCCTACAACAGATAATCTGAGAATTCATATCGGAAACGTGTGTGGTTCACTACAAAATGGAAAACTAAAGACAGAATCCAAGTTTATAAATGACGTCATGACGAAAATATATAGATATCTAAGAGATATATTAGAAAATGAACCAAATCAATTAAAGGCTTTGCTTGCAGATATTCCAGTTGTTCATATTATTGAGAAACACTTGTTCTTAAAGGCTACCAGTGTGGTTTTAAAAGAACCACAGACAATTGAAATTGAACCTTACTTAATGCTTGCGTCTGAAAAATATGAAGAGTTTTTTGAAATATTCAGAAGATTAGGTGCAACCAACCAAATAACATTAGATCATTATCTTCTTGTCTTGTCCAGTGTGAAGGCAGAAGCTGGAGATTTACAACTTCATGCCGATGAACTGCAGCAAACAGAGAAGGCAGTACGGGGAATGCTTACATTGTTACAAAACAAGTCAAGTCAAGATGAAGAAACTATGACTATGCCTATATGTTACTTGCTGAGTGAAGAGAAAACCTTGCATCCTTCATCTGATTTAATTTTTAGTGACAGACATGATTGGAAAAAAAGATTAAAACAACATCATGAAATCAAACTTTTAGCTAACATTGATCATTTCAAGGAGGCCGGTTTAGATGTTGATAAATGTTTATCTATGCTCCCAGATAGATTTAAACTACAACAACTCAGCTCTGTAGTTGAGGAGGAACTACCTACATCTGAAAACAAAGTCTATTGGGAAGTTACAGATGCTCTAGAGGCATTTTTGACAGGTAACATCTTTGTATATTGCATGATTCGGCTGATAAAATCAGAACAAAAGATTGTAAATCTTGATAACGAAGTTATTGATAGCATTACAGCAAGTCTCAAGTCAATTAAAGTTGTGGCCCTTCAGTTAGTTCGAACCGTATTAGTTCACAAAAATGTACGAATCGAATCAAGCATTGAAGATAAAGCATGTTATCATTTAAGAACAAAGAATATATTTTTTATTACAATGAGTGATTTGGATATTACTAAATGGATTGCAAGGTATCTTCACCATATTGCGTCTGTTGTTAGCACTTTATGTGAGGAAAAGGCACAAATGAAACATATACTAGCAGTAATCTCAAATCATAATTCTACAGCAGAAGAAATGTCAAATTTGCTCGACGATCTTGATGTTCGACCTGTTGATTATACACCAGTTGACAATTCCTGGGCACCATCTCCAGGTACACCGGTACCACGAGAATGTTTGCAGTTTTTAGTTCAAGAACTTGTACAATTTTCATCTGGTGACTATGCTGTATTCGAGGTATTTGATAATTTACATGATGACGATGAGGATGAGCAGGGAAAGGCTGCGGTGTATATTTATGTCAAAATTGTTGATTGTCTATCAACCGATCCAGATCAGTTCCCATTATATAAGGTGAATATTGGTGATGGACAAACAATGGATGTTAGATCCCTACGATTGTATGTAATTGTACGACCTCGCAGTACTGATGGAGGTTCCACAGCTGGGAACCCTCTAGAGACATGTGTGTATACAGGTGAAAAGAGGGTATACACTGAAAAAGATAAAGCTGCAATTTTCCAAGAAATAGAAGAAGCACTTGTAGATGCATGGCACATTAACTTCGATGATTTTAGACGAGTTTATAAACGATTACTACTGCGTTGGCATCCAGATAAAAACCAAAACTCCAAGTTATGTACTGAGATAACAAAGCATATTATCAACTTCGCAAAGCGTCTACAATCAGGAAATATTGATAGTACAAAGATTCCGTCATATAGAGAACGATATGGTGATGGGCATAACAGGGAAAGATATAGTCGACAATGGGATGACTACGTTTACAAAGCAAATAACACATCTGGTAACGCTTCCCAACATAGAGCGTACCCTACGTTCGATCCTGAGGAATTTGCAGAACGAGTGAGACGTGAAACAAGATATGCTTCTGGGAGCAATTGGCAGGATGATAACCGACCAACTCCCCAACCAGAAATGGCAAAAGTGTGGCTCACACAGGCTAAGAATGATCTTACTGCTGCCAAGTCACTGATGACAGTGGCGACATCGGAATCCTATAACTGGGTGTGTGCTACAAGTCATCAGGTATGGGTTTTTTTTACCTAACATATTGGATGATATGAGAATACTTTCCCAAATAAACGTAAAGCAACCGTGAATAAACTAAGAACGAATAAACAATATTCAGCTTATAATAGATTGCTGTATTAATATCTCTACCTTCTTTTGAAATATTTTCACAAATATATTTTTTACTAAATTGTAGAAATAAGGTAAAATTAGTGGGAGGAGAAACTCAGTTTAGATAAAAAAAAATACATTAACTAGCAACAGTAATTTTATATAATAATAATATCAAACAAGCCATGGTGGTGCCGGTGCCGAAATACTGAATACTTGGTGGATGATACCCTCAGAGACTAACAGTCCAACAGCAGAGGCATCGACCTAGTAATAGTAATACAAATTGCATATATCAAATTTAGTACGTACGGCACGTTTCTGGGGAAAACATCGTTCAAAAGAACACAACATCAATGTTTATTTCCTGTTATGTGATGGACAGTTTAATTTGTAGATGAAGATATAGAAAATTAGATTACGGCATGAAATGAATGTTGATATTTGTTACTTTGCCATTGGAATTTCTTTTTTTAGAAAGTCATGGTCAACATATATATATATATACAATTAGTTAATCAATTATTTCGCCGTTGGCATAGCAAGTTATGAGGCCGTCATGGTCGTAATCATATGGTAGTTGGATTTATAACTACCTATGCAATAAGTGCATATCACCACTGATGTTGTGAGTTCGAATCTCTATCAGGGCGAGATATACAACATTATGTGATAAAGTTTGTCAGTGACTTGCGACAGGTCAGTGGTTTTCTCCGGGTACTCTGGTTTCTTGCACGAATAAAAATGACCACCACGATATAACTGAAATATTGTTAAAAGTTGCATTAAAGACCTTCAAACAAACAAACAAAGACATAGGGAGTTTATACCGGAAGACACGTCTTCCCTAGTAAATAGTCATACTGCATTATGTTAAATGTAAAAGATATGTGCTGTCTGCATGTGTTATATGCTATGTTATAATTCTACTATGATTTCAGGCTGCAGAGAAAGCTTTAAAGGGCGTTCAAATTTCCATAGATTCTACAAAAGCCACCAAATTTCATTCTCTGATGACGCCAATAGCTCTGAATCATCCAGATTTAAAGCAAGCAGCCCAAGAACTTGAACGACGTGTAGGCGACTATACAAGAATGTGCTATCCAAGACCTGTGTTCTATCCAAGAACTCCATCAGATTTGTACAGTGAGGACGACGCCAGGGAAACCATAAGACTTGCTGAAATAATTGTTAGAAAGGCCACAACCTTGCTCACTTTAAAGTAAAAACGTTGCTACACGTTTTTCTTCCTTCATTTTCAGTAACTTCTATTTATAGTTTATATATGTTATTATGGTTTAACTGAAAGGTGATTTGAATATTGTGTATTAATTGTGTTGTGTGTACATACATTGTATATATATATATAATACTGAATTATAATAGGGACCGTCATGTTCGTGATCGCATGATAGTTGGATTTACAACTATCTACACAAACGGTCCCCATCACCACTAAAGTCTAAAAGTGTGAAATTGAATCCCGCTCATAGCGAGGTGTACTTGATACAACATTATGTGATAAAGCTTGTCAGTGATTTTCCCCGGTTATTCTGTTGTCCTCCACCAATAAAACTGACGCCATTATATAACTGAAATATTACTGAAAGTGGTGTTAAACACCATAACCCTAAAATTATTTGTTTATAATGTTTATTGTAGAATTGTCATATATTCCAATATATCATCTTCATCAATACTGTTGATGTGGTGTCATTTATTTTCATCTATGTCAATTTTCGTGGATTGGCAGAAACATTTGTTGACATTTGAATTGGTGTTTTAGATATTTGTAAATTATTGTTCTTGTTGATTTTGTCTTTCGTTGTTCATTTAATTCAATGGTTTGATTTAACCAATGACAATTAGTATTCAAGGAATAAAAATGTATTCATAATTTATGCAAATTGTGTAGAAGTTATATAAATGATATAATTCACCACGAAATGGCAGAAATATTGTTGAAAGTGGCATTAAACACCACCACCTATAAGTGGTATGACTTGTATCAAACAGATTTTCAAGATTGTATTGTTATAGTAATAATTTGATGTCTTTCAAAATTTCATCCTTTGAATTCTATGTGGAATACCAATAATTTGTTTTTACATATTCTTCCTGTTCTGTTGTAATATAACAAATGTTTATTTTTTTTATTTGGGAACTTTTTCGACAGTGTGATATTTTGTGTTTTTCTTTTTATTATAAGACCAATCATAAAGAAATATATCACTTGATGTACATTTTAGTATGGAGGTTTGGTTACATTATTTTTATCCCCAGACCACTTTTTCCACATTTTTCAAGTTAATAAAATCACATTAGATGTATCCTAAATATAATTTAACCTTGGTTCAGTCGTCCTGAAAGAAAAAAAAAAACCTGAAATTTGAATTGATTAAAATGAACTAGTTGCAAGAAACGTCACAAAGCCTATTCAAGGAAAAGGTTCGGATTTGAAATAAAATATGAAATTAATTTAAAATTTTGTATTTCCTCTTTTTTATATCAAATTATGAATACCCATTAGAGCAGGTTTTATTATCATTAACATTTATACAGTAAATGAGAAAACTCTCTTGATTTAGTCAGGTTTCTGATAACACAATCAATGATAGGATTATTTTATTGTACATATAAGTTGCATATTATTATTTTGTTTTATATATAATATGGATGATATTTTGTATATTATATTTGATTTTTATATTAAATGACTTATTGTTTATATTTAGGTATGTATTTCACAATATTAATTAATTATAATGATTTGTATGTAGATTGTTCAAAATGAATGATTGTGTAAAAGTTATAAAAGAGGTATGACTTATATCAAACAGATTTTCAAGATTGTATTGTTAATTTAATAATTTGATGTCTTTCAATATTTAATCTTGGATTTCTATGTGGAATACCTGTAATTTGTTTTCACATATTCTTCCTGTTATGTTTTAATGTAATAAATGTTTATATTTTTGATTTGGGAATTTTTTCGACAGTGTTATTTTTATTATAAGAAATATATCACTTGATGGACATTTTAGTATGGAGGTTTGGTTACATTATTTTTTATCCCCAGACCACTATTTCCACATTTTTCAAGTCAATAAAATCACATTAGAAGTATCCTAAATATAATTTGACATTGGTTCAGCCGTCATGGAAGAAAAAAAAACCTGAAATTTGAATTGATTAAAATGAACTAGTTGCAAGAAATGTCACAAAGCCTATTCAAGGAAAAGGTTCGGATTTGAAACTAAAATATGAAATTCATTTAAATTTCCTCTATTTCCTCTTGTCTATATCAAATCATATAGGCCATTTTGTTTGATTACCCATTAGATCAGGTACATGCTTACTATTGTACCAATGTTTTATCATCATTAATATTTATACAGTAAATGAGAAAACTCCCTTCAGTTAGTCAGCTTTCTGATGTATCATATACAGTTAAACCTGTATTAAGAGGTCACCTTTGGGACAAAGAAAAAGTGGCAAGTGACCTTTTAAGACAGGTGACCTCTTCAAAGAGGTTCAATTTATATGAAAATTTCTATGACAGGACAATAAAAAGGTGACCTTTTAATACAGGTGACTGTTTAATAGACGTGACCACATTGGCAGTTTTGACTGTATCTACAGAATCTATGATAGGATTATTTTATTGTACATATAATTTGCATATTATTGTTTTGCTTTATATAATATGGATGCTATTTTGTATATTATACTTGATTTTAATATTAAATGACTTTTTCCAATTATCTTATACTAACATATTATATATCATACTTATTGTAAGACTATAACCAGTTTTTGTCTTTTAATTGTGTTTCCCCTTTCTACAAGTATTATGTAGGCTGTTGGCAATGTTGTTTTTTATTTTATTATTCCATATTTAGGTATTATATTTAATTATTCCATATTTAGGTATATATTTAATTATTCCATATTTAGGTATATATTTAATTATTCCATATTTAGGTATATATTTAATTATTCCATATTTAGGTATATATTTCACAATATTAGTTATATTCATTTGATTTGTATATAGATTGTTCAAAATGAATATGATTTAATTATGAATTATCAGAATTACTTCATCTTTTCATATAGTACTTTGTTGGTAGCCATTGTTTTTCTGTGTGTAAATATTTTGTGAGTAACGTCAGCCATGTTGAATTAACTGCACACAGTTTACTGTTATTCCTCACTTATTGCATACAGATTCCAAATCTCGATCCAACCATATACAGATTTCCGGCAGGTGAGTGATACTCTCAGACTACTACGGTTTTCTCTCTCAGATCAAGTAGTACTCTCATCCTACTCCGGTATCCTCTCTCTCAGGTCACGTGGTATTATTGGTTTACATTAAGTTCCTCTCTCTGGCATTTGGTAGTCTCGGCATACTCCATTTTCTCGGTCTGCTCCGGTCGTCTTTTATGTAAGATTACTTGGTTTTCTTTGCTAATGAAGCTGACCTCTATGGTGTATATACAATGTTGTTGACAGTGTGATAAAACAGAAAAAAGTATTGAAGAGCTTGTTTTATTATCATGTTTATTATGGCAGTGGCATACCAAACAATGACACCAATGTTTGTTTGATTAAATACTGTAAATAAAAGTAATATCATTTTGATTGTCTATGTATCCAGAATGCCATTTGTCAAGTTGTTTTATCTTTAACAATGTTAAAATCTGTTATTTGGTGATTATTTCGATGTATAATGAATCAATAAAATTACTATGATATATTTACTGTAGATATAATTTGAATATTATAATTTTTTTTTATATAATATGGATGGTACTTTTATATTATATTTGATTTTCATATTTATTACCTTTTTTTATACGCCCGTCTTTAAGACGGGACGTATTATGGTATACCTCGGTCCGTCTGTCCATTTCACATGTCGTGCTCTAACTTAAGAACTCCGTGGACAATTCACTTCAAATTTCACAGAGTTATTGGCATTGATGGTCGGACGGTCTGTATTCTTTATGGTGAAATTTCAAATTTTCATTCCAGAGTTATGGGACTTTATTCATCAAATTGTAGGCGATTTTTCGTATGTCGCGCTGTAAATTGAGAACCCCTTGGCCAATTCACTTCACATTTCACAGAATTATTGGAAATGATGATCTTACGGTCTGTATACTTTATGGTGAAATGTCGAATTTTCATTCCAGAGTTATGGGACTTTATTCATCAAATTGTAGGCGATTTTTCGTATGTCGCGCTATAAATTGAGAACCCCTTGGCCAATTCACTTCAAACTTCGCAGTTATTGGAATTGATAGTCTTACGGTCTGTATACTTTTTGGTGAACCCCTTCGCAAATTCACTTCAAACTTCGTAGTGTTATTGGAATTGATAGTCTTTACTGATTTGTCAAAAAATGTTGTTTTCAATTGTATAAATATTGTATAAATGTTCCAATTGATGTTTATGGTGCAGCTGTTGGTGAAATTTAGATTTTTCATTTAAGAGTTATGGGAAAGAAAAATCTTTACAAATATTGTATGAATGTTGACGATGGGCGTATCATGTGCTCTTGGCGCAGCTGTTTATTATATTATCTAGAAGTTTGTCAATCATAATATGATATGGATTGTTGTCGTAGTTCTCGTTTTGTTAAGCCAACGTGCATATGTTTCAGAATATATTAATGTCTATATGACTAAACCTAGGCAATGATTCATAGCACAGAATAAACTTGTACATAACTTGTAAGGATTTTAGTCATATTAATTTCTATATAAGAGACCCAAAGCTGCCAGTAATATTGTTTTCGCCACGATGTTTTCACCAACAAAATCAATAATATGATTGACATTTTAACAACACAATAGTGGGCACAGAATATAGCTTCGGATTTGTTCTAAGGTTGAACCGTAATGAAAGCGGGAGGTTTGGCGCTTTCAAATCTGATTCAACCCACCATTTCTTTAGAAATGCCTGTACCAAGTCAGGGTCATTATGGTTTTCACAGTTTTCCGGTTGTTGACTGATTTTGTCTGTTTATATAATTATGAGTTTTGACTTTCTCTTTGTAAGATTGTTCGGAGTTCGGTAATTTTGTTATTACCCTTATTTATAATAAAATAGTAGATATCTAATTTAGTGCACACGACACGTTTCTGGATTGACCTTCATAAGGTACTCTCAATGTCGTATGGTTGGGAAGCCAATGTCAAGAGGCCCGAAGGTGCCAAAAAGGGGTGTGTTTTGTTATTCTATGAGTAGCGTATACTTGCATTGTCAATTAATGTTGGTGAACTTGTTTTCCGTATGTTGGTTATAATTTATTTTTGTATTATGCCAATAAAAACGTAGATATCAAATTTAGTGCGCATGACATCAGGTGACGCTCAAAGTTGAAAGTTTGGGAAAGCAAATAATTTAAAACTTTTCGGAGCAAGTAAACCAAAGTGTCTAAACAGGATCGCCAAAATCTGCTACTGTCACCCAACATATGTTTTATTGCTTTACCAGTGAGTTACAATGAGACCAAACATTTGAACATATTTAAGTTTGATTTTCAAAAGTTTCTCCCTTAGATTCTTTATGAAACCTCCAACATACATAATGCAAACATAAGTGCACTATGTTTTTTGAGATATAAAATGTAAAATGTAAAATTGAGCTAAAAGAGACCAACGATAGGATTATTTTATTGTATATATAATTTTGATATTATTGTTTTATTTTGTATAATATGGATGATATTTTGTATATTATATTTGATTTTAATATTAAATGACTTTTTCTAATTATCTTATATTAACATATTATATATCATACTTATTGTAAGACTACACTAGAAGAATGTTTTTCTTAATTTCCTACTCCAATTCTTAATAATTAAGAAAAACCTTGTTAAATTAAAGAATTTCATTTTAAATTAAGAACGGTCATATTCAATTAAGAACGTAAAATGTAAAATTGAGCTAAAAGAGACAACCACCCAAAATGTTTTTTTTTCTAAATTACATAAAAAACTATCTACACTTTTCAAGTGATAGCTTTTGCTGCACTATAATGTTCATCAGTAATTCTGGCGCAGGAGCAATTCCTGATCGACTTTCTTTCATAGTATCATATTCAAACAGGTGTAGCTTCTTAATGCTATTATTTACATCAAGAAAAGTTTGAAGATATCAGAAGTTGTAAATGGAAGGAGAGAAGATACCAAAAGACCAGAGGCTCCAAGGAGCCTGTAATCGCTCACCTGGATCAAAGCTGCTTTCAATAACAACGCAACTGCACTGTGGCGGCCACCTTGTCGGGAGAGCGCAACTGCCGGACACAATTTTGGAAGAGGACCATCCAATGACTATTTTATCAAAGTTTGGTTCCAATTGAGCAACTGGTTCCAGACAAGAAGATTTTTATGTGAATTTCCCATAGGTTCCTATGTTAAACTAAGTTCGGCTGTGGGGACCATCTTGGTCGAAGGACCGAACTGCCTGACATATTTTTGGAAGAGAACCACCCAATGACTATTTCATCAACATTTAGTTCTTATTGAGCAAATGGTTTCAAACAAGAAGATTTTTATGGGAATTTCCCATAGGGTCCTATGTTATATTATGTTCGGCTGTGGCGGCCATCTTGGTTGGAGGTCTGAAATGCCAGACATAAATTTGGAAGGGAACCACCCAAGGATCATTTCAAGAAAGTTTGGTTGAGATTGGCTCAGTAGTTTCAGAGAAGACTTTTTTAAATTCTTCCCCCTTTTTTCTATTTTTAGCTTGGCGGCCATCTTGGTTGGAAGTCGGGATCACCGGACACAATTTTGGAAGGGGACCATCCAAGGATCATTCCACCAAAGTTTTGTTGCAATTGGCCCTGTGGGTTCTGAGGTGAAGAATTTTATGTGAATTTCCCTTTGGGTCCTATGTTAAGCTAAGTTCGGCTGTGGGGGCCATCTTGGTCGAAGGGCCGAACCGCCGGACACATTTTTGGAAGAGAACCATCTGTAACGTGTATACCCTAAGCGGTCAATGGATTCGTACCGACTTAATCGGGATTCCAAATGCTAAAATACACTAATAATTCAAATATCACATTAACACAATGCAATGTGCACAAGCAAAATGATACCACGAAAATGGCACATTTTTAATAGATTCGAATTGATAACTTTTATAACGTATATACACAGTAAAGGATTCAGTCTTCTGAACACTATCAAATTGCACACTCAATTTGCTATTAGCAATATGATACTTCCTACATCGTCAGGAATCTGCAATTGTATATCAGAATATCACTAATCCAAACGCACACGGCAATCCAATGGAATCAATTACACAAGAAACACAAGATATACTACAATTGCTAAGTACACACTTCCAACAAATATATCCGTCACTATAGTTCCATTTGAACACATGCAAATCGCACAAATAACCATAAACACTTTCCTTATATACCTTGATATATTTGAATTCCGGAATTACGGAATATTAAAGAATATTCACTATCACATGGAATCACTATTTAATCCAAGGAATAATATATAACACTTACCCGATGTTGCTAGTTCAACACACTCCAACACACCCTCCCTGATAGCTGGATTCGGTCTCCTTATATACTCTGGGCGACGTGGACTAGTCTATTACTTATCTATGTAGGGGTGGCACACGACGATACCACAAAGTACTAAGCATTACTGTTCAAGGGATAACAGGTTATTTTCCGGTTCTCCAAAGAAAGGATGAACATACTGTTTAGAAAACAATAACTTTCCGTATATACAAATAAAAGCTTCTATCCCCACAACATAAATACCCCTGAACGGTAAAGTGGACTGCCTTTTAGTAAAGTAATCTTTTGCGTGAACATAAACATGATGAAGGTAGGAATCAATCAAAACAGAACATTTTATAATCTTTCTCGTATGAATACAAGTATCCATAGGCATTTTCGTCACATTACCCACGCCTCAAATTTCATGCGTCCTCGCATGACTCATTGAATACATCTGAGAAATCATCTATCAAAATGGTCCTCTTTCATACCCAAACTCTATCACAGTGCATACACCGTTCAATTGGACATAAATTACAACAATACAAAGCCTTATCCCGCTTTGTCACTACACAATACCAAATCAACTTTGGTATAAGTTAGCTTCTGACCATATAGATCTACAGCTATACTTCTTCTGACCACTAAGTCAGGCACCACTGCATCTGACAATAAAGCCAGGCAACACGACATCTGACAATAAAGTCAGGCAACACTTTGAATGTCCATCAAGTCTAAACTGATGACATCACAAGACACTACCCGTAGACACACAGTCTACCTATATGTCCAAATTCCCATCTTCCATATCACACATTTAGAATATTCTTCTTATACACAAACAATGTTCATGGGATTCCTCCTATTGTCCGAACAAAACACAATGAAACTTCTTTTGAATTCCTATATGTCCTACTTCACTAATTCACTTATTACAAATATCTCTATTTCTAACTTTTAACTTCTTTCCTACTAACGTCTGCAATTTTGAGTGTCACTGCCAAAGAATAAATTTTGGGGTCCCTAACAAATTTTGCCTCTGCAGCGGCCCCAAGGAGCCTACTTTTAACGAACTCTACAGAAGGATCTTTAACGTGCTCAGGCTGTGACATTTCCTGAACACGGGACCTCGGTTTATAGTCTCGTCCGAAAGACTCAAAAAGAAAAACACAAAATATCCAATTAACTTCCTGTTAATTTATTATACAAAACAAAATCTTGTGGTCTGATTGTTCCTTCACCAAAGTGTTCCAAACGTTCCTCATGCGGGCACTTTCTTCTCAACTATCTTGATACGCTTCCCTTCTTTCTCAAATTTCGTGATGATTTTTATGTAGGTAGTCACCATCTGAGGTTCCTTATTACTGCCTTGTATCTCCTCTACTTTTCTTATTTTAGCCTCAGTTTTTGGTGTACTGGCTAAGTGAGGTGGTAATCTTTTAGCTAGCTTTTGTCTTAGATCTTGAAGCTTAGGCTTGCGTTTTGGGGAAAATATAGGAATTGGTCCCGTCGCCTTCCTAACTGTTCTCCCTTCTTCTAGCGAAGAATTATGTTCCAATTGCTTCCCATCTGAGTTCTTAATATCTTTAATCTCACCAGTACTGTCCTTCTCTGGTGTCTCATTTCCACTGAGTGGTTCATTGCCCTTTACGTAGAGAATGTCCTCATCGCTAGATATATCCTCAAACAGACTCTTAGAGGGATCTGTCCTTTCATTCACTGTACTAGTGTCATTCCCATCGGATTCGCTTACATCTTCTCCTTTATCATCAATTATCTTTTCCCCCTTTTGAGTACTACCCTTGCTCGAACTAGACGGCGTTTCATTATTATTCTCATCCGTGTGTTTTTCTAACAACTCGTCTCCAGATTCATTAAGAGAGATCTCTTTTCCACCGTTTACACTACAATGAACATTTTTGATGTGCTTATTCAAATAAGCCCTCTTTCTGGTGTTGTAGGCGCACAAATCACAGAATAGGAGTGTGTCGGTGCACTCGACGAGGTGTTTGTTCCTATGCTCCTTCGTCTTGAAGGAAAGGGGACAGAATGGACACAAGAACCTGGCAGTTTCGGCCTCATTTACTGGTGGCATTGTCCTCTTTCTTTGGGTGACCTTTGTCTTTGGCATCCTTATTAGCTATAATGATAAGTTTCTCTTCTCAAATCTTCTAAACACTTTAACACTATAAAAAAAAAAAAAATAGTTTACACAATGCTAAATAACAATCACAAGTAGCCAATCGTATCTCAATAATTTACAGAATATTTTCAACAATGGAATCCCACCAGCTGCCACCAAATTTGTAACGTGTATACCCTAAGCGGTCAATGGATTCGTACCGACTTAATCGGGATTCCAAATGCTAAAATACACTAATAATTCAAATATCACATTAACACAATGCAATGTGCACAAGCAAAATGATACCACGAAAATGGCACATTTTTAATAGATTCGAATTGATAACTTTTATAACGTATATACACAGTAAAGGATTCAGTCTTCTGAACACTATCAAATTGCACACTCAATTTGCTATTAGCAATATGATACTTCCTACATCGTCAGGAATCTGCAATTGTATATCAGAATATCACTAATCCAAACGCACACGGCAATCCAATGGAATCAATTACACAAGAAACACAAGATATACTACAATTGCTAAGTACACACTTCCAACAAATATATCCGTCACTATAGTTCCATTTGAACACATGCAAATCGCACAAATAACCATAAACACTTTCCTTATATACCTTGATATATTTGAATTCCGGAATTACGGAATATTAAAGAATATTCACTATCACATGGAATCACTATTTAATCCAAGGAATAATATATAACACTTACCCGATGTTGCTAGTTCAACACACTCCAACACACCCTCCCTGATAGCTGGATTCGGTCTCCTTATATACTCTGGGCGACGTGGACTAGTCTATTACTTATCTATGTAGGGGTGGCACACGACGATACCACAAAGTACTAAGCATTACTGTTCAAGGGATAACAGGTTATTTTCCGGTTCTCCAAAGAAAGGATGAACATACTGTTTAGAAAACAATAACTTTCCGTATATACAAATAAAAGCTTCTATCCCCACAACATAAATACCCCTGAACGGTAAAGTGGACTGCCTTTTAGTAAAGTAATCTTTTGCGTGAACATAAACATGATGAAGGTAGGAATCAATCAAAACAGAACATTTTATAATCTTTCTCGTATGAATACAAGTATCCATAGGCATTTTCGTCACACATCCAATGACTATCTCATCAAAATTTTGTTCTTATTGAACAAATGGTTTCAGGCAATTTTGGAAGAAGGACCACTCAAGAATCATTTCAGCAAAGTTTGGTTGAGATTAGCCCAGTTGTTTCAGAGGAGGATTTTTTTTTAATTTCATCCCCCTTTTTTCTAATTTGCATAATCGATCAAAATCGGCAAAAGTTCAAAGTTCATAAAAAGTCCTGTAATACATGTTAAAAAGCTCATCATTATGCTTATACAGTTCAAATTTGGGCACATTCTGGCTTAAATTAGAGTAGTTTTGGCCATTTGAAGAACTTTCTATTTTTAGTAGCGGTGGCCATCTTGGATACAGGACGGCTCTGACGGACACAATTTTGAGAGGGACCCACCCAGGGAGCATCCCTGCCAGGTTTGGTTTAATTTGGTTCAGCGGTTTCAGAGGAGAAGATTTAAATGTGATCTTTTATCAAAATATGCCTAATTTGCATAATCGGTATAAATCGCCTGAAAGAAAAATAGAACCCACCGAACATATGCTAAACTACTCCTTGCCATGTACCTGCAGTTAACATTTGAGCTCATTTTGACTTGTACTAAAGCAGCAATGGACAATTGAAGAAATTTCTATTTTTAGTAACAGCAGCCATCTTCAATGGAGGGCGGGGCTGTCGAACACAATTTTGAAAGGGACCCACCCAGGGACCATTCCTGCCAGGTTTGGTTTAATTTGGTTCAGCGGTTTCAGAGGAGAAGATTTAAATGCGATCTTTTATCAAAATTTGCCTAATTTGCATAATCGATATATATCGGCTGAAAGAAAAATTTCACAGAAAAACCCGGAATATATGTTAAACTATTCCTTGCCATGTAGCTGCAATTAAAATTTGAGCTCATTTTGACTTGCACTAAAGCAGCAATGGACAATTAAAATTTCATCCCCCCTTTTTTCTATTTTGAGCTTGGCGGCCATCTTGGTTGTAAGTCGGGATTACCGGACACAATTTTGAAAGGGACCCACCCAGGGACCATTCCTGCCAGGATTGGTTTAATTTGGTTCAGCGGTTTCAGAGGAGAAGATTTAAATGCGATCTTTTATCAAAATTTGCATAATTTGCATAATCGGTATATATCGGCTGGAAGAAAAATTTCACAGAAAAACCCGGAATATATGTTAAGCTATTCCTTGCCATGTAGCTGCAATTAAAATTTGAGCTCATTTTGACTTGCACTAAAGCAGCAATGGACAATTAAAATTTCATCCCCCCTTTTTCTATTTTGAGCTTGGCGGCCATCTTGGTTGTAAGTCGGGATTACCGGACACAATTTTGGAAGGGGGCCATTCAAGGATCATTTCAGCAAAGTTTGGTTGAGATTGGCTAAGTAGTTTCAGAGGAGAAGAGTTTTTTTAATTTCATCCCCCTTTTTTCTAATTTGCATAATCGGTCAAAATCGACAAAAGTTCAAAGTTCATGAAAAATCCTGTAATACATGTTAAAAAGCTCATCAATATGCTTATACAGTTCAAATTTGGGCACATTCTGGCTTAAAATAGAGCAGTTTTGGCCATTTGAAGAAATTTCTATTTTTAGTAACGGCGGCCATCTTGAATGGAGGGCGGGGCTGTCAGACACAATTGTGAAAGGGACCACCCCTGCCAGGTTTGGTTTAATTTGGTTCAGCGGTTTCAGAGGAGAAGATTTAAATGTGATCTTTTATCAAAATATGCCTAATTTGCATAATCGGTATATATCGGCTGAAAGAAAAATTTCACAGAAAAACCCGGAATGTATGTTAAACTATTCCTTGCCATGTAGCGGCAGTTAAAATTTGAGCTCATTTTGACTTGCACTAAAGCAGCAATGGACAATTAAAATTTCATCCCCCTTTTTTCTATTTTGAGGTTGGCGGCCATCTTGGTTGGAACTCGGGATCAACGGACACAATTTTGGAAGGGGGCCATCCAAGAATCATTTCAGCAAAGTTTGGTTGAGATTGGCTCAGTAGTTTCCGAGGGGAAGATTTTTTTTTAATTTCATCCCCCCTTTTTTCTAATTTGCATAATCGGTCAAAATCGGCAAAAGTTCAAAGTTCATAAAAAATCCTGTAATATATACTAAAAAGCTCATCATTATGCTTATACTGTTCAAATTTGGGCACATTCTGGCATAAAATAGAGCAGTTTTGGCCATTTGAAGAAATTTCTATTTTTAGTAACGGTGGCCATCTTGGATAAAGGACGGCGCTGACGGACACAATTTTGAAAGGGACCCACCCAGGGACCATCCCTGCCAGGTTTGGATTAATTTGGTTCAGCGGTTTCAGAGGAGAAGATTTAAATGTGATCTTTTATCAAAATATGCCTAATTTGCATAATCGGTATAAATCGGCTGAAAGAAAAATTTCAAACAAAAACCCCGAACATATGCTAAACTACTCCTTGCCATGTACCTGCAGTTAACATTTGAGCTCATTTTGACTTATACTAAAGCAGCAATGGACAATTGAAGAAATTTCTATTTTTAGTAACAGCAGCCATCTTGAATGGAGGGCGGGGCTGTCGGACACAATTTTGAAAGGGACCCACCCAGGGACTATCCATGCCAGGTTTGGTTTAATTTGTTTCATTGGTTTCAGAGGAGAAGATTTAAATGTGATCTTTTATCAAAATATGCCTAATTTGCATAATCGGTATATATCGGCTGAAAGAAAAATTTCACAGAAAAACCCCGAATATATGTTAAACTACTCCTTGCCATGTAGCTGCAGTTAAAATTTTGAGCTCATTTTGACTTACACTAAAGCAGCAATGGACAATTAAAATGTTATGCCCCTTTTTTCTATTTTTAGCTTGGCGGCCATCTTGGTTGTAAGTCGGGATCACCGGACACAATTTTGGAAGGGGGCCATCCAAGGACCATTCCACCAAAGTTTGGTTGCAATTGGCCCAGTGGTATCTGAGGAGAAGATTAAAATGTGAAATGTTGACGGACGGACGACAGACGACGGACGAAAAGTGGTGACAATAGCTCACATGGGCTAAAGGCCAGGTGAGCTAAAAAAGGACATAAAATCATCGTCTTTTTGTTCCATTGTCTAGTTTTGTATTAGAAGTTTTCTCAACAGCCGTACATCAAAGATGATTTATGATTGTGATTTATTGTGTTTAATGCCACTTTCAGCAATATTTCAGCTATATCATGGTGACCAGTTTAAGAGTGGAGGAAGCCGGAGTACCCAGATAGAACCACCGACCACGGGCAAGCAACTGGTAAACTTTATCACTTGCGGCTGCGAGTCGAGTGCACCCTTTTTGTAATTTACAAAGCCGGGCGTGAACCCAGGCCGTATTGATGATGGGCTTGTATGAGTTGTTACGTAATCCAACTACCTAACTCATTGAGCCACCCGGGCTCTTGTATATCAAAGAACTGAGAATAAAACAGAAAAAGAACAAAACTATAAACAATAGTGGATAACATATATACTACACCGAATATTAAAGATCTTTGAACTAACAAATCACGAAAATAAATCTTTTAAGAGAGTTGCCTTTGTTCAACTTGCAAATATTTTTGTTTCGAGTCTGGTTTCAAAAATATACCAAGCAATGTCGATCTGTACAATGACGTTAGAGACTGCTTGTAAAATCTACCCAAGACGTTGACATTTGAATGAAAATTCCTATTCGACACGACGTATACATTTGAGCTAATTATTCCGTTTCAAGTTAAACTTTATTCCAATATGTTGTAATGTGTTAATTTTATTGAAATACGATCTTATGCATATCTTTCCTTGTACTTTGACAGCTTTGAGACCACTACGCAAATACCGGAAGTTGAATACGAGGACAAATACGGACATATGAGGGCACATACTGAGGTCAAATAACCAACACTGACTTTTAGCTATTATTGGACATGCAAAAACGAACATATTGCATCAAAATATGTGATAAATGTAGATATTTAATATAATGTGTATAGCACATGAGTAGAGCAGAATCTTCACTATGATGTCACTAAATTCTCTACTGAAATGAAGATCTGGTAATATCTTTTATATTTATGTTGAAATATAGCACAATTCAGCCCACCTCTATGGCCAATGTTTAGTGCACTATCAATAAAGCTTGTTCAGTTGATGACAGACATTTTAAAAGTTGGATTTGTTTAATAGCCTTATTCACCAGTAGTGTTGGTACATGTCTAGCTAATAACCACCAGATAACAATACATCGATGTGTATCCCAATATTACTCAAAGCTTCTTCTTCTTCTTCTTCTTCTTCTTCTCTTCTTCTTCTTTCAATACGGAAAAACTTCAACTTGACGAAGGTTACTTTCCGGCGCATGCCTGGCATGGCAATTTTTTTATTAATTTTCATTTTTTACAATTTTTAATTAATTTTCATTTTTTACAATTTTTCTTTTTTTTTTATTTAGTATAAGATAAAAACATGTTGTAGCCTATTAGATCAGGTGTGGAAATGTTTTAAGGAGGACATCATGTGTCAGTCTCTCCCTAAAAATTTCTGCAGAGGTACTGTTTGTAATATGTTCTGGTAATTTATTCCAATCTTTGATAGTTCTGCAGAAGAATGAAAATTTGAATGAGTCTTTGTTGCACTGTATTTGTCTGATGGTATTTGAATGGGTAGATCTTGTTCTGGATTGGCTAGGTATTAATAGGATGTTATCATATGGAACTGCAATTTTGTTGTTGATTATTTTGTAGAATATATGTAATCTAGTTTTTAGACGTCTTACTTGTAGTGTTGGCCAATCAAGTGAGTGTATCATTTCTGTGACGCTGCTAGTATTGTGGTGTCTGTGGCATGCATATCATGCTGCTCGTCTTTGGACCTGTTCGATTTTATAGATGTGTTCGGTGGTATATGGGCCCCAGACAGAGCAGCAGTATTATATTTTGGGTCGTACAAGAGATTGGTATGCTCTATCTTTTACAGATTTTGAATTAATTTGGAGGTTGCGTCTGATGAATGAAAGAGATTTATTTGCTTTGGACGTCATTTGTTGAATGTGATTGTTCCATTTTAAATCTGCTGATAGTGTGACTCCCAGATATTTTGCTGATTGTACTGATTCTAAGATGTGCCCATGCATGTTGTAGTAAAAATGTTGTGGCGATTTGTTGGTTGTTACTCTTAAGATGTTACATTTGTCTGGGTGAAATGCCATTAGCCAATCCTGTTCCCATTTGACAGCTGATTCAAGGTCTTCTTGTAGTTTTATGCAATCTGCTTGTGTTTTAATAGGTCTATATATAATGTTATCATCTGCAAAGAGTCTTATTTGGCTATGTTTGATGTAATCTGGTAGGTCGTTTATGCATATTAGAAACAGTATGGGTACTAGTACAGTTCCTTGGGGCACACCAGATGTGACTACAATTTTTTCAGATGTTGTGTTTTCTAATAGTACTGTCTGTGTTCTGTTTGCAAGAAAAGATGGTATCCAGATTGTTATTTGGTCAGATATACCATAACATTTTAGTTTGGAGATGAGTCTTTTGTGTGGCACTTTATCAAACGCTTTTGCGAAGTCCATTATTATTAAATCAGTTTGAATGTTTTTATCATTGTTTTGTGCTAGTTGGTGAGCAAGTGATATTATTTGTGATTCACATGATCTATTCGATCTAAAACCATGTTGTCGTTCGTACAAGATGTTGTTTGATTCCAGGTGTTCCATCATATTACTAGCCATTACATGTTCTAGCAGTTTACAGGAAATACAGGTTAGAGATATTGGCCTGTAATTTGCTGGGTGGTGTTTGTCTCCCATTTTGTATACTGGTGTTACATTTGCATGGTTCCAATCAACTGGAACCTGCCCTGTTTCCACTGATTTTTTTGTAAATGATGGTAAGTATGTCTGAGCAAATGTCTGCATCTTCTTTTAGTATTTTACCAGCGATGTTGTCTGGACCTACAGCTTTTTTTGGGGTTGATGTTGTTGATGAGATTCAGTATGCCTTTTTTGGAAATTGAGATGTTTTTCATGATTGGATGTGTACTAGAACCTTTATCTGGAATTTCTGTGTTCGCTTCTGATGAAAAGGCTGATTGGAATTGCCTATTTAAGGTATTGGCTTTTTCTGTTGGATCTGCATGCAAGACTTGTGCTAGTTCTCGTATCTTTGGTTTACCAGGATGTCCATCTCGCCATGCACCAAGTATTTTTCTATTAATATTTACAATCTTGTGATCGTCATCTTTCATTTGTATCCAACATGAAGCATCAATGGATAATTGTACAGCGAACAGAAGACTTTCCTCAATGACATGTGTGGCCAACAAATCCAAGTCTTTGTCGGTTGGTTCCTTCTCAAGCATTTCATAAGGAAGATTAAGTTTATCAAAGTGACGCAGCTGAAATAGACGTCAGGTGACTGCTTTGATTGACAACTGCTGCTAACAAAATAAACATTATGTACTTTCGAGACAAATTTAATATTACAAATATCTGGTGGTCAAAACAATATTCAATGAGATTTACCAAGCATTAAACATGAAACGAATAATGAAAACAAAATCCATTAAGAAAATTTTAATTTTCATGTCCATTTTTTATATCCCCTATATTAAATAGTATACTAAATCGTAAAAATAGCTTGATAGCAAAATGGCACAAATTGATAAAGAAATCAATATAGAGAGAGAAATAGTAGATTTATGATTATTTAATACCAAAATTATGTTGGGAAGTGTATGAAAACAAATTGCAAATAAAAGGGGGGGGGGGGGACTGTAGGTCATGACCCCATGTACCTGTGCTTTTACGATCACAATTTTCCTTACGTTGTCATGCACTTCAATTTTAAAAATTTCTTCGGCTTCGCGCACACGCGTTTCATTTTTTAAGCAGCTGTTGTGTGGGGAGGTCAAGTAGTTGAGACAAAGATATATTTTCGCTTTCGTCATTCAACACGTCCTCCATCATGCCATGGTAAAATCCGTGCCGCGCACTTTCCAGCAGACGTCTAGGGTGTGACGTAAGAAATGTCTGGAACATTGAACCAATGAAAAAGTAGGTTACATTCTAAGTCGGGTAGAGTATATTAAGTGAAATGTTATTGGTTAAGAAGGGGGTCGCATCGCTTTGCTCGCTCCGCCCTTCTTAACCATTAAAATTTCACTTAATAAACTCTAACTATAACTAAATTCAAAGTAATATTTAGAATATAACCTACTTTTTCGACCAATCAGATTTCGAGAAGTGACCCATTAAGTGCCACACTTAATCATTAAGTTTTTCAAAGTGACGCAGCTGAAATAGACGTCAGGTGACTGCTTTGATTGACAACTGCTGCTAAAAAAATAAACATTATGTACTTTCGAGACAACTTTAATATTACAAATATCTGGTGGTCAAAACAATATTCAGTGAGCTTTACCAAGCATTAAACATGAAAAAAATAATGAAAAAAAATCCATTAAGAAAATTTAAATTTCCATGTCCATTTTTTATATCACCTATACAATAGTATACTAAATCGTAAAAATAACTTGATAGCAAAATGGCACACATTGGTAAAGAAATCAATATAGAGAGAAAGAAATAGTAGATTTATGATTATTTGATACCAAAATTATGTTGAGAAGTGTATGTGCTTTTACGATCACAAGTTTCCTTACGTTGTAAGGCACTTCAATTAAAATTAAAAAAAAATCCTTCGGCCTCGCGCACACGCGTTTCATTTTTAATGCAGCTGTTGTGTGGGGAGGTCAACTAGTTGAGACAAAGATATATTTTCGCTTTCGTCATTTAACACGTCCTCCATCATGCCTTGGTAAAATCCGTGCCGCGCACTTTCCAGCAGACGTCTAGGGTGTGACGTAAGAAATGTCTGGAACATTGAACCAATGAAAAAGTAGGTTACATTCTAAGTCGGGTAGAGTATATTAAGTGAAATGTTATTGGTTAAGAAGGGGGTCGCATCGCTTTGCTCGCTCCGCCCTTCTTAACCATTAAAATTTCACTTAATAAACTCTAACTATAACTAAATTCAAAGTAATATTTAGAATATAACCTACTTTTTCGACCAATCAGATTTCGAGAAGTGACCCATTAAGTGCCACACTTAATCATTAAGTTTTTCAAAGTGACGCAGCTGAAATAGACGTCAGGTGACTGCTTTGATTGACAACTGCTGCTAAAAAAATAAACATTATGTACTTTCGAGACAACTTTAATATTACAAATATCTGGTGGTCAAAACAATATTCAGTGAGCTTTACCAAGCATTAAACATGAAAAAAATAATGAAAAAAAATCCATTAAGAAAATTTAAATTTCCATGTCCATTTTTTATATCACCTATACAATAGTATACTAAATCGTAAAAATAACTTGATAGCAAAATGGCACACATTGGTAAAGAAATCAATATAGAGAGAAAGAAATAGTAGATTTATGATTATTTGATACCAAAATTATGTTGAGAAGTGTATGTGCTTTTACGATCACAAGTTTCCTTACGTTGTAAGGCACTTCAATTAAAATTAAAAAAAAATCCTTCGGCCTCGCGCACACGCGTTTCATTTTTAATGCAGCTGTTGTGTGGGGAGGTCAACTAGTTGAGACAAAGATATATTTTCGCTTTCGTCATTTAACACGTCCTCCATCATGCCTTGGTAAAATCCGTGCCGCGCACTTTCCAGCAGACGTCTAGGGTGTGACGTAAGACATGTCTGGAACATTGAACCAATGAAAAAGTAGGTTACATTCTAAGTCAGTTAGAGTATATTAAGTGAAATTTTATTGGTTAAGAAGGGGGTCGCATCGCTTCGCTCGCTCCGCCCCTTAACCATTAACATTTCACTAAATATACTCTAACTATAGCATATATGATAGTTTCAAACCCCAGTTTGAGTAAGTAACTGAAGAATAAGTCTCTGTGGAGAAACTGCACCAACATGTGATTTATTTTTAGTCTGGTTTTTTTTTGTGGGTTTATCACTTAGTAAAACCAGTGATGCATGGCTATGCAAAAATTGCAACTCATTCCATTTCACGGACTCCGTTTTCGAACAGGAGAATGACACCAACATTGAGTTCAGCATAAACATTGATGAAACAAATCAGCAATCAGTTTTTGAAGAATTAAAAGATGTAAAGAAAAAAACATCCTAGAAAATTCATAGTACTCATTTGAATATAAACAGCATGAAATTTAAATTTGTTGGAATTGAAGAACTTCTTAATGAGAAAACTGTAGATGTGCTATTTATTTCTGAAACTAAAATTGATTCCTCTTTTAGAAACAGCATTTTTGAGGTATCAGGCAACAAACTTGAAAGACACGATAGGAATATACATGGAGGAGGCTTGGCAGCATTCATTAGGACAGACATACCAGCTAAGAGGAGATACGATCTTGAAAGTCAAAACTTAGAAAATATCATATATGAGGTAACTTTGAATAAAACCAAATGGTCCATCTTATATGTATACAGACCACCTAGCATATCAGATAAGAAATTTAGTGAACAGTTAACAATCACTATTGACAAATGTATTACACAATATGATCATTATTTATTGATGGGAGATTTGAACTATGATCTTTTATGTAAAAATAAAGGGAACATTCTTTTTGATTTAATGGAACTATTTGATCTTTGTAATCTAATAAAAGAACCTACATGTTTCATGAAAAATTGCAAGAATTCACTTTTAGATGTAATATTAACAAATTCAAAATCTCTGTGTTTTAAAACTTTAAACTTTACAACTAGTATAAGTGATTGTCACAACATGATCAGTACTGTCATCAATAATATAACACCAGCAAATGAAAAACAAAAGATTAAATACAGAAGCTTTAAAAATCTGGATGTAATTGCTTTAAATGAAGATCTGTCTAAGGTAAATATACAGGTACAATCAAATACAAGTACAAATGATATTAATGTGAATGAAATATATGAAACTTTTGAATCGGATATAAATACTATTTTTGATAAACATGTTCCAACAAAAGAAATGTATAGGAAAAATAATCAGTTGCCATACATGAATAGAGAATTACGTAAAGCAATATATAACAAGAACATGTATTATTCCAAATTCTTAAAAGACAAAAGTTCTAAAAACTGGGAACAGTACAGATTAAGACGAAATTGAGTAAATAAGTTAAAAAGAAAATCTGAAAATAATTATTTCCAAGAAAGATGCACCGGTGGCTGTAAACAAACTGAGTTCTGGAAATCCATGAAACCCTATTTCTCCAAAAAATCTAAAATTATTTTACAAGATAATGATAAAATTGTAACTAAAATGTAGATGTAGCTGAAGTTTTTAACAAATTTTTCGTAAATGTAGCCCAGGACATCGGCAAAGATTATACTTTCAATAAAAATGACCATCCCAACTTCCAAAAAATTGAAGATAAAAATTTTGTAAAAAATAGTTTTTAATTCAAATCAACTAATGAAACATTTGTATCTAAAGTCATTGATAAATTTAATATTAAAAAAGCAACAGGTGTTGATAAAATCTCTGTCAAATTGATGAAACTTGGTAAAATATCACTCTTATCACCAATCACAAAAATAATAAACATGTCAATAGACTCAGGTATCTTCCCAAATAGACTAAAGGAAGCACAGGTTACACCCCTATTCAAAAAGAATTACTCTTTTTTAAAAAGTAATTATAGGCCTGTCAGCATATTACCTATACCTTCAAAAAATTTTGAAAAATTTTATCTGTTCAATTGTCAGATTTTTTAAAATATTTTTGACCATTTTTTATGTGCGTTTAGAAAAGGACATGGTTGTCGAACTACTATCTTAAGACTTCTAGAAGATTGGAAGCAGGCTTTAGATTGTAATGAGTATATAGTAGCAATTTTAATGGATTTGTCGAAGGCATTCGACTGTTTGCCACGTGCTATTTTAATATGTAAATTGTCCGCGTATGGATTGTCAGATAATGCTACAAAAGTCCTGCTATCTTATTTAACTAACAAAAAACAACAAATTAAAATAGGGAATATTGTTAGCACATGGGCAAATATACAGAAAGGTGTTCCACAGGGTTCAATTCCCGAATCTCTGCTTTTTAATGTATTCATAAATGATATATTTTATTTTATAAAACATTGTGATTTATACAACTATGCAGACGACAACACCCTTTCTTTTCATTCTCCAAATTTTGACGAGGTAGTAAATGTTTTGCAACAAGAAAGTAATATACTCATAAATTGGTTTCATTTTAATTGCATGCAAGCAAATACAGAAAAATTCCAAGCGATTGCAGTTGGTAAAGAGTCTTTTGATAAATCACCCATTTTTCAGATTGGAACTGCAAATATATCATGTGATGAGGTAGTTAAACTCTTGGGTGTTGATATTGATTTCATGTTAAATTTTGATTGTCATATTAAAAATATTTGTAAGAAAGCAGTTCAACAGTTAAATATATTAAAGCGCATAGGTAAAAATCTTAGCAAATTGAACCGGCTTACTATTTTTCACACTTTTGTACTATCAAATTTTAATTTTTGCCCCCTGTCTTGGCATTTTTGCTCAGAAACTAATACGAAGAAAAGTGAAAAGATACAGGAAAGAGCTCTACGTTTTGTTTACCAGGATTATGGGGCATCTTATGAAAACTTACTGATTAAAGCAAAAATGCCAACACAGCATATCAGGAGAATAAGAACAATGGCACTGGAAACATTCAAAATTTTAAATGGTCTAGCACCACCTGTATTATCTAATTTAGTTCAAAAACAAGACCATAAATATAATTTTCGATATACAAATCTATTACAGATTCCACAGGTAAAATCATCAAGGTACGTAAGAGTTCATTTAGGTATGCTGCCTCGGTCTTATGGAATTCACTTCCAGACAATTATAGAAACTGTTCTAATTTCAATGAATTTAAAAATCTTATTTATTTTTGGAATGATAAATCCTGTACATGCATAGCATGTCAAAATTCTTAGTTATTTGTGACGGAGCGGTATACCAAAACTTTTAGTGTTCTGCTTTTTATTTTTCATTTTTTCGCTTTGCATTATCATTTTTTTTGCGTGCTTTATTTTGTGCTTTGCTTTGCTGTGTTTTTATGTTTCATTGCATTATGTATTACCTGCTTTACAATTTAATTGTGCATGCTTGATAGTTATGAACATGTATGTGCTACTTGTGTCTGTATGGATCTAATTTCAATGAATTTAAAAATCGTATTTCTTTTTGGAATGGTAAATCATAGGATAGACAAAGTGAGTAATCAGAAGCCGTAAATCATAGGATAGACAAAGTGGGTAATCAGAAGCGTAAATCATAGGATAGACAAAGTGGGTAATCAGAAGCCGTAAATCATAGGATAGACAAAGTGGGTAATCAGAAGCCGTAAATCATAGGATAGACAAAGTGGATAATCAGGAGCCGTAAATCATAGGATAGACAAAGTAGGTAATCAGAAGCCGTAAATCATAGGATAGACAAAGTGGGTAATCAGAAGCCGTAAATCATAGGATAGACAAAGTGGGTAATCAGAAGCCGTAAATCATAGGATAGACAAAGTGGGTAATCAGAAGCCGTAAATCATAGGATAGACAAAGTAGGTAATCAGAAGCCGTAAATAATAGGATAGACAAAGTGGGTAATCAGATGCCGTAAATCATAGGATAGAAAACATGGGTAATCAGAAGCCGTAAATCATAGGATAGACAAAGTAGGTAATCAGAAGCCGTAAATCATAGGATAGACAAAGTAGGTAATTAGAAGCCGTAAATAATAGGATAGACAAAGTGGGTAATCAGATGCCGTAAATCATAGGATAGAAAACATGGGTAATCAGAAGCCGTAAATCATAAGATAGACAAAGTAGGTAATCAGAGGCCGTAAATCATAGGATAGACAAAGTGGGTAATCAGAAGCCGTAAGTCATAGGATAGACAAAGTAGGTAATCAGAAGCCGTACTCCATAGGATAGACAAAGTGGGTAACCAGAAGTCGTAAATCATAGGATAGACAAAGTAGGTAATCAGAAGCCGTAAATCATAGGATAGAAAACGTGGGTAATCAGAAGCCGTAAATCATAGGATAGACAAAGTAGGTAATCAGAAGCCGTAAATCATAGGATAGACAACGTGAGTAATCAGAAGCCGTATATCATAGGATAGACAACATGGGTAATCAGAAGTCGTAAGTCATAGGATAGACAAAGTAGGTAATCAGAACCCGTAAATCATAGGATAGATAAAATAGGTAATCAGAAGCCGTAAATCACAGGATAGACAATGTAGGTAATCAGAAGCCGTAAATCACAGGATAGACAAAGTGGGTAATCAGAAGCCGTAATCATAGGATAGATAAAGTAGGTAATCAGAAGCCGTAAATCATAGGATAGACAAAGTGGATAATCAGAAGCCGTAAATCACAGGATAGACAAAGTAGGTAATCAGAAGCCGTAAATCATAGGATAGACAAAGTAGGTAATCAGAAGCCGTAAACCGAAGAAGGACAGACAACAAAATGGCAAACAATAATAACACTACACAGAAAACAAAAGATTGAGCAACGCGAACCCCACTAACCAGGGTGATTATTAGTTGGTTGTATCTAACTATGAAGGGTCCACGTGGCTCAGTGGGTTACATATGATCTACATAACACTACACAGAAAACAAAAGATTGAGCACACGAACCCCACTAAAAAAGGCTATTATTAGTTGACTGCATCTAACTATGAAGGGCCCGGGTGACCCAATGGGTTAGGTAGTTGGATTACATAACAACTCATACAGGCCTATCACCAATACGGCGTGGGTTCGCACCCGGCTTTGTAAATTAAAAAAAGGGTACACTCGACTCGCAGTCGCAAGTGATAAAGCTTACCAGTTGCTTGCCAATGGTCGGTGTTTCTCTCCGGGTACTCCGGTTTTTCCCACAACTAAAACTGGTCGCCATGATATAGCTGAAATATTGCTGAAATTGGCGTTAAGCAGAATAAATCAAATCAAATCTAACTATGGGTCTAACCAACGTTAACATAAACAACACGCATCACGTCATCTACATTTCATATTTTGCATCATGTATCATGTGCAAAAAATAGCTAAATATATGTAAACAAGAACAAACAGCAACAATATAAAATGAAATAAAGAATATCACACTGTAGGAAAGTTCCACACATTATGCTATTGTTTGAATATTTTCTCCTGACTGTAGAATATCAATCAAGGACAACCATGGCCGGTCCTTCCTGATCACATCTAAAAACTCATCTTTATCTTCTTTTATATCTACTTTAATAGTTAGGTTTGTGTCACGTGATTGAGCACCTTTGAAGGACCACAACCGTTTGTTTCCGTCTGTAACCCAGTATTTACCGAATGCTTTATACACAGTGATAGGCTCAATATTAGTTAGAATGTTCATAATGAACTCCAAGTTAGCCTGTAGATTTTGAAAGAAATCAGTTATTGTTATATTCTCCTTGGTGTAACGTATGTCTGATGGATTAAGTTCCGTTTGATTTCTGTGAGTGTTTAGACGTAGTGACCTCATATGGCGTGTCAACTCAGAGGAATCAGAGACAGGAAACATACTACCGGAAGCGGAAATCGGTCTACGATATAGTTCCGTTGTACTAGACTGATCTGAAGGGAATAAGGATGGCCCACTACAAGTGTTGCTGTTGTATGTTATGTTGGCTGGCTGATAGGAAGTCAAAACCTCTGGATCAATGCTCGTTACCTCACGATGCCACATGCCTTCGGCAGATCTTCCCGAGTAAAACCTTGCAGTTCGTCCGCCATTTGTAGAATTTAGTTTGTTTGAATTAATGAAATTTGTTTGATTGACCCAAATGGTTGTACATTTGCCCAATTTTTCAAGATGTCGGAATACCCAGAGTCGTCTATTATCGGCAGTTACCCATTTCCCATTCATCCTTTTAACACTAATAGAGGGTATATCAGATATTTTACATCTACCTTCAACTAATTCGTCAAGTGTTTCACCAAGATTTTTGTATGGGTGACAGCTGTTTTTATCAAACACGTTGTTTATTTTAGCTTGACTGAAACATATATCTGACGGTTTTAGCTCCCTTTTCTGAAATAATATAAATAAAAATCTAATGTTAATCATAAATAACACAACATAATCACAATTATGTCTGTTCTCTATTAACATGTCGTTTAAACATAAATCCACCTTTGACTTGTCGTCGTCGTAGTCGTATGGAAATTGGATTTACAACTACCTATGCAATCAGTGTCTATTTCCACTAACGTTGTGAGTTCGAATCTCGCTCCTGGCGAGGAGTACTCGTTACAACATAATATGATATGCTTTCTCCGGGTACTTCGGTTTCCTCCACAAGTAAAACTGACAGCCACGATATAACATAAGTATTGTTGAAAGTGGTGTTAAACACCATAACCATCTATTCGGAGTGGAATTTTTTGTGTGAAAACAACGACTGCTTGATACAGAAAGGAGCACTTTGTGACGATATACATCAGATTAACGTAAAATTAAACTGAAAATAATAGTTGAAGGATACCGTACAAAATTTTCGTAGTTTTGAAGAAAAGGTGAGGGTCTATCATGTCGCCGAGTAATTGTTGTACCACTGAGTCGATCCTCGGTATTTTTGTAAGTCACAAGTGGACTTATTTCTCATATTACTCTGGCTGTCTTCTCCAATGAAATTGAACTCAGTGAAATAGCTGAAATATTATTAAACCACATTGATATACAGCTGACTGTGAAATACCGACATTTCACAGTGATATTAAAAAATCGATAGCTGAAAATAAAGGGGTCCGACCTATAATCCGACAGTCCGATAGTCCGACAGTCCGATAGTCCGACAAATGCTTTATTTCTTTGACAGTTAACACTATAACATGTGTAATATGGGGCCAGAAACCGAACCGTTTACTCACCAAAGAAAGGTCCAGAACATCGGAAACACGATATCATAGACGGACAAACAATTGGCAGGGACACACAAGAACTAAAAAAAAACACATATATGAACAACACGGACTCCATAAAAACCTGGATCCAGTCGTGATGAACCGGTAGTGTAAGTATCCCGTATATTTGTTAGTAGCGACTACTTCAGGCTTTATTCAAGTATCGTGTAGCCGAGTCCAGCCAAGAAAAGTCACTATTGAAAAGAAAGATAAAATAAATGAATACAAAAGAAAGGAAAAGACAAAAAGAAGAGCGTACCAGTGTCCCTCGCCCTTTATCATGGAATATTTATGTTAAAAGCAATGTCGACACATCAATAGAGCTGGATACAATAATGTGTGCGAATTGATTGATTGATTGCTTGAGGTCCAGCAAGCAATATTTCAGTCATATTTAGGATGAGAAAAGTTTGTAAGCAAAAAATAAGAAAGAGGGGACTCTGGGATGGGTCAACATGCGCAACGACTTAACACGAGAACATGTTTTTCTGTCTCTTCCGACGACAAGTTGGTCCTATTTTTATTCCTCCGGATTCCTCGGGATTCCGACGGGTGACCCTGTTATAGTCGCCTTCTACGACAAGCACATATATAAAAAGTTACGATTGAAGGAACTGTCCCTAAGCGACCCCTTATATCACGGAACGAAACAGCATCGGAATATGACAAAATAAACAACTGTGCCATGATACGCCCCCCCCCCCCTTTATGACAAATGAAGGTCAGTTGCTCAGCGTGAGAACAGTAAATAATATGCTGCATTTTTTAAACCAATCAATTGTATATACCATAAGAAATCTGGCGGTTTCCAAACTGACTAAAATCACACCTCTTACTTGCTCCCCCTTTTATCAATACAATGTATGTCACGACGTGACCTATCAGTAAAAAGGGGGAACAAGTGAGAGATGTTATCGTACGAGGCGTGGATGGACGGACGAACAGCGGTATGCCATAATAAGCCCGTATTTTGACGGGCGTAAAAAAATGAATGGCCCATATCCTGAAATTACGAATATATCATCTTTGGCCAAATTATTTTTCAAAACTTTCATCAGTTTAAAGCATTTGTCGGACTATCGGACTGTCGGACTATCGGACCGTCGGATTGTCGGACTATCGGACTGTCGGATTATAGCTACGGCCCCAAAATAAAAATGACAATTTCCCAGTAAAAATAAAAATGATACATCTACATCTACTCCTACAGACTTTTAACATGTCACACAATATTATAATATAAGATACTTACATTTGTCATCTTTAAAAATATACACAGAAAATACTCAATCAAAGGACTTTTATCACAATTGCAATGAATAAATGACAAGCATTCGGGCGATTAGCTCTAGTTTCAGTTTCAGTTTCGATTCTTAAGAAATAACGAAACAGAAAATTCCCAGGTAGATGTTTATTGGAGCATTTTTAGTTTAACTTTATCATTATCTATCAGATAGAATATGCGTAACGTTCAGTCTAAAAATAAACAGTTAAATGTTGATGTATCTCTGACGGTTTTAGCTCCATTTTCTGAAATAATATAAATAAAAATCTAATGTTAATCATAAATAACACAACATAATCACAATTATGTCTGTTCTCTATTAACATGTCGTTTAAACATAAATCCACCTTTGACTTGTATGTCTGTACGGAGTTTGGGGGGAGGGGTGTGGGTGGTGGTGGCTGGGTCGTCGTGGTCGTAATCGTATGGAAGTTGGATCTACAACTACATATGCAATTAGTGTCTATCACCACTAATGTTGTGAGTTCGAATCCCACTTCTGGCGAGGAGTACTCGTTACAACATAATATGATATGTTTTCTCCGGGTACTTCGGTTTCCTCCACAAGTAAAACTGACAGCCACGATATAACATAAATATTGATGAAAGTGGTGTTAAACACCATAACCATCTATTCGGAGTGTTTTTTTTTGTGAAAACCACGATCGTTTGATACAGAAAGGAGCACTTTGTGACGATATTTATCAGATTAACGTAATATTAAACTGAAAATAATAATTGAAGGATACCGGTACCGTACACAATGTTCGTAGTTTTGAAAGAAAAAGGTGAGGAGCTATCCTGTCGCCGAGTAATTATCCTCGATATTTTATAAGTCACACGTGGACATATTTCTCATAGTACTCTAGATTTCTTCTCCGATAAAATTGACCTCAATGATATAGCCAGGGCCGCCAAGATGTCATCTTTTTTTTTATCTCTCTCTCTCGACATCTTTTGCGACGACCCGCTCGGCATACTCTGATTATAATTTGCTTAATTTGCATGTTGCAATGTGTGACAATGATCAGGGACGGATTCGGGGGTGGGGCGCGCGCCGGAACAAATATGATTTTTTGGCGTATAATCGTGATTTTTCACACGAAATACCCCAAAAATGTTCGCGCCTACCTAGGCTCGGCGCAATTTTTTCAGGTGCGCCCCCCCCCCCCCCCCTACCTTAAAATCCTGAATCCGCCCCTGATGTCAATGACAATGTGGTGACTGACGAAGTGAAATTAATAAATAAATAAAAAATAAAGGCTTACCGGAACGGAATCAACTGAGTTTAACAAAAGTCTGATCCTGTCTACTCACCATTAATGAACCCCTCCCCTGCAATCCTCGTTCTGCTACTCTCAGAGGGAAAACTTAGGGACTTAGCCTATCTGTATGTATTTGTCAATAGCAAATCACTTAGGCCTACATATTTCAGAGCCCTTATATAAAAAAAAAACAGTGGGCCCCTCCACCTGCAAACCTCGATCTGCCAGTGGCAATGGTTGTTCTTAGGGAAGCCCAAGCAGTCGGGTTTGGCCCTCATTTGAATCATTTAATATATATTTACAAGTCGAAAATCACTATATATATGTACATGTCATGATGGTTCAGTGCCCCATACATCGTAACAGAAAAGTTGTTATATATCATCAAGGGCCCTATGAAAGTCATTAGTGGACTCCTTCCTGAAACCTGGGGCTACTTCTGTATGAAGAATTTTATATCCACTACACGAAATTGTCATTCACATATTCACGAAAGCACACATTTTATTTTGTTTGCCTTGCTCAAAGTACACCCTCGTTTGACTTGTGGGCCCCCTAAACTCATGGACCCCGGGGCGCCGCCCCGGCTGAAACCCCCCTCTCAGTGGGCCTGGCATATAACTGAAATACTATTACCACATTGATGAAATACCGACATTTCACAGTGATATTAAAAAAAATCGATAACTCTGTGAAAATGAAAAATGATAACTCTACTAGACTTTTAACATGTAGTTGTCAAGACCAAGCTGTCATGATACAAGATACTTACACTTGTTCTATAGTCCGTTAAAAAAGAATATGCACAGAAAATACTTTTATTAATATTTTCTAGTTTCGGTTTCGATTTTACAAAATTAGGAAGGCATGTTGTAGAACATGTGGAGTGGAGTTTGGAGGCATTTTTGGATTAAAAATTTGGAGTCCATTTTTGGAGTCCATTTTAAATTCAATATTGCCGATATATAACAATACAAAAATGGAGTAATGAATTAAAAATAGTTGGAGGTCGTCTCTCCTCAGTTCTAACATAGATGATCCATCTATGGTTCTAATGAACAAATAATGAAGTATAGCTTTGAAAGTAGAAATGAGTAGGGTTAGTTATATTTGACTATAATGTAGGCCAGACAGGAACAGGTTTCATCACCCACTTCAAAGACTTATGGTCAAACAGGAACAGGTTTCATCACCCACTTCAAAGACTTATGGTCAGACAGGAACAGGTTTCATCACCCACTTCAACGACTTATTGTGAGACAGGCACAGTTTTCACCACCCACTTCAAAGACTATAATGTTGGTCAGACAGGAACAGTTTTCAACACCCACTTCAAAGACTATAATGTTGGTCAGACGGGAACAGTTTTCATCACCCACTTCAAAGACTATAATGTTGGTCAGACAGGAACAGTTTTCATCACCCACTTCAAAGACTATAATGTTGGTCAGACAGGAACAGTTTTCATCACCCACTTCAAAGACTATAATGTTGGTCAGACAGGAACAGTTTTCAACACCCACTTCAAAGACTATAATGTTGGTCAGACAGGAACAGTTTTCAACACCCACTTCAAAGACTATAATGTTGGTCAGACAGGAACAGTTTTCAACACCCACTTCAAAGTCTATAATGTTGGTCAGACAGGAACAGTTTTCATCACCCACTTCAAAGACTATAATGTTGGTCAGACAGGCACAGTTTTCAACACCCACTTCAAAGACTATAATGTTGGTCAGACAGGAACAGTTTTCAACACCCACTTCAAAGACTATAATGTTGGTCAGACAGGACCAGTTTTCATCACCCACTTCAAAGACTATAATGTTGGTCAGACAGGAACAGTTTTCATCACCCACTTCAAAGACTATAATGTTGGTCAGACAGGAACAGTTTTCATCACTCACTTCAAAGACTATAATGTTGGTCAGACAGGAACAGTTTTCATCACTCACTTCAAAGACTATAATGTTGGTCAGACAGGAACAGTTTTCAACACCCACTTCAAAGACTATAATGTTGGTCAGACAGGAACAGTTTTCAACACCCACTTCAAAGACTATAATGTTGGTCAGACAGGAACAGTTTTCAACACCCACTTCAAAGACTATAATGTTGGTCAGACAGGAACAGTTTTCAACACCCACTTCAAAGACTATAATGTTGGTCAGACAGGAACAGTTTTCAACACCCACTTCAAAGACTATAATGTTGGTCAGACAGGAACAGTTTTCATCACCCACTTCAAAGACTATAATGTTGGTCAGACAGGAACAGTTTTCAACACCCACTTCAAAGACTATAATGTTGGTCAGACAGGACCAGTTTTCATCACCCACTTCAAAGACTATAATGTTGGTCAGACAGGAACAGTTTTCAACACCCACTTCAAAGACTATAATGTTGGTCAGACAGGAACAGTTTTCAACACCCACTTCAAAGACTATAATGTTGGTCAGACAGGTACAGTTTTCATCACCCACTTCAAAGACTATAATGTTGGTCAGACAGGAACAGTTTTCAACACCCACTTCAAAGACTATAATGTTGGTCAGACAGGAACAGTTTTCAACACCCACTTCAAAGACTATAATGTTGGTCAGACAGGAACAGTTTTCAACACCCACTTCAAAGACTATAATGTTGGTCAGACAGGAACAGTTTTCAACACCCACTTCAAAGACTATAATGTTGGTCAGACAGGAACAGTTTTCATCACCCACTTCAAAGACTATAATGTTGGTCAGACAGGCACAGTTTTCATCACCCACTTCACAGACTATAATGTTGGTCAGACAGGAACAGTTTTCATCACCCACTTCAAAGACTATAATGTTGGTCAGACAGGAACAGTTTTCAACACCCACTTCAAAGACTATAATGTTGGTCAGAGAGGAACAGTTTTCAACACCCACTTCAAAGACTATAATGTTGGTCAGACAGGAACAGTTTTCAACACCCACTTCAAAGACTATAATGTTGGTCAGACAGGAACAGTTTTCAACACCCACTTCAAAGACTATAATGTTGGTCAGAGAGGAACAGTTTTCAACACTCACTTCAAAGACTATAATGTTGGTCAGACAGGAACAGTTTTCATCACCCACTACAAAGACTATGATGTTGGTCAGACAGGAACAGTTTTCAACACCCACTTCAAAGACTATAATGTTGGTCAGACAGGAACAGTTTTCAACACCCACTTCAAAGACTATAATGTTGGTCAGACAGGAACAGTTTTCAACACCCACTTCAAAGACTATAATGTTGGTCAGACAGGAACAGTTTTCAACACCCACTTCAAAGACTATAATGTTGGTCAGACAGGAACAGTTTTCATCACCCACTTCAAAGACTATAATGTTGGTCAGACAGGAACAGTTTTCATCACCCACTTCAAAGACTATAATGTTGGTCAGACAGGAACAGTTTTCAACACCCACTTCAAAGACTATAATGTTGGTCAGACAGGAACAGTTTTCATCACCCACTTCAAAGACTATAATGTTGGTCAGACAGGAACAGTTTTCAACACCCACTTCAAAGACTATAATGTTGGTCAGACAGGCACAGTTTTCATCACCCACTTCAAAGACTATAATGTTGGTCAGACAGGAACAGTTTTCAACACCCACTTCAAAGACTATAATGTTGGTCAGACAGGAACAGTTTTCAACACCCACTTCAAAGACTATAATGTTGGTCAGACAGGAACAGGTTTCATCACCCACTTCAAAGACTATAATGTTGGTCAGACAGGAACAGTTTTCAACACCCACTTCAAAGACTATAATGTTGGTCAGACAGGAACAGTTTTCAACACCCACTTCAAAGACTATAATGTTGGTCAGACAGGAACAGTTTTCAACACCCACTTCAAAGACTATAATGTTGGTCAGACAGGAACAGTTTTCAACACCCACTTCAAAGACTATAATGTTGGTCAGACAGGAACAGTTTTCAACACCCACTTCAAAGAATATAATGTTGGTCAGACAGGAACAGTTTTCAACACCCACTTCAAAGACTATAATGTTGGTCAGACAGGAACAGTTTTCAACACCCACTTCAAAGACTATAATGTTGGTCAGACAGGAACAGTTTTCAACACCCACTTCAAAGACTATAATGTTGGTCAGACAGGAACAGTTTTCAACACCCACTTCAAAGACTATAATGTTGGTCAGACAGGAACAGTTTTCAACACCCACTTCAAAGACTATAATGTTGGTCAGACAGGAACAGTTTTCAACACCCACTTCAAAGACTATAATGTTGGTCAGACAGGAACAGTTTTCATCACCCACTTCAAAGACTATAATGTTGGTCAGACAGGAACAGTTTTCAACACCCACTTCAAAAACTATAATGTTGGTCAGACAGGAACAGTTTTCATCACCCACTTCAAAGACTATAATGTTGGTCAGACAGGAACAGTTTTCAACACCCACTTCAAAGACTATAATGTTGGTCAGACAGGAACAGTTTTCAACACCCACTTCAAAGACTATAATGTTGGTCATACAGGAACAGTTTTCAACACCCACTTCAAAGACTATAATGTTGGTCAGACAGGAACAGTTTTCAACACCCACTTCAAAGACTATAATGTTGGTCAGACAGGAACAGTTTTCAACACCCACTTCAAAGACTATAATGTTGGTCAGACAGGAACAGTTTTCAACACCCACTTCAAAGACTATAATGTTGGTCAGACAGGCACAGTTTTCATCACCCACTTCAAAGACTATAATGTTGGTCAGACAGGAACAGTTTTCAACACCCACTTCAAAGACTATAATGTTGGTCAGACAGGAACAGTTTTCATCACCCACTTCAAAGACTATAATATTGGTCAGACAGGAACAGTTTTCAACACCCACTTCAAAGACTATAATGTTGGTCAGACAGGAACAGTTTTCAACACCCACTTCAAAGACTATAATGTTGGTCAGACAGGAACAGTTTTCAACACCCACTTCAAAGACTATAATGTTGGTCAGACAGGAACAGTTTTCAACACCCACTTCAAAGACTATAATGTTGGTCAGACAGGAACAGTTTTCAACACCCACTTCAAAGACTATAATGTTGGTCAGACAGGAACAGTTTTCAACACCCACTTCAAAGACTATAATGTAGGCCAGAGAGGAACAGTTTTCATCACCCACTTCAAAGACTTATGGTGACCCTTTATTACTCTTTTTTCAAAACTGCAAATCCGTGCTGAGAATGTTTTGTTTCACAGGAAATATATGTCATAGATTAGCTTTGGTGCTTTAGGAATTGAAATAGGACATCGATGTTCCTGTCATTGTTGTCAAAAAGATTACAAATGTGTTATGAACTGCATGCATCTGTCAATTGATCTTTAAAAATCTAAATACTTATACTAAATTATGGGGTATATTTAATATTAATAACACCAAATTAAAAGACACTAATAATATCCAGATAAATGATTGTTATAAAAAATAGAAAGGTGAGACTTTACACCTCAAATTTTGTAAATATATATTGGGTTTAAATAAGAAAAGTGTGAACCATGCTTCTCTTTCTGAACTGGGAAGACACCCTTTACATTATGATATTGTTAAGAGTCTACTGAAATATTGTTATAGATTAGAAAATCTAACAACAGAGTTTCCTTTATTGAAGAATGCCTTTTTATGTAGCAAGGATCTTCATTTTACACACAGTGCATCTTGGTACTCATCAGTTAATAAACTATTGAACAATATTAACATTCAAGACAACAGTATGTGATAAATGTATAATAAAAGTAAATTTGGTTTTATACTGAGAAAATGTCTTAATCAAAAACATTATGACTGGAAAGATACCAGCGAATCATTAAAGGATGGAAAACTTACCACATATTTATTTTTAAAGACCAATTTTAAATTAGAAAAATATCTAACATTAGTGAAAAATATGAATATAGAAAATCCATTTGTAAATTGCGCACATCCCCTCATAGACTTGTTATAGAAACTGGTAGATACACCAATATACCCAGAAATGATAGAATATGTAAAAATTGTACAAATCAAGAAATTGAAGATGAAATAAGGGTAATAACAAAACTACCGAACTCCGAACAATCTTACAAAGGGAAAGTCAAAACTCATAATTATATAAACAGACAAAATCAGTCAACAACTGGAAAACTGTGAAAACCGTAATGACCCTGACTTGGTACAGACATTTCTAAAGAAATGGTGGGTTGAATAAGATTTTAAAGCGCCAAACCTCCCGCTCTCATTACTGTTCAAAGTCTCCGGCTGTCACTATAACAGTATTTAAATACAGGAACAAAATAGGTAAAATAGTTGTCAAAACAGTACCATATTCAATGAATGTAAATGTCAAAAACACTTTTACGTCACACATTGATAAAAAAAATATGTTTGACATTTTTCTTGACTTCTTTATCTTTATACATTTTCACTATTTGAAAATGCATCGCTTATAATCGTTTCTGCAGAGACGGAATATATTTCGACAAGATCTTGGTATCGGAATATAAACTTTTTAAGAGACCGAATAAGGTGAATCTTTTAATAGCCCTTGTCCAGTAGCCTGTTTCTCAGATGAAGATGACGTTTCAGGAAATCAGAATAATTGCTACTGGCCCTTGCATAGCGAATCAATTGCGAGATGTAAACACCATATGCATGAGAAGCTGGTATATTGCTGCACATGTTTGGAAAATTTATGATTTTAAAATTGAAGTCGTCCCGTTTATCATAAATTTTAGTACTGAATTGACCACTGTCGTCAAATTCGAGGTATAAGTCTAAAAATGATGCGGACGAAGCTATATCTGTGGTCTCTTTAACTTCCAGCTCTGGAGGATATATCAATGGAAGAAATTCTGCAAATCTAGAATTATTGATAGATGAAACGTCATCAATATATCTGTATGTGAAATTAAAGGCTCCAGCCTCATGAATCTTCTTATCTTTTACAAGCTTTTGAAGAAACACCGACTCATATGAGTATAAAAATAAATCGGCTAGAAGAGGGGCACAATTCGTACCCATTGGTATGCCGACGACCTGCTGAAACAGTGTCCCTCCAAAGGAGACAGATATGTTATCGATGAGGAACTCCAGCATATTGATCACTTGTTCCTCGGAGTAGCATGTTTTACCGTTTTGAATTTTGTTTGAAAAATATGTGGAATTGTAGCCTAACACAACAAATTTTGAGACATAGTTTCTATGACTGAAAGCTTTATGAATTGTTTCTTTTAAGCGGGTTTTTAATTTGTCATGCGGTAGGGTGGTATATAGAGTTGAAAAATCAAAAGTTTCAATGGAGGATACCTGAGAGAAAGATCTTGATTTCAGGTTATCCAAAAGATCTTTAGAGTTTTTCAAAATCCACATGTGATTTATGCCACTACGCGAGTAAACAGTTTCACACTATTTCTGTTGTCCCTCTTTTACTGCAGACAGAATCTTTGTCAGGTGAATAGACAATTCTTTCGTCGAACAAGTTGATGATCCCGCTATGTACCTTTCTTTGTATGGTGTCTTATGGAGATTAGGTATCCAATATAAATAGGGTAAATCCTCAGACTCTTTACCAGAGGGAATGTTTAAAGAGGTCATGAATGATCTGTGGTTAGCTAGGATTTCATCTTTGTCGAACGAAATTGGTTTGTATGTGGTATTACTAGAGGTGTTGCTATTTATGCCTAATTCCTTGATTAGGCATTCGAAGTAATATGATTTACATACAAACACGATATTGTTGGAAGCCTTGTCCGCAGGAACGATAACACATTTGTCACGAAGAGAGGAAAGACACTTAACAGCTTCTTGGTCTTTAAATACAGACTTAGATCGACTATTAACACAATTTTTGAGTTTGAGAATCCGACCTTGTACTAGAGACCTAATTGTTCTAATCCAGTCTGACAAGGACTCTAACTCAGGATCTTGGTCTACTTCTCTCTTTATCCACCTTATGGCATAATCTTCAGCAGCATCCATAATTATCTTGAAATTATGTTTCCAATTGATGTGTTGAGGTTCTCTGAATTTAGGACCATGATAAATCACCTTTCGGAGACTCTCATGTTGAATGATATTCAGATCACCAGTGATTACATGTCCAGATGGGTTGTATTGAAAAGGAGAGTGGGAGCAGTCACAAGTCAGAGGGTTCTTAAGGTACTCTTCTATGTTAATCTCTTGCAATGCCTCTTTGTAGTTGAAAATTTTACGGCCAATGCTGTTAGTGTAACTATAGGAGACAATGGGAACAGATTGGTTTTTGAAATATGGTGGAATTTCTTTTACGACCTCTTTTCTATTAAGAATGTTGCTGATGTTAATAGCATCGATTCCTTTGTTAGCAAACGGAATATGGAGGAATTTTCTCACTAGATGTCTAAAATTTAGTGGGGAGAGAGATGATTTTTTCAATTCCATATCAGCGAAAATTAAAAATTTTACCAATTTATCTGATAAAAATTAATTATTTTGGTTGATGAATTGTGAAAATCAGGAGATCTTAATCTCTGTTGGAAGATTTCTTTACCAAAACATGCCCTAATTACTACTATATATTTATATTATATACTTTATGTGTTTATAGCATGTTTGTATGTCATGTTCTATCAATCATCAGCTCTTTCCCTCTTGTGAGTTTATATGTGTAATTTTACTATATGTGTAATTTCTGTTTGCCCCTCGAGGGCTCATAATTGGAATACAATTTATTTGATTTGATATACTACAATAATAAAATATAAAAGTGCTTGAGTTAAATGGAAAATTTTTGTATGTATGACAATTATCCAATTAATTTAATTTCTGAATAACTTGATTGATACACTGTCAACAACTTTTTATATCCTTTATTCACCACATTTTATTTTTGATTTAGATTACATCATCTTGCATTGAAGGAGAGCAACATATTATATTATATAGTCTGTTACATTTCCATTTGAAGACAATGTTTTGTTTACTTAATCTATATGATATTGACGCATTATATAAAAATCCTTACTCTCTCCGAAATGTTGTAAGTGAAAAATTACAAATCCCAAAGGCAAAAACTGAATTTTTTAAGAAAACTTTTACATACTCTGGACCAAAGCTATGGAATGAACTTTCGTTTTCGATACGGCAAGCTTCTTCTCATAATGCATTTAAAACAAAAGTTAAAAGTCTCATTTTTAAATGATGATGTACCTTAAATTACCATTAAATATTTACTAAATCTTTTTGTGTATGTATCTATTTATTCCCATTTCAGTTTATTACTTGAACTGCTTGCTTTCCTGGACCAGACACGGGGAGAATCTAAATGCGATTCTTAAGCACCGTCCCCTGGTGTCTCCTCCAGCTAAGTAATCACAGTCCTTCCATCAAACACATGCCGTTTTACTACTTGAGCCGCTTGCTTTGCTGGATCAGACACGGGGAGAATCAAAATACAATTCTTAAGCATCGTCCCCTGGTGTCTCCTCCAGCTAAGTAATCGCATACATGTAGTGCATTCTTCAACCATACGATACACTCTGCAACTGTACATTACTCCTGGCCTCTCCTCGGGTCGTGCTGCCGAACACAGCCTATTTATTTATTTATATATTTTTTGTAACATATATCATTTAAATAGTTAGCATTGTCTTGTTTATGAACATATGTCTCCATTATGTATTGTTGTAACTGTTGATATTATTATGAATGTATATTTGTTATTGCCCCTTGAGGGACCTTAATTGGAATAAAATATATTGTATTGTATTGTATTGTATTGTATTGTATTGTACAATGTACTTATTAACTTATTACAATGTATTGCTTCTTGTGTGTAACTTTTATATGGTGTACTTTACCACAGGCACTCGAATTCCGGACCCCCTTTTTCCTCATTTGGTCCCTCCCGCGATTATGGTATGGATCTTTGTCTGGAAGTATATCTTTGAACCATTTATCCATATTTTACAACATTTCGTGTTACAACTCCTACTAACTTTTGTTTCTAGGTCCAGCTGCCGTTTTACTTATATATACATTATCAATATTTCCGTATAGGAGAATGTCCAAGTAACTCTCCATTCCTTAAAAATAAGGGAGCCGAGGCCACGAAGGGGCCGAGGCCCATTGTTTTTAAGGAATGGCGAGATACGAGGACATTCTCCAACTTAAAATCCACCCTTTGTACTTTATAAATTTGATTAATTATTAATCTTGTCACAAAACAAGTCTGTGTATAGTATCTAAAGTACAAAGTATTAAATTGTTTGCCCCTTGTGGGACCTTAAAAGTACAAAGAGAACAATAACTCTCCATTCCTTAAAAATAATGGAGAGTTTTGACAATAGATTTACATCACAGGTGGATTTTAATTGTTGTTATTATATGTACATTGTATGTTTGTATTCCATATTGTCAATCATTGTAATTGCTATGCCCCTTGTGGGTCCTTAATTGGTCAATACAATATTCTTCTTCTATACAAGTAAAACGGCAGCTGGATCTAGAAACAAAAGTTAGTAGAACGAGAGAGTTGTAACACGAAATGTTGTAAAATAGGGATAAATGGTTCAAAGATATACTTCCAGACAAAGATCCATACCATAATCGCGGGAGGGACCAAATGAGGAAAAAGGGATGTCCGGAATTCGAGTGCCTGTGTACTTTACAATGTATGTTTAAATATGTCAATGAGGGCCTCAGGGAAGATTAGTTATTAACTAATTGTGAAACCCTCTATAAATAAAGAATTTATTATCATTATTATTAGAAATTCAAAGTAATATATATATGATAGTTTCAAACCCCAATTTGAGTAAGTAACTGAAGAATAGGTCTCTGTAGAGAAACTGGACCAACATGTGATTTATTTTTATCTGTTGGTTTTTTGTGGGTTTATTGGGGGGGGGGGGGGCTTAACAAATCTGAGGGGCAAAAAAAAAACCACTCGACCGCCCTAATCTCCCCCTTTTAAGGCCAAAGCTAGCTGTCAGATCTGCACCTGACGTTTACCTTGAACTATAAGAATAAGAAGAATAAAAAAAAAAGAATTTGCATTGTCCAATAGATTTTTATCTGTTTTTATCAAGGGGCAAAGTCATTACAGTGTTTCATAAACAATAACATTAAAAAATAAAAATATAAATATTGTACGTTACAATGAACAAAACTGCCCATAAAATATACTGAACTATATATTCAATTGATATTATAATAATAATTTTGTATTCTCTTAGTGTTATACAAGGACGTACAAGGACGTCCTTGTGCTATACAATACATTAATATATACCACACTTTTTTAACCTATTTAATAGTATGTCATAATTTAAAATCAGTTTTCAGAAAATCAGTTTTCCCGAAAATGAAATGAAATGAAAGTAAAAGTAAAAATAGCCTGGTTGGTTAACTTGTTAAATTTAGGCAGCGAGGAGATGTTGGTGAGTCAAAGAAGGGTAAGCTCAGAAGCTATATCTTATAAATTATTATTTAACATATTAAAATATTATTTATAGCGTAACATTTATTGTCAATTGAGTGTGCCTAAATATAGGAATACACATAGACCATAGCCATAGGCTCTATTTAAATGTTAACATCACATGCACAGACAGGGGCCGGTAACAATCTGCACACGAAATGAGCTAAATCCTAGTATACATGTGTGAAAAATATCTGATGCAATGATGGCTAACCATAGATATGCACAGAGACTTGCTCCCGGCCACTAAATTTGCCTCACTGATTTTTTTTTTTAACTGTCAATGATTTTTAAATAGGTAATACATTTACAGTAAAAAAAAACAACATTCAGTGGAACAAATTTAGTGTCCGGCAGCAATTCATTGTGGATACTGTAAGCATCTAGAGCTATTTATATCTCGTCATTCAATTAAAATAAAATGTGTAACCTAGAACATTATGAGTAAAAAGTAAGCACTACTATTGTCTTGACAACACTATCCTCCAGCAAGTTCCATTAACCGCCTATCTCGGCATTACCATCGCTGAAGATCTAAAATGGAACTCGCACATAAACAATATTACCAAAAAGGCTAACTCGACCCAAGGTTTCCTCCGTAGAAACCTGCGTAGCTGCCCACCATCTAGCAGACGCAGTGCTTACGTCTCGTTAATCAGACCAGCCCTGGAGTACGGTGCAGTTGTGTGGGATCCTTACCACCGAGACACTAGATTTATCACCGGCGATTACCGCTCAAGAGAACCAGGATGCATAACATCGATGCTCAGTGACCTCAACCTACCACCATTTGAGGACAGGCGCCGCAACATCAGACTAGCATACTTCTACAAGGTTGTCGAGGGGGTGGTACCAGCCATACCGCCTCAGAAATACCTGACAAGCAGAAAACCAGGAAGAAACATTCGAGCAAAAAACTTTAGTGACTTTAACACCATGAACATTGTCAGCAGATCAATCTGTAACAACAGTAGAGGCTTCACCGTGCCATCGCGTAAGACCGACCAGTACAATAACGCCATAAACATTGTCAGCAGATCAATCTGTAACAACAGTAGAGGCTTCACCGTGCCATCGTGTAAGACCGACCAGTACAAAAACTCATTTGTCGTTAAAACGACATTAGATTGGAACCATCTGAGTGACTCTTTTGTTACATGTGACAGTGTCAAGGGGACTCAAGGCATTTAGATCAGCCCTCGAATCGAGCGACTGATTCGATCCGCGCCCTCTCACCCGCTGCAAAATTACCATTTCTGGGATATAGCAGTGTACCCTATATAGATACAGATACAGATGAGTAATACCGACATTTTAAAATGTAGATAACGTTCTAGATAACTGATATATGAGGGCTTCACTGACATATTCCCATTATATTGAAGGGTTTCTCTAGAAATCCAAAAGAAGATTGCCCGGTTCTTTATATTTTCTGTTCCCGCTATATACATGATACACTAAAGCTTTCACTGAATATATTAGCGCTGTGTGACTGCTGTCTATGTTGATCACATATATCCCATTGCACTTGAAATAGGCCTAATAATACGATACCACAGTGGCATACACGGCTAGGGGTGAACATACAATGCTAGGAATGTACATACACAATTAGAGAGGTACATACACAACTAGGGAGGTACATACACAACTAGGGAGGTATATACACAACTAGGGAGGTATATACACAACTAGGGAGGTACATACACAACTAGGGAGGTACATACACAATTAGAGAGGTACATACACAACTAGGGAGGTACATACACAACTAGGGAGGTATATACACAACTAGGGAGGTACATACACAACTAGGAGGTATATACACAACTAGGGAGGTATATACACAACTAGGGAGGTGCATACACAACTAGGGAGGTACATACACAACTAGGGAGGTATATACACAACTAGGGAGGTATATACACAACTAGGGAGGTACATACACAACTAGGGAGGTATATACACAACTAGGGAGGTATATACACAACTAGGGAGGTACATACACAACTAGGGAGGTACATACACAACTAGGGAGGTACATACACAACTAGGGAGGTATATACACAACTAGGGAGGTACATACACAACTAGGGAGGTACATACACAACTAGGGAGGTATATGCACAACTAGGGAGGTACATACACAACTAGGGAGGTATATACACAACTAGGGAGGTACATACATAACTAGGGAGGTATATACACAACTAGGGAGGTACATACACAACTAGGGAGGTATATGCACAACTAGGGAGGTATATACACAACTAGGGAGGTACATACACAACTAGGGAGATATATACACAACTAGGGAGGTATATACACAACTAGGGAGGTATATACACAACTAGGGAGGTACATACACAACTAGAGAGGTATATGCACAACTAGGGAGGTATATGCACAACTAGGGAGGTACATACACAACTAGGGAGGTATATACACAACTAGGGAGGTATATACACAACTAGGGAGGTACATACACAACTAGGGAGGTACATACACAACTAGGGAGGTACATACACAACTAGGGAGGTATATACACAACTAGGGAGGTACATACACAACAATGGAGGTACATACACAACTAGGGAGGTACATACACAACTAGGGAGGTACATACACAACTAGGGAGGTACATACACAACTAGGGAGGTCAATACACAACTAGGGAGGTACATACACAACTAGGGAGGTATATGCACAACTAGGGAGGTACATACACAACTAGGGAGGTATATACACAACTAGGGAGGTACATACATAACTAGGGAGGTATATACACAACTAGGGAGGTACATACACAACTAGGGAGGTATATGCACAACTAGGGAGGTATATACACAACTAGGGAGGTACATACACAACTAGGGAGATATATACACAACTAGGGAGGTATATACACAACTAGGGAGGTATATACACAACTAGGGAGGTACATACACAACTAGGGAGGTATATGCACAACTAGGGAGGTATATGCACAACTAGGGAGGTACATACACAACTAGGGAGGTATATACACAACTAGGGAGGTATATACACAACTAGGGAGGTACATACACAACTAGGGAGGTACATACACAACTAGGGAGGTACATACACAACTAGGGAGGTATATGCACAATATTTAGCTAGAGATGTACATATACAGTGAGGGAGGTACATACACAACGATGTACGATGACCCCACCCCTCCTCCAGAAGTTCCAAGATTTACTACTATGACTAGTATTAAGTGTTAGATTAATGATGTACGATGACCCCACCCCTCCTCCAGAAGTTCCAAGGTTTACTACTATGACTAGTATTAAGTGTTAGATTAAATGATGTACGATGACCCCACCCCTCCTCCAGAAGTTCCAAGATTTACTACTATGACTAGTATTAAGTGTTAGATTAAATGATGTACGATGACCCCACCCCTCCTCCAGAAGTTCCAAGGTTTACTACTATGACTAGTATTAAGTGTTAGATTAAATGATGTACGATGGCCCCACCCCTCCTCCAGAAGTTCCAAGATTTACTACTATGACTAGTATTAAGTGTTAGATTAAATGATGTACGATGACCCCACCCCTCCTCCAGAAGTTCCAAGATTTACTACTATGACTAGTATTAAGTGTTAGATTAAATGATGTACGATGACCCCACCCCTCCTCCAGAAGTTCCAAGATTTACTACTATGACTAGAATTAAGATTGATAATGTTAGATTAAATGATGTACATGCACAACTAGAGAGGCACATACACAACGATGTACGATGACCCCACCCCTCCTCCAGAAGTTCCAAGATTTACTACTATGACTAGTATTAAGTGTTAGATTAATGATGTACGATGACCCCACCCCTCCTCCAGAAGTTCCAAGGTTTACTACTATGACTAGTATTAAGTGTTAGATTAAATGATGTACGATGACCCCACCCCTCCTCCAGAAGTTCCAAGATTTACTACTATGACTAGTATTAAGTGTTAGATTAAATGATGTACGATGACCCCACCCCTCCTCCAGAAGTTCCAAGGTTTACTACTATGACTAGTATTAAGTGTTAGATTAAATGATGTACGATGGCCCCACCCCTCCTCCAGAAGTTCCAAGATTTACTACTATGACTAGTATTAAGTGTTAGATTAAATGATGTACGATGACCCCACCCCTCCTCCAGAAGTTCCAAGATTTACTACTATGACTAGTATTAAGTGTTAGATTAAATGATGTACGATGACCCCACCCCTCCTCCAGAAGTTCCAAGATTTACTACTATGACTAGAATTAAGATTGATAATGTTAGATTAAATGATGTACATGCACAACTAGAGAGGCACATACACAACGATGTACGATGACCCCACCCCTCCTCCAGAAGTTCCAAGATTTACTACTATGACTAGTATTAAGATTGATAATGTTAGATTAAATGATGTATAGCACATTTTAAGGGGAAAAAGGAGTGCACTCCCTCTAAATCTGCACCTGAAAAGCTCCAAATGTTAGAACCAGACAAATATGTTGTCCGTAAATGAAACCAAATGAAATAAGGGGGCAGGTCCAAAGCTCACACTTTCCCCTGGATCCAGTTACGTATGTTAATTAATACCCACAATTTTGTGTACTTTCAATATATCAAAGAACATGTAGGGTAAACATGAGTCCAATATACAAGTGTCATTAAACAGAACAACAGCATTAAACCTTCAGGTATGTCAGTACAGTCCAAATAATTAGTCCATCCAGGATGGCCATCAATTTTATTCTTGATTTTTAGGTCGTCTTCCTGTGAAAATCCAAATGAAAATGATACCCTTCCTTGGAGGAACTGATTACTTGAACTAGTACATTAGAACAATTAATAAACAAGAAGGTAAGTAGACTTTCATTGATTATTTATTGATTGATTGGAGTTTAATGCCAACTTTAGCAATATTTCAGTTATATCGTGGCGTGAACACATTTTATTATTAAACTTAGACACCTACAAGATCCTTAGAAATAAAACATAAAACACACTTGTTTATAAAATAATCGGACTATATATACAAACATGTTTAATAGTCCTACTCACACATTTCCATTGACAAGAATCTTATTATCTTCATACCAAATCAACACATACAAATAATTTACACATGCATACAATTACTTTATATACTACACAGTTTGTTTTAATAGTTTATAAATTTGGTAAAAACTCAAGCTGACTATAAATAGTAAATTTAAATACATGTAGTTGTAGTTTGTAATATACATTTTGGACTTGTACAGTTTCTATAGATTAACCGAAGAAACAAAACTAAAAAAATATATAAATATAAAAATAATAAAAAAAAAAAGAAAATAGTCACATGTTCAATGGTAAATTGATTTTTCTGAATTCTTTTTATTTTATTTTTTTAAATATTTCTGAAACAATAATTTAGGTTTGGTCTAGGTAAGAAGAGTTTGAAGATACCAAAGGGAGGTAATCAGAATATGTTCATCGAAGAAGAACAGACAACACAATGACCAAAAGAAAAAGTACAAAAGGACAAACAACGATCTACAAAACATACACATAAAACTAAAGATCGAGTAACACGAACCCAACTATAAACCTAACCCTAAAATAGGATTGATAGAAACTTAACCCTAAAATAGGATTGATAGGAAGGTAAAGATCGAGTAACACGAACCCCACTGAAAACCTAACCCTAGAATAGGATTGATAGAAACTTAACCCTAAAATAGGATTGATAGGAAGGTAAAGATCGAGTAACACGAACCCCACTGAAAACCTAACCCTAGAATAGGATTGATAGAAACTTAACCCTAAAATAGGATTGATAGGAAGGTAAAGATCGAGTAACACGAACCCCACTGAAAACCTAACCCTAAAATAGGATTGATAGAAACCTAACCCTAAAATAGGATTGATAGGAAGGTAAAGATCGAGTAACACGAACCCCACTATAAACCTAACCCTAAAATAGGATTGATAGAAACCTAACCCTAAAATAGGATTGATAGGAAGGTAAAGATCGAGTAACACGAACCTCACTATAAACCTAACCCTAAAATAGGATTGATAGAAACCTAACCCTAAAATAGGATTGATAGGAAGGTAAAGATCGAGTAACACGAACCCCACTATAAACCTAACCCTAAAATAGGATTGATAGAAACCTAACCCTAAAATAGGATTGATAGGAAGGTAAAGATCGAGTAACACGAACCTCACTATAAACCTAACCCTAAAATAGGATTGATAGAAACCTAACCCTAAAATAGGATTGATAGGAAGGTAAAGATCGAGTAACACGAACCCCACTATAAACCTAACCCTAAAATAGGATTGATAGAAACCTAACCCTAAAATAGGATTGATAGGAAGGTAAAGATCGAGTAACATGAACCCCATTGAAAACCTAACCCTAAAATAGGATTGATAGGAAGGCAAAGATCGAGTAACACGAACCCCACTAAAAACCTAACCCTAAAATAGGATTGATAGAAACTTAACCTTAGAATAGGATTGATAGAAACCTAACCTTAAAATAGGATTGATAGGAAGGTAAAGATCGAGTAACACGAACCCCACTAAAAACCTAACCCTAAAATAGGATTGATAGAAACCTAACCCTAAAATAGGATTGATAGGAAGGTAAAGATCGAGTAACACGAACCCCACTATAAACCTAACCCTAAAATAGGATTGATAGAAACCTAACCCTAAAATAGGATTGATAGGAAGGTAAAGATCGAGTAACACGAACCCCACTAAAAACCTAACCCTAAAATATGATTGATAGGAAGGTAAAGATCGAGCAACACGAACCCCACTATAAACCTAACCCTAAAATAGGATTGATAGGAAGGTAAAGATCGAGCAACACGAACCCCACTAAAAACCTAACCCTAAAATAGGATTGATAGGAAGGTAAAGATCGAGTAACACGAACCCCACTAAAAACCTAACCCTAAAATAGGATTGATAGGAAGGTAAAGATCGAGTAACACGAACCCCACTAAAAACCTAACCCTAAAATAGGATTGATAGGAAGGTAAAGATCGAGTAACACGAACCCCACTAAAAACCTAACCCTAAAATAGGATAGATAGGAAGGTAAAGATCGAGCAAAACGAACCCCACTATAAACCTAACCCTAAAATAGGATTGATAGGAAGGTAAAGATCGAGTAACACGAACCCCACTAAAAACCTAACCCTAAAATAGGATTGATAGGAAGGTAAAGATCGAGTAACACAAACCCCACTATAAACCTAACCCTAAAATAGGATTGATAGAAACCTAACCCTAAAATAGGATTGATAGGAAGGTAAAGATCGAGTAACACGAACCCCACTAAAAACCTAACTCTAAAATAGGATTGATAGGAAGGTAAAGATCGAGCAACACGAACCCCACTATAAGCCTAACCCTAAAATAGGATTGATAGGAAGGTAAAGATCGAGTAACACGAACCCCACTAAAAACCTAACCCTAAAATAGGATTGATAGGAAGGTAAAGATCGAGTAACACGAACCCCACTAAAAACCTAACCCTAAAATAGGATTGATAGGAAGGTAAAGATCGAGTAACACGAACCCCACTAAAAACCTAACCCTAAAATAGGATTGATAGGAAGGTAAAGATCGAGTAACACAAACCCCACTATAAACCTAACCCTAAAATAGGATTGATAGAAACCTAACCCTAAAATAGGATTGATAGGAAGGTAAAGATCGAGTAACACGAACCCCACTAAAAACCTAACTCTAAAATAGGATTGATAGGAAGGTAAAGATCGAGCAACACGAACCCCACTATAAGCCTAACCCTAAAATAGGATTGATAGGAAGGTAAAGATCGAGTAACACGAACCCCACTAAAAACCTAACCCTAAAATAGGATTGATAGGAAGGTAAAGATCGAGTAACACGAACCCCACTAAAAACCTAACCCTAAAATAGGATTGATAGGAAGGTAAAGATCGAGCAAAACGAATCCCACTATAAACCTAACCCTAAAATAGAATTGATAGGAAGGTAAAGATCGAGTAACACGAACCCCACTATAAACCTAACCCTAAAATAGGATTGATAGAAACTTAACCCTAAAATAGGATTGATAGGAAGGTAAAGATCGAGTAACACGAACCCCACTAAAAACCTAACCCTAAAATAGGACTGATAGGAAGGGAAAGATCAAGCAACACGAACCCCACTATAAACCTAACCCTAAAATAGGATTGATAGGAAGGTAAAGATCGAGTAACACGAACCCCACTAAAAACCTAACCCTAAAATAGGATTGATAGGAAGGTAAAGATCGAGTAACATCAACCCCATTGAAAACCTAACCCTAAAATAGGATTGATAGGAAGGTAAAGATCGAGCAAAGCGAACCCCACTATAAACCTAACCCTAAAATAGGATTGATAGGAAGGTAAAGATCGAGTAACACGAACCCCACTATAAACCTAACCCTAAAATAGGATTGATAGAAACTTAACCCTAAAATAGGATTGATAGGAAGGTAAAGATCGAGTAACACGAACCCCACTAAAAACCTAACCCTAAAATAGGATTGATAGAAACTTAACCCTAAAATAGGATTGATAGGAAGGGAAAGATCGAGCAACACGAACCCCACTATAAACCTAACCCTAAAATAGGATTGATAGGAAGGTAAAGATCGAGTAACACGAACCCCACTAAAAACCTAACCCTAAAATAGGATTGATAGGAAGGTAAAGATCGAGTAACATCAACCCCATTGAAAACCTAACCCTAAAATAGGATTGATAGAAACTTAACCCTAAAATAGGATTGATAGGAAGGTAAAGATCGAGTAACACGAACCCCACTAAAAACCTAACCCTAAAATAGGATTGATAGAAACTTAACCCTAAAATAGGATTGATAGGAAGGGAAAGATCGAGCAACACGAACCCCACTATAAACCTAACCCTAAAATAGGATTGATAGGAAGGTAAAGATCGAGTAACACGAACCCCACTAAAAACCTAACCCTAAAATAGGATTGATAGGAAGGTAAAGATCGAGTAACATCAACCCCATTGAAAACCTAACCCTAAAATAGGATTGATAGAAACTTAACCCTAAAATAGGATTGATAGGAAGGTAAAGATCGAGTAACACGAACCCCACTAAAAACCTAACCCTAAAATAGGATTGATAGGAAGGGAAAGATCGAGCAACACGAACCCCACTATAAACCTAACCCTAAAATAGGATTGATAGGAAGGTAAAGATCGAGTAACACGAACCCCACTAAAAGCCTAACCCTAAAATAGGATTGATAGGAAGGTAAAGATCGAGTAACATCAACCCCATTGAAAACCTAACCCTAAAATAGGATTGATAGGAAGGTAAAGATCGAGCAAAACGAACCCCACTATAAACCTAACCCTAAAATAGGATTGATAGGAAGGTAAAGATCGAGTAACACGAACCCCACTATAAACCTAACCCTAAAATAGGATTGATAGAAACTTAACCCTAAAATAGGATTGATAGGAAGGTAAAGATCGAGTAACACGAACCCCACTAAAAACCTAACCCTAAAATAGGATTGATAGGAAGGTAAAGAACGAGTAACACGAACCCCACTATAAACCTAACCCTAAAATAGAATTGATAGAAACTTAACCCTAAAATAGGATTGATAGGAAGGTAAAGATCGAGTAACACGAACCCCACTAAAAACCTAACCCTAAAATAGGATTGATAGGAAGGTAAAGATCGAGTAACACGAACCCCACTGAAAACCTAACCCTAAAATAGGATTGATAGGAAGGTAAAGATCGAGCAAAACGAACCCCACTATAAACCTAACCCTAAAATAGGATTGATAGGAAGGTAAAGATCGAGCAACACGAACCCCATTGAAAACCTAACCCTAAAATAGGATTGATAGGAAGGTAAAGATCGAGTAACACGAACCCCACTAAAAACCTAACCCTAAAATAGGATTGATAGGAAGGTAAAGATCGAGCAACACGAACCCCACTATAAACCTAACCCAAAAATAGGATTGATAGGAAGGTAAAGATCGAGTAACACGAACCCCACTAAAAAGCTAACCCTAAAATAGGATTGATAGGAAGGTAAAGATCGAGTAACACGAACCCCACTAAAAACCTAACCCTAAAATAGGATTGATAGGAAGGTAAAGATCGAGCAAAACGAACCCCACTATAAACCTAACCCTAAAATAGGATTGATAGGAAGGTAAAGATCAAGTAACACGAACCCCACTAAAAACCTAACCCTAAATTAGGATTGATAGAAACCTAACCCTAAAATAGGATTGATAGGAAGGTAAAGATCGAGTAACACGAACCCCACTAAAAACCTAACCCTAAAATAGGATTGATAGGAAAGTAAAGATCGAGCAAAACGAACCCCACTATAAACCTAACCCTAAAATAGGATTGATAGGAAGGTAAAGATCGAGTAACACGAACCCCACTATAAACCTAACCCTAAAATAGGATTGATAGAAACTTAACCCTAAAATAGGATTGATAGGAAGGTAAAGATCGAGTAACACGAACCCCACTAAAAACCTAACCCTAAAATAGGATTGATAGGAAGGGAAAGATCGAGCAACACGAACCCCACTATAAACCTAACCCTAAAATAGGATTGATAGGAAGGTAAAGATCGAGTAACACGAACCCCACTAAAAACCTAACCCTAAAATAGGATTGATAGGAAGGTAAAGATCGAGTAACATCAACCCCATTGAAAACGTAACCCTAAAATAGGATTGATAGGAAGGTAAAGATCGAGCAAAACGAACCCCACTATAACCCTAACCCTAAAATAGGATTGATAGGAAGGTAAAGATCGAGTAACACGAACCCCACTAAAAACCTAACCCTAAAATAGGATTGATAGGAAGGTAAAGATCGAGTAACACGAACCCCACTATAAACCTAACCCTAAAATAGGATTGATAGAAACTTAACCCTAAAACAGGATTGATAGGAAGGTAAAGATCGAGTAACACGAACCCCACTAAAAACCTAACCCTAAAATAGGATTGATAGGAAGGTAAAGATCGAGTAACACGAACCCCACTATAAACCTAACCCTAAAATAGGATTGATAGAAACTTAACCCTAAAATAGGATTGATAGGAAGGTAAAGATCGAGTAACACGAACCCCACTAAAAACCTAACCCTAAAATAGGATTGATTGGAAGGTAAAGATCGAGTAACACGAACCCCACTGAAAACCTAACCCTAAAATAGGATTGATAGAAACCTAACCCTAAAATAGGATTGATAGGAAGGTAAAGATCGAGTAACACGAACCCCATTGAAAACCTAACCCTAAAATAGGATTGATAGGAAGGTAAAGATCGAGTAACACGAACCCCACTAAAAACCTAACCCTAAAATAGGATTGATAGGAAGGTAAAGATCGAGTAACACGAACCCCACTAAAAACCTAACCCTAAAATAGGATTGATATAAACCTAACCCTAAAATAGGATTGATAGGAAGGTAAAGATCGAGTAACACGAACCCCATTGAAAACCTAACCCTAAAATAGGATTGATAGGAAGGTAAAGATCTAGTAACACGAACCCCACTAAAAACCTAACCCTAAAATAGGATTGATAGGAAGGTAAAGATCGAGCAACACGAACCCCACTATAAACCTAACCCTAAAATAGGATTGATAGGAAGGTAAAGATCAAGTAACATGAACCCCATTGAAAACCTAACCCTAAAATAGGATTGATAGGATGGTAAAGATCGAGCAACACGAACCCCACTATAAACCTAACCCTAAAATAGGATTGATAGGAATGTAAAGATCGATTAACACGAACCCCACTATAAACCTAACCCTAAAATAGGATTGATAGAAACTTAACTCTAAAATAGGATTGATAGGAACGTAAAGATCGAGTAACACGAACCCCACTAAAAACCTAACCCTAAAATAGGATTGATAGGAAGGTAAAGATCGAGTAACACGAACCCCACTAAAAACCTAGCCCTAAAATAGGATTGATAGGAAGGTAAAGATCGAGTAACACGAACCCCACTAAAAACCTAACCCTAAAATAGGATTGATAGGAAGGTAAACATCGAGTAACACGAACCCCACTAAAAACCTAGCCCTAAAATAGGATTGATAGGAAGGTAAAGATCGAGTAACACGAACCCCACTTAAAACCTAACCCTAAAATAGGATTGATATAAACCTAACCCTAAAATAGGATTGATAGGAAGGTAAAGATCGAGTAACACGAACCCCATTGAAAACCTAACCCTAAAATAGGATTGATAGGAAGGTAAAGATCGAGTAACACGAACCCCACTAAAAACCTAACCCTAAAATAGGATTGATAGGAAGGTAAAGATCGAGTAACACGAACCCCACTAAAAACCTAACCCTAAAATAGGATTGATAGGAATGTAAAGATCGAGCAACACGAACCCCCCTATAAACCTAACCCTAAAATAGGATTGATAGGAAGGTAAAGATCAAGTAACATGAACCCCATTGAAAACCTAACCCTAAAATAGGATTGATAGGAAGGTAAAGATCGAGCAACACGAACCCCACTATAAACCTAACCCTAAAATAGGATTGATAGGAATGTAAAGATCGATTAACACGAACCCCACTATAAACCTAACCCTAAAATAGGATTGATAGAAACTTAACCCTAAAATAGGATTGATAGGAAGGTAAAGATCGAGTAACACGAACCCCACTAAAAACCTAACCCTAAAATAGGATTGATAGGAAGGTAAAGATCGAGTAACACGAACCCCACTAAAAACCTAACCCTAAAATAGGATTGATATAAACCTAACCCTAAAATAGGATTGATAGGAAGGTAAAGATCGAGTAACACGAACCCCACTAAAAACCTAACCCTAAAATAGGATTGATATAAACCTAACCCTAAAACAGGATTGATAGGAATGTAAAGATCGATTAACACGAACCCCACTATAAACCTAACCCTAAAATAGGATTGATATAAACCTAACCCTAAAATAGGATTGATAGGAAGGTAAAGATCGAGTAACACGAACCCCACTATAAACCTAACCCTAAAATAGGATTGATAGAAACTTAACCCTAAAATAGGATTGATAGGAAGGTAAAGATCGAGTAACACGAACCCCACTAAAAACCTAACCCTAAAATAGGATTGATAGGAAGGTAAAGATCGAGTAACACGAACCCCACTAAAAACCTAACCCTAAAATAGGATTGATATAAACCTAACCCTAAAATAGGATTGATAGGAAGGTAAAGATCGAGTAACACGAACCCCACTAAAAACCTAACCCTAAAATAGGATTGATAGGAAGGTAAAGATCGAGTAACACGAACCCCACTATAAACCTAACCCTAAAATAGGATTGATAGGAAGGTAAAGATCGAGTAACACGAACCCCATTGAAAACCTAACCCTAAAATAGGATTGATAGGAAGGTAAAGATCGAGTAACACGAACCCCACTAAAAACCTAACCCTAAAATAGGATTGATAGGAAGTTAGAGATCGAGTAACACGAACCCCACTAAAAACCTAACCCTAAAATAGGATTGATAGAAACTTAACCCTAAAATAGGATTGATAGCAAGGTAAAGATCGAGTAACACGAACCCCACTGAAAACCTAACCCTAAAATAGGATTGATAGAAACTTAACCCTAAAATAGGATTGATAGGAAGGTAAATATCGAGTAACACGAACCCCACTAAAACCTAACCCTAAAATAGGATTGATAGAAACTTAACCCTAAAATAGGATTGATAGGAAGGTAAATATCGAGTAACACGAACCCCACTAAATACCTAACCCTAAAATAGAATTGATTTAAACCTAACCCTAAAATAGGATTGATAGGAAGGTAAAGATCGAGTAACACGAACCCCACTAAAAACCTAACCCTAAAATAGGATTGATAGGAAGGTAAAGATCGAGTAACACGAACCCTACTATAAACCTAACCCTAAAATAGGATTGATAAAAACCTAACCCTAAAATAGGATTGAAAGGAAGGTAAAGATCGAGTAACACGAACCCCACTATAAACCTAACCCTAAATTAGGATTGATAGGAAGGTAAAGATCGAGTAACACGAACCCCACTAAAAACCTAACCCTAAAATAGGATTGATAGGAAGGTAAAGATCGAGTAACACGAACCCCACTATAAACCTAACCCTAAAATAGGATTGATAGGAAGGTAAAGATCGAGTAACACGAACCCCACTAAAAACCTAACCCTAAAATAGGATTGATAGGAAGGTAAAGATCGAGTAACACGAACCCCACTATAAACCTAACCTTAAAATAGGATTGATAGGAAGGTAAAGATCGAGTAACACGAACCCCACTATAAACCTAACCCTAAAATAGGATTGATAGAAACCTAACCCTAAAATAGGATTGATAGGAAGGTAAAGATCGAGTAACACGAACCCCACTTAAACCTAACCCTAAAATAGGATTGATAGGAAGGTAAAGATCGAGTAACATGAACCCCATTGAAAACCTAACCCTAAAATAGGATTGATAGGAAGGTAAAGATCGAGTAACACGAACCCCACTAAAAACCTAACCCTAAAATAGGATTGATAGGAAGGTAAAGATCGAGTAACATCAACCCCATTGAAAACCTAACCCTAAAATAGGATTGATAGAAACTTAACCCTAAAATAGGATTGATAGGAAGGTAAAGATCGAGTAACACGAACCCCACTAAAAACCTAACCCTAAAATAGGATTGATAGGAAGGGAAAGATCGAGCAACACGAACCCCACTATAAACCTAACCCTAAAATAGGATTGATAGGAAGGTAAAGATCGAGTAACACGAACCCCACTAAAAACCTAACCCTAAAATAGGATTGATAGGAAGGTAAAGATCGAGTAACATCAACCCCATTGAAAACCTAACCCTAAAATAGGATTGATAGGAAGGTAAAGATCGAGCAAAACGAACCCCACTATAAACCTAACCCTAAAATAGGATTGATAGGAAGGTAAAGATCGAGTAACACGAACCCCACTATAAACCTAACCCTAAAATAGGATTGATAGAAACTTAACCCTAAAATAGGATTGATAGGAAGGTAAAGATCGAGTAACACGAACCCCACTAAAAACCTAACCCTAAAATAGGATTGATAGGAAGGTAAAGAACGAGTAACACGAACCCCACTATAAACCTAACCCTAAAATAGAATTGATAGAAACTTAACCCTAAAATAGGATTGATAGGAAGGTAAAGATCGAGTAACACGAACCCCACTAAAAACCTAACCCTAAAATAGGATTGATAGGAAGGTAAAGATCGAGTAACACGAACCCCACTGAAAACCTAACCCTAAAATAGGATTGATAGGAAGGTAAAGATCGAGCAAAACGAACCCCACTATAAACCTAACCCTAAAATAGGATTGATAGGAAGGTAAAGATCGAGCAACACGAACCCCATTGAAAACCTAACCCTAAAATAGGATTGATAGGAAGGTAAAGATCGAGTAACACGAACCCCACTAAAAACCTAACCCTAAAATAGGATTGATAGGAAGGTAAAGATCGAGCAACACGAACCCCACTATAAACCTAACCCAAAAATAGGATTGATAGGAAGGTAAAGATCGAGTAACACGAACCCCACTAAAAAGCTAACCCTAAAATAGGATTGATAGGAAGGTAAAGATCGAGTAACACGAACCCCACTAAAAACCTAACCCTAAAATAGGATTGATAGGAAGGTAAAGATCGAGCAAAACGAACCCCACTATAAACCTAACCCTAAAATAGGATTGATAGGAAGGTAAAGATCAAGTAACACGAACCCCACTAAAAACCTAATCCTAAATTAGGATTGATAGAAACCTAACCCTAAAATAGGATTGATAGGAAGGTAAAGATCGCGCAACACGAACCCCACTATAAACCTAACCCTAAAATAGGATTGATAGAAACTTAACCCTAAAATAGGATTGATAGGAAGGTAAAGATCGCGCAACACGAACCCCACTATAAACCTAACCCTAAAATAGGATTGATAGAAACTTAACCCTAAAATAGGATTGATAGGAAGGGAAAGATCGAGCAACACGAACCCCACTATAAACCTAACCCTAAAATAGGATTGATAGGAAGGTAAAGATCGAGTAACACGAACCCCACTAAAAACCTAACCCTAAAATAGGATTGATAGGAAGGTAAAGATCGAGTAACATCAACCCCATTGAAAACGTAACCCTAAAATAGGATTGATAGGAAGGTAAAGATCGAGCAAAACGAACCCCACTATAACCCTAACCCTAAAATAGGATTGATAGGAAGGTAAAGATCGAGTAACACGAACCCCACTATAAACCTAACCCTAAAATAGGATTGATAGAAACTTAACCCTAAAATAGGATTGATAGGAAGGTAAAGATCGAGTAACACGAACCCCACTAAAAACCTAACCCTAAAATAGGATTGATAGGAAGGTAAAGATCGAGTAACACGAACCCCACTATAAACCTAACCCTAAAATAGGATTGATAGAAACTTAACCCTAAAATAGGATTGATAGGAAGGTAAAGATCGAGTAACACGAACCCCACTAAAAACCTAACCCTAAAATAGGATTGATTGGAAGGTAAAGATCGAGTAACACGAACCCCACTGAAAACCTAACCCTAAAATAGGATTGATAGAAACCTAACCCTAAAATAGGATTGATAGGAAGGTAAAGATCGAGTAACACGAACCCCATTGAAAACCTAACCCTAAAATAGGATTGATAGGAAGGTAAAGATCGAGTAACACGAACCCCACTAAAAACCTAACCCTAAAATAGGATTGATAGGAAGGTAAAGATCGAGTAACACGAACCCCACTAAAAACCTAACCCTAAAATAGGATTGATATAAACCTAACCCTAAAATAGGATTGATAGGAAGGTAAAGATCGAGTAACACGAACCCCATTGAAAACCTAACCCTAAAATAGGATTGATAGGAAGGTAAAGATCGAGTAACACGAACCCCACTAAAAACCTAACCCTAAAATAGGATTGATATAAACCTAACCCTAAAATAGGATTGATAGGAAGGTAAAGATCGAGTAACACGAACCCCACTAAAAACCTAACCCTAAAATAGGATTGATATAAACCTAACCCTAAAATAGGATTGATAGGAATGTAAAGATCGATTAACACGAACCCCACTATAAACCTAACCCTAAAATAGGATTGATAGAAACTTAACCCTAAAATAGGATTGATAGGAAGGTAAAGATCGAGTAACACGAACCCCACTAAAAACCTAACCCTAAAATAGGATTGATAGGAAGGTAAAGATCGAGTAACACGAACCCCACTAAAAACCTAACCCTAAAATAGGATTGATATAAACCTAACCCTAAAATAGGATTGATAGGAAGGTAAAGATCGAGTAACACGAACCCCACTAAAAACCTAGCCCTAAAATAGGATTGATAGGAAGGTAAAGATCGAGTAACACGAACCCCACTTAAAACCTAACCCTAAAATAGGATTGATATAAACCTAACCCTAAAATAGGATTGATAGGAAGGTAAAGATCGAGTAACACGAACCCCATTGAAAACCTAACCCTAAAATAGGATTGATAGGAAGGTAAAGATCGAGTAACACGAACCCCACTAAAAACCTAACCCTAAAATAGGATTGATAGGAAGGTAAAGATCGAGTAACACGAACCCCACTAAAAACCTAACCCTAAAATAGGATTGATAGGAATGTAAAGATCGAGCAACACGAACCCCCCTATAAACCTAACCCTAAAATAGGATTGATAGGAAGGTAAAGATCAAGTAACATGAACCCCATTGAAAACCTAACCCTAAAATAGGATTGATAGGAAGGTAAAGATCGAGCAACACGAACCCCACTATAAACCTAACCCTAAAATAGGATTGATAGGAATGTAAAGATCGATTAACACGAACCCCACTATAAACCTAACCCTAAAATAGGATTGATAGAAACTTAACCCTAAAATAGGATTGATAGGAAGGTAAAGATCGAGTAACACGAACCCCACTAAAAACCTAACCCTAAAATAGGATTGATAGGAAGGTAAAGATCGAGTAACACGAACCCCACTAAAAACCTAACCCTAAAATAGGATTGATATAAACCTAACCCTAAAATAGGATTGATAGGAAGGTAAAGATCGAGTAACACGAACCCCACTAAAAACCTAACCCTAAAATAGGATTGATAGGAAGGTAAAGATCGAGTAACACGAACCCCACTATAAACCTAACCCTAAAATAGGATTGATAGGAAGGTAAAGATCGAGTAACACGAAGCCCATTGAAAACCTAACCCTAAAATAGGATTGATAGGAAGGTAAAGATCGAGTAACACGAACCCCACTAAAAACCTAACCCTAAAATAGGATTGATAGGAAGTTAGAGATCGAGTAACACGAACCCCACTAAAAACCTAACCCTAAAATAGGATTGATAGAAACTTAACCCTAAAATAGGATTGATAGCAAGGTAAAGATCGAGTAACACGAACCCCACTGAAAACCTAACCCTAAAATAGGATTGATAGAAACTTAACCCTAAAATAGGATTGATAGGAAGGTAAATATCGAGTAACACGAACCCCACTAAAAACCTAACCCTAAAATAGGATTGATAGAAACTTAACCCTAAAATAGGATTGATAGGAAGGTAAATATCGAGTAACACGAACCCCACTAAATACCTAACCCTAAAATAGAATTGATTTAAACCTAACCCTAAAATAGGATTGATAGGAAGGTAAAGATCGAGTAACACGAACCCCACTAAAAACCTAACCCTAAAATAGGATTGATAGGAAGGTAAAGATCGAGTAACACGAACCCTACTATAAACCTAACCATAAAATAGGATTGATAAAAACCTAACCCTAAAATAGGATTGAAAGGAAGGTAAAGATCGAGTAACACGAACCCCACTATAAACCTAACCCTAAATTAGGATTGATAGGAAGGTAAAGATCGAGTAACACGAACCCCACTAAAAACCTAACCCTAAAATAGGATTGATAGGAAGGTAAAGATCGAGTAACACGAACCCCACTAAAAACCTAACCCTAAAATAGGATTGATAGGAAGGTAAAGATCGAGTAACACGAACCCCACTATAAACCTAACCTTAAAATAGGATTGATAGGAAGGTAAAGATCGAGTAACACGAACCCCACTATAAACCTAACCCTAAAATAGGATTGATAGAAACCTAACCCTAACCCTAACCCTAACCCTAACCCTAACCCTAACCCTAACCTTAAAATAGGATTGATAGAAACCTAACCCTAAAATAGGATTCATAGAAACCTAACCCTAAAATAGGATTGATAGGGACCTAACCCAAAAATAGGATTGATAGATACCTAACCCTAAAATAGGATTGAAAGAAACCTAACCCTAAAATAGGATTGATAGAAACCTAACCCTAAAATAGGATTGATAGATACCTAACCCTAAAATAGGATTGAAAGAAACCTAACCCTAAAATAGGATTGATAGAAACCTAACCCTAAAATAGGATTGATAGAAACCTAACCCTAAAATAGGATTGATAGAAACCTAACCCTAAAATAGGATTGAAAGAAACCTAACCCTAAAATAGGATTGATAGAAACCTAACCCTAAAATAGGATTGATAGAAACCTAACCGTAAAATAGGATTGATAGGAAGGTAAAGATCGATTAACACGAACCCCACTATAAACCTAACCCTAAAATAGGATTGATAGAAACTTAACCCTAAAATAGGATTGATAGGAAGGTAAAGATCGAGTAACACGAACCCCACTAAAAACCTAACCCTAAAATAGGATTGATAGGAAGGTAAAGATCGAGTAACACGAACCCCACTAAAAACCTAACCCTAAAATAGGATTGATAGGAAGGTAAAGATCGAGTAACACGAACCCCACTATAAACCTAACCCTAAAATAGGATTGATAGGAAGGTAAAGATCGAGTAACACGAACCCCATTGAAAACCTAACCCTAAAATAGGATTGATAGGAAGGTAAAGATCGAGTAACACGAACCCCACTAAAAACCTAACCCTAAAATAGGATTGATAGGAAGGTAAAGATCGAGTAACACGAACCCCACTATAAACCTAACCCTAAAATAGGATTGATAGGAAGGTAAAGATCGAGTAACACGAACCCCACTAAAAACCTAACCCTAAAATAGGATTGATAGAAACTTAACCCTAAAATAGGATTGATAGGAAGGTAAATATCGAGTAACACGAACCCCACTAAATACCTAACCCTAAAATAGAATTGATTTAAACCTAACCCTAAAATAGGATTGATAGGAAGGTAAAGATCGAGTAACACGAACCCCACTAAAAACCTAACCCTAAAATAGGATTGATAGGAAGGTAAAGATCGAGTAACACGAACCCTACTATAAACCTAACCCTAAAATAGGATTGATAAAAACCTAACCCTAAAATAGGATTGAAAGGAAGGTAAAGATCGAGTAACACGAACCCCACTATAAACCTAACCCTAAATTAGGATTGATAGGAAGGTAAAGATCGAGTAACACGAACCCCACTAAAAACCTAACCCTAAAATAGGATTGATAGGAAGGTAAAGATCGAGTAACACGAACCCCACTATAAACCTAACCCTAAAATAGGATTGATAGGAAGGTAAAGATCGAGTAACACGAACCCCACTAAAAACCTAACCCTAAAATAGGATTGATAGGAAGGTAAAGATCGAGTAACACGAACCCCACTATAAACCTAACCTTAAAATAGGATTGATAGGAAGGTAAAGATCGAGTAACATGAACCCCACTATAAACCTAACCCTAAAATAGGATTGATAGAAACCTAACCCTAAAATAGGATTGATAGGAAGGTAAAGATCGAGTAACACGAACCCCACTATAAACCTAACCCTAAAATAGGATTGATAGGAAGGTAAAGATCGAGTAACATGAACCCCATTGAAAACCTAACCCTAAAATAGGATTGATAGGAAGGTAAAGATCGAGTAACACGAACCCCACTAAAAACCTAACCCTAAAATAGGATTGATAGAAACTTAACCTTAGAATAGGATTGATAGAAACCTAACCTTAAAATAGGATTGATAGAAACCTAACCCTAAAATAGGATTGATAGAAACCTAACCCTAAAATAGGATTGATAGAGACCTAACCCAAAAATAGGATTGATAGATACCTAACCCTAAAATAGGATTGAAAGAAACCTAACCCTAAAATAGGATTGATAGAAACCTAGCCCTAAAATAGGATTGATAGAAACCTAACCCTAAAATAGGATTGAAAGAAACCTAACCCTAAAATAGGATTGATAGAAACCTAACCCTAAAATAGGATTGATAGAAACTTAATCTTAGAATAGGATTGATAGAAACCTAACCTTAAAATAGGATTGATAGAAACCTAACCCTAAAATAGGATTGATAGAAACCTAACCCTAAAATAGGATTGATAGAGACCTAACCCAAAAATAGGATTGATAGATACCTAACCCTAAAATAGGATTGAAAGAAACCTAACCCTAAAATAGGATTGATAGAAACCTAACCCTAAAATAGGATTGATAGATACCTAACCCTAAAATAGGATTGAAAGAAACCTAACCCTAAAATAGGATTGATAGAAACCTAACCCTAAAATAGGATTGATAGAAACCTAACCCTAAAATAGGATTGATAGAAACCTAACCCTAAAATAGGATTGAAAGAAACCTAACCCTAAAATAGGATTGATAGAAACCTAACCCTAAAATAGGATTGATAGAAACCTAACCCTAAAATAGGATTGATAGGAAGACAATAATAAATTAAAAGTATAGATATAAATAGGTCAGCAATGCCCACGATTTATTCAAAAGTGATAAACATCCGACACATATGGTAAAATATTTGCTCATCTTAAAGTAGATAAGAGTTAGTGAATGAGTGATTGTTGTTTAACTCCAAATAAGAAATGTTTCACCTATAATCATGGCGAGAACATGTTACATTCCATGAGATAATGATGATATCCGCTTTTCACTAGACCAACACGCTGAGTTGGATTTTTATAGTGAAACAACAGTGCGCATGTAAACACATAGATCTTATCAGGACACATTATTCTGATTTGAAGCCAACCAGTCTTTGTTCTTACTCCTTATTGCAGTTTAGCAGAGAAGCAACAAATACCAGTTTTATAGTGCTGGGTAGAGCCGAGCACGATAATCACTACATTACCGATCCAGTTAGGTAAATAAGAATCAGTCCACGGTTAAATTTGTTGAGATAGGAATACATAGATGGCCCCCAAATTACAATTAGGGAATAACAGTATTGTATTAGATGTGTTGCCGCTGTAAATCATTGGTTTTACTGTCGCAAATTGAGATTACCTAGCATAGCGTCTGCAGGTAAACAGATATTTGCGATAGTGAAACCGACGATTTACGTCGACAACACTTCTAATGCAATACTATTATTCCTATTCTAATGAAAGTTTTCCAACAATAACATTTGTTTACAATTATCAACTGTTATTAATCAATTTCATTGCACCTTTTCACATAGCATATCCACCAAAATAGTTCCATAATTACAAAACATTTTAATCAGAAATCAAGCTTAATCAATGATCTGAATGTAATCATAACCAAAAATGTCAACTAAAAATTTTATTTAGCTTAAATAACAATTTTAATGTGTGTCACTGCAAATCAATATTATGGCAGACTTTCAACAATGGTAAAACTAAAAATTTAATCTGTCCTGTAAATGCATTTGACCAATTAAATTGCTTGTTACATAACCAATTGCATTATAATTTAATTTTATTTAGTTGTAGATTGCTACTAAATCTAAGGAGTATTTAAAATTATAATGGAACAGTAAACAATCTGTGAGCTGCTACAGAGCCACATACAAGTAATTATGGCTCAACATAGTCATGCAAAGAAACGACATTTACATGGACATACAGAAGAAGAAATGTCAAGTCATCAACAGTTATCAGGAGGTTTGACAAAGAAACGAAAATTGGAACAACAATATGAGGGTACATCTTTAAATATTAATTTATCTGCATGAAAATATGATTTTTGCATAGACTTATGGCTTATGGTGTTTAATGCCACTTTCAACAATATGTCAGTTATATTGTGGAGGTTAGTTTTATTGGTCAAGGAAACTGGAGTACCCTGAGAAAACCACCAGATTTTTACATAGGAAATACTTGGATTACATGCAAGCAGTTTACTACAAATGATTAGTGATTACTTGTGATTGTAAGTTAATACTGACTTTTATGGTGGTCAATGATTACTTGTATTGATTAATGATTACTTGTGATGGTCAGTGATTACTTGTGTTGCTTAATGAGTACTTGTGATGGTAAGTGATTATGTGTGTTGATTAATGATTACTTGTTATGGTCAATACTATTTGTGATGGCAAATGACTACTTGTGATTGTAAATGATTACTTGTGAGGATAAATTGTGTGCTTAATGATTATTGGTGGTGATTAGTGATGATTTGAGTTGATTAATGATTACTTGTTATGGTTAGTGACTACTTGCATTGATAAATGATTTGTTATGGGGGGTCAATGATTTCTTGTATTGTTTATTGATTAATGATTATTTGTGATGGTTAGTGATTACTTGTGTTGATTAATAATAACTTGTGATTGTTAGTGACTACTTGTTATGATTAGTGATTAGTTGTGAGGATTAATGATTACTTGTGATGGTAGGTGATTATGTGTGTTGATCAACGATTACTTGTGAGGATAAATTGTGTTGCTTAATGATTATTGGTGGTGATTAGTGATGACTTGAGTTGATTAATGATTACTTGTTATGATTAGTGATTAGGCCAAAAAAAATAATATGTGTGTTTACTCTCACATGTCAAAAAAATCTAGGGTCGGTTGGTCCGGATTAATTTTTTTTTTTATTATTATTATCGGCAAAACCGGAAATAGTCGTTCCTGGTTCCGGGATTGATACATGATTTGTTATGGTGGTCAATGATTACTTGAATTGATTATTGATTAATGATTACTTTTGATGGTTAGTGATTTCTTTGTTAATTATTTATTACTTGTGTTGATTAATGATTACTTGTGGTTGTGAGTGATTACTTGTATTTATTAATTATCAGTTGTTGTGATTAGTGATTACTTTATTGATTAATCACTACTTGTGATGGTTGGTGATTATTTGTGTTGATTAATGATGAATTGTAATTGTAAGGGATTACATAGGATGATTGGTGATGGTTAGTGATTACTTGTGATTGTAAGTGACTGTTGATTAATGATTACTTGTGAGACTTAGTGATTACTTGTGATTGTTAATGATTATTTGTGATGGTTAGTGATTACTTGTGATTGTAAGTGACTGTTGATTAATGATTACTTGTGAGACTTAGTGATTACTTGTGATTGTTAATGATTATTTGTGATGGTTAGTGATTACTTGTGGTAGTCATGGATTACTTGTGATTGTTAATGATTATTTGTGTTGATAAATGATTACTGGTGATAGTTAGTAATACCTTGTTATGGTTAAGGGTTACTTGTGATGGTTAGTGATTACTTGTGGTGGTAAGGGATTACTTGTGATGGTTAATGATTACTTGTGATGGTTAGGGATTACTTGTGATGGTTAGTGATTACTTGTGATGGTTAGGGATGACTTGTGATGGTTAGTGAATACTTGTTATGGCTAGGGATTACTTGTGGTGGTTAGTGATTACTTGTGATGGTTAGTGATTACTTGTGATGGCTAGTGGTTACTTGTGGTAAGGGATTACTTGTGATGGTTAGGGATTACTTGTGGTGGTTAGTGATTACTTGTGATGGTTAGTGATTACTTGTGATGGCTAGTGGTTACTTGTGATGGCTAGGGGTTACTTGTGATGGTTAGGGATTACTTGTGATGGTTAGTGATTACTTGTGATGGCTAGTGGTTACTTGTGATGGCTAGGGGTTACTTGTGATGGTTAGGGATTACTTGTGATGGTTAGTGATTACTTGTGATGGCTAGTGGTTACTTGTGATGGTAAGGGATTACTTGTGATTGTTAGGGATTACTTGTGATGGTTAGTGATTACTTGTGATGGCTAGTGGTTACTTGTGATGGTAAGGGATTACTTGTGATTGTTAGGGATTACTTGTGGTGGTTAGTGATTACTTGTGATGGCCAGTGGTTACTTGTCATGGTTAGTGATTACTTGTGATGGCTAGTGGTTACTTGTGATGGTAAGGGATTACTTGTGATTGTTAGGGATTACTTGTGGTGGTTAGTGATTACTTGTGATGGCCAGTGGTTACTTGTGATGGTTAGTGATTACTTGTGATGGTTAGGGATTACTTGTGATGTACATTATCATTGTTGCACTTTTGTTATTAATTTATATGAAGCTTATCAGTGACTTGCGGTAGGTCGGTGGTTTCCTCTAACATAAAAATTGACCACCACGATATAACTGAAATATTGTCAAAAGTGGTTTTAAACACCATTACCCTAGCCCTATATTTACATGCAGAGACCATTATATTGAAAGTGTAAGAAACTAACTGTAATGAAAGTTTGAAATTGTAGTGGTTTAGTTATTTAAGGTGCTTTACGTCACTTTCAACAATATTTCAGTTATTCTGTGGCAGTCAGTTTTATTGGTGGAGGAAACAGTAGTACATGGAGAAATCCACCGACCTGACGCAAGTCACTGATAAACTTTATCACATAATGTTGTATCGAGTACACCTTGCTATGAACGAGGTTCTAACTCACAAATTTAGTGGTAATAGGCACTGATTGCACATAAAGTTGTAAATACAGCTACCATACGATTACGACCACGATGGCTCCTTGAAATTATAACTTTGGTACCTAAACCTATGTATTACCATGGTAAGCGTATTTTTTTCTATTTCAGTTGTATTAATGAACATTGTTAATTGTAATTATTTCTTAGTTGGTGGATCAGGAGAAACATCCCGTAGCGGTGGAACAAGTTTTAAAATGAAGAGACCAACACTTCTCCGACAACTACAGACGATTCTTGTCAAATATCCAGATGATTCACAAATATTACGGGTAAGTAGTATCGCCATATACTAAGGTGGTGCTTTTAAGTTGTCCCATATAGATGGCATGCTTCTTAGATTTGTCTTACCGAGTGAGGTAGAAGTTGCTCTTAGCATAGCGGGCGAGGTATTAAACATAGAAAACCAATTAGTGTTGATGGTCAGGTTTAATGACACTTTCAACAATATTTCAGTTTATTGTAGTAGTTTTATTGGTGGAGGAAACCGGAGTACCGTGCGAAAACCACTGACAAACTTTATTAGGATTAGAAATCATGACCTTAATGGTGATTTGCACTGATTACATAGGTAGTTGTAAATCCCAGCATCACATTCAACTGTATTGATGGATGAATGAATGGTCAAACTCAGACGTTGGATGGAGGTTTTCCTTGCCTGTTTGATATTCATCACCATAATCAGACGCATTGATGCAGATAGTTCGTGGTCATGCACCACCGGTCAGATAATATTAATAATGATGGAGCAATAAGTTCAATAAATATCTCCTGTATAATTATCAAGAACAAAGTTCCTTTCCATTTGGTATCTAGGTCAAAGGTATTGCCTGGGCCTTTAACTGACATAAGTGCCTAGTGAGGATTCTGCAACTCAAGCCCCTAGAAAAGTGTCCAATTTTAACGTCGATATTAAGGAGTGGTCACCATAATAAAAAAATGTGACATGCACATGCAGGGTTTAGATTTTGTTTATTTTTATAATGATGGGAACTTATTGTTATATTTTGCTATAGTTCTATATTCATAACACATTTCTCTGACGTCACACTATTGTTTTAACAGTGGGTTATTTTTAAGAATCTACAGTTTATTCTTTTGTTCTCTAATATATTCATGAACTTTTACCATTTATTGTTTTAGGCTTAAAAATGTGATATACTTATTTTGGGACATTCGTGTATCGAACCATTTCTGGGTCTTTTAAAGTCTACTTTGACTTTCAAAACTTCCATCTAACCACTCGGCTACGGTGACAACATTACTAAACTCTATGATTATTATATATAGCTCTTAATAGTAAGCATTGTTAAAATAAATATCAACAATTTGCTTAAAAAAGCAACTGATATATACAATATATACAAGCACGATACAAGTATTTCAGATCTGGCATAAATTATGTTCAGAACTGACGAGTACGTCAACTTTTAAAATGTATTCTAGCAATACAAAAATAACTATCAAACCGACCACAAGTAATAACAAATCAGACAGACCACAGGTGAACATTTGGGACACTTGAAAGACCTTGAAATATCTAAATATAAACAATTATTTTCACTTGAAAGATCTTGAACGAGAATCGAAAGCATGAATGCCAATAAAATGTTGTTGTTTAATTTGTGTTAATTGTGGCTTATTCAGCTTTCTGAACATTAAAAGGGTAAAAATATAAAATGGAAACACTGTTGCAGATGGAAATGTATTATGTAATAGAATACACTCCAACTTGTAGATTCAATATCTAATTTATTTGGCTAAAGAAAACCAGGCTCAAGCTGGCGACTAATAGCTTACGAGTCTCGTTGATTATTTTTAAGAATCTACAGTTGGAGTGTATTCTCCATTACATATTTTATTGATATATGAGATGTCTAATCTTAGGACTTTATTTTGTTTTACAAAACGCTCTCAAATCTAAATTATTTACCAGTTTACATGAAAGTAAATTATTTGTTTAATATGTTTATTAAATCAGGTGACCAACTGTTTGTAAGCTCGTCATCCCAAATATATTTGTGTTTTCACAACCTCTGGTTGCCAGCATCACATTGAGGCTGGTTTTCTTTAGCCATATAAAATAATTATTAAAAAAATTGGATTAGACCACTGTTTTTATGGAAAATATGATCAAAAGGTTTTTCCTCAGTTTGTTGGTCAAATAAGTAGAATAAAACAATTTGAAGTAATCTCCTCTAAAACAAGTTTAAGCACTTTAGGACATAACAATTATCATTCTCTAAAGGTGCTTAAAAATACCTAATAAATGTAGACCAATTTGATAGGTCTACGTTAAAGCTACTTGCTAGGACTAACTGTCTACCCATTAATAATGTCCTGTATCGTATGAAATAACACCCCAGTCCTTGCTGTACTATGTGTGATGAATACGTTAGCGAAGAATTAGATCACATACTATTAGAATGTCCTGCATATGCAAGTGCCCGCTTATCACTTTTGAAATTAATGAAAGATTTTTTTCTCCAAGAAAATAAGATACCTAATTTTATTGGATTGCCTCCCTTTCTACAAATACAATTCATAACTGGTGACTTGAGATATTCATTTTGCAATAAAATAAGGATTTTTTTTTTTTTCAAATTCCAACAAAATACAAATCAATAAATACATCATATAAAGGTTGAATTACTAGAAATATATAATACTACATAAATATATACATAATGTAATATTGGTTCTCAAAAAAAATTATATTCACAAAAGTATCATACAAATTCATATTGTGTGTTTGTTGGATTTTTTAAAAAGAGAATGAAAGAAAGGAAATAGTAGATGTGTAAGAATGACTAAGGAGAAAGTGGGGAAACTAAATTTTTAGTTGTGATTTTGGTGTTAATATTAGTGAGTTGTTTTTTAAATATGATATGATAGACTGTCCGATTCATGTTTTATTAAAATGTAGCAAAGTAAACAAAATACAAAAAGATCAATATAGTACGCCTTTATAAATGTTCCATGTGTGACTAAATAGGGAAATTCTTTGACTAAAAATGTAAAATGGTTTTAAAGGAATTGTTTATATTGAGAACACAAGTCAATGAAGCTGATTCTGGTTAAAATTATTTTAACGTAGAGCTAGATTTATGATACACTTTATGTATACATCTAATTACTTTTAATAGGCATTTATTAAATAGTTTATTTTAAATTGATTACGAATTTTATGTTATATTCGTTCTAAAAAATTTCTAGGCTATTATAAAATTTGTCTTTAGAATTCACTATCTTGATAGACATAATTATGTTAATCTTTTAAAATCTTACTCTTCCAAATAAAAAAAAAAAAAAAGATATGTATATATACGACAGCTCTAAAATCTAATTCTAACACTGTTTGGTTTAATTTTCAGACGTATATAATATTTAGTATTAACCTAGTATCCTTTAAAGTAACTTTGAGATCCAGTGGGACAGATATATTGTATGGTTGTCACTTGCTTCTAGACGTTTGTATAATATACTTTATTTCCTGTGACTGTATAATGAATTCTTCATTATCCTATCCAATATATTAAAAATTGCTGAGTTAGATTGCTGTCAAATTATAATATTAAGTATATATGTACCATCTACACACGCTTATACACATGTCTTGCGTCTATCCCTAGATTTTCCTTACGAGACAAGGTAACACTACGACTATTGAAGCTCCTTTTTTAGGGAGTGGATGTAGTCGAGTGGTCTAGGGCGCTGGACGTAAGGCTAAGCGAATGGTGCTGCAGTGTAACAATGGTGTGGGTTCAAATCCCGTCGAGGGAAGAACATAAATTTGACAGCTCTAAAATCTAATTCTGACACTGTTTGGTTTAATTTTCAGACGTATATATATACAATATACATACATTGTCGGTAAATATAAAATTTATTTGTACGAGCTTTAGAAACAGGCCGATTGCGAGCCTTTGGCGAGCTTTTCAGGCCTGTTTCGCAGCGAGTACAAATGAATTTTATATTTAACGACAATGTACGTATATTGTGTTTATCCTGCAATGTCCAAAAAATCAGAAAACTTGTCAGATTTAAACAAAAAGGACAGAAACAAGCGTCATTCCTCGCCTTTCATAAATGTTGTCAAGGGTGTCTTCTTCGTGGTCCGCGTTACATTAGTACCAGTTTCATACTTGTCTTCGCCCTCCGCTGTACATAGCTACAGGGTACCAGGAAAGTTTATTCGTAGGCTGAAAAGTTTATTCGTAGGCTGAAAAGTTTATTCATATAGTACGAATATAGCATATTGGTACAGCAAATGTACTGATTGCAGGATAAGTATATATATATATACATTTAAACGTCTAAAAAAGTAGCCAACGTATGAACTTACTGGATGTCGTATCGAAAACAAGTGTTAACGATTCTGTGCAAACCAGCAAAAATGATAAATAAATGTTTAAAATGCAGCACAACAACATCAAAAAAGATGTTAAAATATAACAAAAATAACTATAAGTCTACAAAAAGACTATAATTATAATCCAATTGACGGATATTTCGCTTGACCGACAAGCTTCATCAGCGTCTGTAATCTGATCTGAAAGATGATCTGAGGATCAGATTGTCACGTGACCATCATTTATCGTGAAGTAAAAATCATAATCTTGAAGGCCTAAATCTTTTGTTTTTTAACTTTTTAACCAGTGCCATTGTTTTCTTATTGTTTATAAATTAGTGTACATATATATTTGAATAATATAAAGTTCAAGATTATGATTAGTGTATCAATGGTGTGAGTTCAAATCCCATCGAGGGAAGAACAAAAAATTGACAGCTCAAAGATCTAATTCTAACACTGTTTGGTTTAATTTTCAGACATACAGCATGTGGACAAAAGTGATTCCCTTTCCGCTATCTTCCCTATATATTTCATATAAAACCATTTATTTTCATAACATTCTCATGAAGTCATTCCTTATCAGATTTTCATGAAATTTTTAGCATTAAATGCAGATATGAATATAGTTTCTTCTTCGTATAATTTGCAAATAATTTTATTTCTACTTTCTCTTAAGCATTGATTTAAAAACAAAGTTTAATTTTTTTCACCAAATCTTGTGACGTCAAGAATTTACATTTGTGTTTAAATCATAAATGCTTGCAAATAAAAGTTCGAAAAAATTACATGAAGATATTAAGATAAACTCTAATTAATTCTGTTTTTAAAGGTGAAAATTTCATGAAAATCGGCTAAGGAATGACTTCATGAGAATGTTATGAAAATAAGTGGTTTCATATGAAATATATAGGGAAGATGGCGGAAACGGAATCACTTTTGTCCACATGCTGTATGTCTGAAAATTAAACTAAACAGTGGCTTGACAACAATGGCTTGGTCAAGCCTGGCTGCGGAACCGTAGCTCTTTATGGTCCTTATGTTTTTTTTTAAGATATGGCAGACTATCTATGAATAATCTTGGCTGAAGTCTGTAAACTGAAATATTCAATAAAGAAATTGGGGGAAAAAATCCAGGCATTATGCATGGTCTTCACTCTTGGTGAAATCTGAACTCTAAAGTTAATGGGATTTTTCTTTCAAAAACACTTAATGTTTTGCAGTCTCTGAAGTACATTTTTTGGTCCACAAAATGCTAGATTTCAGGAGCTTCCGCCCCCTGGACCCCTTACGGCCCTCAGCCTAATTTTTTAGGTACCTCTTAAAATTTAAGAAGCACCTCCTATTATAGCTACAATAATGTAGCTCCTGTGACAGACTTGTGTCTCGGCAGAGCTACAACGTGGTCCCATTCGTCACAATGGAGCAAAAAAAAAGTTGCAGTTGAAACATAAAAACTCACTATTTACGCTTCAAACATTGTTCAAATTTATCGATCGTTTGTCATAACCGGAAACTATGGAAGGCGGAGCTTTTCTAAATATGGTATTTCTTACTACGAAGCTTACGACGGCTGATGTAAAGATTCATGCCTTAATCGCCAAATATGGTATCGACATCCAAATAGTGAGACTGGAAATGACGAAATTCAAAATGTAAAAAGTAAAAGTAAAAGTAAACATGGATTTTTATTTTGTGAGAATTACATTCTGAAATACTGGTAGGTGATAACAACTTGTTATAATAATGGACAAAAGGAAAGGTTATGTCTTATTATTGATAAATGCAGTCGTCAGAAACTCTGTAAGCGAGCGCAAAAAATCTCGGCGGTTGCTCCATTACGTGTAATGGCATCCCGTTATAACCCTTGCGAGTAAGCGAGCATTTAGGGTTTTATTATTAGAACTACTCCTATTATAAAAAACTTTGAAACCCCTGTTAACACTTATAAACATTGTACCTGAAGATCTGCAACAGCAGTGAAAAAGTTAGTACAAGAATGTTGTGAAAAATCCATCTTGTTCTTTTTTTTACTAATTTCTTTTATATATACCAGCATACAGATTTCATTTGACTTTTTAATATATATATATATATATATATATATTTATATATAAAATTATAAACCAAGCAATTATGTATTTACATGTATAGTTATTAATCTTAAATAACAGTTGTATTAATTTTGTAAGAAGAGTTTGAAGATACCAAAGGGGTAATCAGACTCCGTCTATCGAAGAAGAACAGACAACACAATGGCAAAGAGAACAAACAACAATCTACAAAACAAATGTCTTTATCGATTGGTTGTAAATAATGTTATTGTGCAGTTTTACATTTGATGAATTACTATTGAAATTAATACAATCAAACCTGCATTAAGAGGTCACCATTGGAACAAAGAAAATGTGGTCTTTTAAGACAGGTGACCTCTTAAATCAGGTTCAATTTATATGAACTTTTGAATGACAGGACAAGAAAAGGGTGACCCTTTAATACAGGTTACTGCTTAATAGAGGTGACCTCATGGACAGGTTTGACTACGTCTTTTTAACATTTTGATTAAACATTCATAGATATCTTGTGTCATTTATGTCCCCAGTCTATAGAAACATTATGTTTTGATACCTAATACATGTATATTGAAGGCCCGGGTAGCTCAATGAGTTGGGTAATTGGATTACCTAACAACTCATATAAACCTATCACCAATACGGCGTGGGTTTCGTGCCCGGCCTTGTAAATTACAAAAAGGGTGCACTCGACTTGCAGCCGCAAGTGATAAAGTTTACCAGTTGTTTGCCAATGGTGGGTGGTTCTCTCCGGGTACTCCGGCTTCTTCCACCATTAAAACTGGTCACCATGATCTAGCTGAAATATTGCTGAAAGTGGCGTTAAGCACAATAAATCAAATCAAATCATGTATATTGTGTTTAAAAGGAAATGGTACAAAATGCTGAAGATGCTGGTGCTTCCTGTATGAAGATCTGGAATGAAAGACGTGCTATTGACCCAGGTGGTACATCTAACATCAGACACTATTTCAAGGTAGTATTAAAAACGTTGCTATAGTAAAACAAAATAAGTCTCTAAATCAATCAATAACAGGGGTTTAAAGGGATTGCTTCCCTCATTTCAAAATATACCAATGTTCAGAACCACTTACACATGAACACTTGAGGACAAAGCTCAGTAGCAATATATAGATAGGAGTATGATGGTCAATAGAATGCTTGTGATCAGGTCCAGTAGGGGGGGGGGGGGGAATCACACGGGGTGGTGCCTTGGGGCCCATAAGCCAAACGAAGAAAAAAAATGAGGGTGTACCTTGAACAAGGCAAGCAAAATAAAATGTGTGCTTTCGTGAATATGTGAATGACAATATCGTGTAGTACCGTGGTGGACTTGAGTGGACTTTAGTTTTAGTATCATTATTTGGAGAATTGGAGGAGGGGGGCCAAGTTTCCTTTTTCCCTGGGGGCCAGTCAAGGAAATTGGCAACGGACCGACGGATTGCGTCCGATAAATTTCCCGGCGGTCCGGTAGTTTTCGTTAACTCACCGGACCGACTGTCCGGTAAATTGTTTTGTTAGACACTGCCTTTAAGAATAGATAATTCTAGGTTCTTTTTTTTTTTTTTTCCCCCTATAGTCAGGATTTTATAAATTCCCTTACATCACCACCTGACTAGGGTGTGACAGGAGTTTTCAAAAATAAGCTTTGTGACTACATTTGTTTTACATTTTGATAAACAAAATAAAGAAATAATAATATATAATAGTAATAAACACTTTCATTCATCTTTCACACACACTCTCTTACCATTTTGTTTTTCTAAAATATTTGATTGCTCCTGACATTTTGTACTTAATCAAAAAAGCTGAAAAAAGAATCTCATCACTATATGAATCAAACAAACAAAAAATATTATGATTAGTTGAAAATATATTGTAAGGGGGTCCACATTTTTTCAAATGCTAAAATGGTATTGTTTTTCTTTGATATATATTGTTCAAGTGAACGGTACCACATAATTTTATGTTTAAATTCTACAATATTTAGCCTTTGTTCATTGAGTTTGCACTTGAAGATGTAATTTTTTGCAATAATTGAAATCAAATTAACAAGAAGATCCCCTGACTCAAAACCAAAGAAATATTCTTTTTTGTCAAAAATCAAATTCTTGTAATATTGTTTTAATTGTTTTGACAAAGATTTGAGAAAAATTTGTGTCACAGGACAGTCAAAGAATAGATGTTCAATAGTTTCATCATGCATTTTGCAAAATGTACATAAATTAGTATTCTTGAGCTTTATTTTATGTAAAAAGGAATTGGTAGGAATGATCCTGTGTAACAATTTAAATTGAAAATTTTGAAGATATGAGTTTCTACAAGATTTTTTTTAAATAATAAAATATTTTGACCAATTTGTTATTTCACAATTAAGAAGTTTTTCCCATTTGGAAATTTTTTCTGTTGGTAAAGAAATGATTGCATTCACAAGGCCTTTATAAACAAACCTAACATTTTTACTATGAACTATTCTTTCTAAATAGGCATCTTTTTACTAACTATGTCGAAATTTACATTTACACAGTTTTCCTTCAGATGATCTTTGATGTACTTGGGAACATTTGACACCAGACTATAGTACTTCAAAAAATGATTGGTATTCAGTTTATTTCTAGTCTATTCAAAAGTATAAAAATTACCAGAATGTGGGTCAATAAGATCACATAAATACTGCACATTATGTTCTATCCATCTAATATAATAATTTAAATCAGTTACTGGTACAAAATTAAGGATATCAAGAGACAATAGTTCATTAGTATTCATCTTTGTATAAGGTTTTGCAAAATGATAGCTAGACAGAACATCTTTCCAAAAAGAATTTGTAAGCTTCATAGCAACTTCCTTTAGCTTTTCTTTCTGAAAAGTTAAAATTCTTTCACCGTCATAGCTTTGAAGATTGAATAATAATACTTTTTGCCAATCACCATCTAAATTGGAAAATAATCGTTTAATCCAACCTACTTTCAGATAAATATTAAATGATTGAAGATCTATCATTTTCAAACCCCTCTGATATATATCACCGATTAAAGTAATTCGCTTTATCTTATCTGACTTCCCGTTCCATATGAATTTATAAAAAAGTGAATTTAAATCATTTATTTTTGTCTGAGGTAAATTTGGTAGAGATGTCAGTAAATGAATTAGCTTTGGTAGTGCAAGAGTTTTTATAACTAATTTTACCAAGTAATGTCAGTTTTCTATGCTGCCAACTTTTTAGTATTGCCTTAACCTCCTTGATTTTTTTGGTAAAATTTATATCTGTAATACAGTTTAAATCAAGTGAAAAATCAATTCCCAAAACCTTAAAGTTTTCATGAGACCAATTTAGTTTCATATTTGGACAAATAATTTGATCTGAATACTTCTTGTTTCCAACCCACACAGCTTTTGTTTTGGATGAATTCATTTTTAAACCAGACACCTTGTAAAAAGATTCAAAACATTCAAGAGCCTCCCTTAATGAATTTTCACTCCCATCTAGAATAAGAAAGGTATCATCAGCATACAAACTTGTGAGAGATTCAACTTCATTGATAATAATACCATGAATGTCTTGGTTGGCCTTCAATTTTAATGAAAGCAGCTCCCCACCGATTATAAACAAATAAGGTGAAAGCGAATCACCTTGTCGACAGCTTCTTTCTAGAGAAAAAAAATTTGACATGTGACCATTATTTATAACACAACTTTTGGCTTTTGAATAGAATAGTTCAAACCATTTACAAACAGATGGTCCAAAATTAAAACTTGAGAGGGTTTTTTTCAAAAATTTCCATTCAACTGAATCAAATGCTTTCTCGAAATCTACAAGAAGTAAAAGACCGGTTTTGTTATGTTGTTCAAGATAATGCATCAAATCATACAACAGTCTTGTATTTTCCCCAATAAATCTTCCTTTTATAAAACATTTTTGTGTATCACTAATAATAAATGGTAATAGAGGTTTAATTCTATTAGCAATTACAGCAGAAGCTATTTTAAGGTCAGTATTTAATAAACTTATTGGTCTCCAGTTGCCAATAAAACGCCTGTCCTTTCCTTCTTTTGGAATACATGTTATGACTCCCTGATACTGAAAATCAGTGAAGCTTCCAGACTCATAGGCTAAATATAATGACCTATAAAGCAATGGACCAATATCTTCCCAAAAAAAATTATAAAAATCTACAGTATATCCATCAGAACCTGGACTTTTTCCATTTGTCATTAGCTTCAGTGATTGGGCACATTCTTTAAATGTTATATTACCTTCACACAAGTATTTTTGTTTTTCTGTGAGTTTAATATTATGATTAAAAAAGGACTCATCATTACAATCTAAATTTGTTGTTGAATACAATGTTTTGTAAAAATCGTGTTGTTGAAGGAGAATTTTAGATTGATCTGATATATGATGACCTGCATCATCAATAATTAAAGGTAATAACAAAATTACCGAACTCCGAACAATCTTACAAAGGGAAAGTCAAAACTCATAATTATATAAACAGACAAAATCAGTCAACAACCGGAAAACTGTGAAAACCGTAATGACCCTGACTTGGTAAGCTCAGTTATATTTTTTTTAATAAAATTTTTCTTTTCTAGTTTACAGAAGTATTGTGAGCATTTTCTCCATTTTCATGCCAGTTTGCCTTTGATCGAAGAAGTATACCCTCTACCTTTTCCTCCCTTTTCCTTTCAAACTCTATTTTTTTATTATTTAAAGACGATTGTATTAAATCACTTGGTGCTGAGTTCATAATATCTTCTAGATTAAGAATATCCTTTTCAAGTTTAAGGGTAAGATCTTTTTCTTCCCTTGTTTTTGTTATACTATGAGATATTGAAATACTTCTGATCTTCATCTTAAGAATTTCAAAAAATACTTGGTCATTACATGTAAGTTCAACATTTAAAAGATCATTAATATCTCCAGATAAATAGTATTCAGACACAGTTTCTTTAATACATGTCTTAACCTTCTCTACATAAACAAAATCTCTAAGTAACTGAGAATTAAATTTCCAATACCCCTTTCCCCTTCTGGCAAGACTGGCAGAAAAAGTGAAAGTGATTGCTGAATGGTCAGTTTTATATCCTGGAATTATTTTTGTATTTTTCATAAGTGAAAAAAGATCTTCAGATACAAGAAAGTAATCAAGACGACTTTTGTTTTATTGGGGAGCTTTGACGCCAGGTATACTTTCTACCATTTGGAAAACAGGTTCTCCATGGATCTAGTAATTCAAAGGTTTCTAACATTTCTTCGATTTTCTCCCTCGAATTTTGGTTTCTATTATGTATAATATTATATGTATCAAACTAGTATCTTGAACAACATTCCAATCGCCACACAATAAATAACTAGTGTTAGAATAAGAAGCAATATTCTTCATAATTTCATTAAACATTTCCGGTTCATCACTGTTATAGCCATAAAGAGACACAAATGTTAATCTTTGATCAAATAAACTAATATCTAAAATTATGTATCTTTCATTCTGATCAATCTTTGAATCATGAACAGTATAATCTAGACCTTTCTTAAACATAACACAAACACCAGCACTTCTGTTATTAAAATGACTGAAAAGATATGTATCTCCCCATTCATCCTCCCAAAGTTTTTCAACCTCTTTACTACTATGGGTTTCTTGAAAACAAACAATTGAGGTATTTTTCCCTTTTCCCCAATCAAAAATATCATTTTTTTTTTTAACACTTGAAAAAAGACCCCTTATATTCATTGAGAGAACTGTAACAGTATTATCCATATCTAAAATATGAAGCAACAAAAACAAAATTCAGGAACCAATCTACTATTTCATATACAACAATAAAATTTTTACAATACACATTCATACAAACACACACATTTATAAGATGACACTTGACAGTTGGTGATAAAGGCATAACTGTTAATTACAACAGATTTTATTTCACAGTTAGGCAGTAATCAAATATATATATATACATATCATAAATATTTATAACAATTATTTATGTGAACAAAAGTTGTTTCCCTTATTGAATATAAGGTACTATATTGGAGTACAAGTAGACCGAATGATAAAGAGGAGATGGAAAAATCCTATTCTTGTATAATGATTTTTATTTCAAGAACAAGGAATATATTGCTTGCAAGTAGGGTTGTTTAAAGAAACATATAAACTGATGTAAAGTTACTGAATTTATAAGATACTGTTTCAAAAAAAAAAACTAGATCCAAAGATAAAAATAAAAAAGAGTTTTCTCCCTTCTAGTATAAAGTGGACAAAAAAAAGGGGAATATTGGATTCTAACAATATACATAGTACATATTTAAACATTAACACTACACTTGGTGCACATTTTAATAGTAACACATCACACATAATACATATCATAATATCAACATTTATAACAATCGTTTACGTGAACAAAAATTGCTTCCCTTATTGAAAATCACATACTATATTGGAGTACAAGTAGACCTAAGGATAATAGTAAAGAGGAGATGGAACAATCATATTCCTGTATAATATTATTTATTTCAAAAACAAAGAATATATTACTTGCAAGTAGGTTTATTTAAAGCTATATATTTTAAGCTGATGTAAAGTTATTGAATTTATAAGATAATGCTAAAAAAATAATAAACAAAAATAAACAAAAAACTAGATCCAAATATAAATAAGAGTTATCTCCCTTCTAGTATTAAAGTGGACAAAAATGGAGGGGAGGGGTGTATATTAAATTCTTTAAACCAACAATATACATAATACATAATATAACATTAATATTACACTTAGTACACATTATAATAGTAACACAAAACCAAGTACACATTTTAATATCAACATCACAGATAATACATATCACAATGTTAACAACACACACAGCACATACTGTATCATAATATAAACACCATACATGGTACACATTACAATATTAACACCATACATGGTACACATTGTAACATTAACATTACACATAGTACATCAACATTTAAAACAATCATTTATGTGAAGAAAAATTGCTTCCTTTATTGAAAATCACATACTATATTGGAGTACAAGTAGACCTAATTTATAAGTATCGCGATAAAGAGGAGATGGAAAAACCATATCCATGTATAATGTTCAAAAACCAGGAATATATTTCTTGTGAGTAGGTTTATTTAAAAAAAAAACAAAAAAAAAACACACAAAAAACGAAACAAAACAAAATATATTCAAAGATAAAGATAGATAAGGGGTATCTCCCTTCTAGTATTTACGTTGACAGAGGAGGGAATATTGGACTCTATAAATTTTTATTTAACATGACAAATGGTACCTATTATAATATGAATATCACAATATTAACACTCAGCAGTTAACTGTATCATAATATTAACATTACACATAGTACATATCAAAATAGTAATTCAAAGACATTATATAGATTTAAATAGTAGTTATAGTTTTTATTTACATTTCAAATTAAATATATAAATACATACATGTTCTTATCTTTTCTTTCTCAACTTTTCCTCAATATTGTCAAAAATATCAAATTTAATTCTTGAACCCTCAGCTAGCTTTGCATATACATTACAGTTATAAAACCACACATTTTCAAATCTTTCACTTCTCTTATGTCTAGCCATAAGTCCTAGATTACTTTGTGTAATTTCGTCGTGGAAACGAAAGTCTTTCTTTAAATTTCTCTTCTTTCTCATAATGTTAATTTTAACTTCAGTGTTTTTCACTTTTACAATCACAGGTCTAATTCCTCTATCTTTACCAGGTATTCGGTGTATAGCTTGCACATCACTAGGTGAGATGTGGACCTTGAGCTCAGTGTTAACTAGTTTCACAAGGCCTCTCTCAGGTTTTCATCCTTTCTCTCTGGGAAATTCAACATTCTGATATTGTGCTTACAAGAATATTGTTAGTTATGGTTTCCCAACTTTAGAGCATCAACAGATCTTCTATCAGCATCATTTAGCTTTTCCTCTAAAGAATCCATTTTCTTATCTTTGTCTCTCAATCTTTCCTTTAAGTTTTCATTCTCAATAGCAAAAGAATCAATTTGATCCTGCATCTTTCCAGTTTGTTCCTTCACTTTACTTTCAATTTCCTGTGAGAATGATTTTTTAAATGTTTCTAATAATTTGTTGACAATAGATGTTAATCTACATTAACGACCTCCCTGAATACATCAAACATAGCCGTATCCGACTTTTTGCAGATGACAGTATGATCTATCGACAAATCAAATCACAAAGCGACTGCCTCAAGCTCCAAGAAGATCTCGAAGCTGCCATAAAATGGGAACAAGACTGGCTCATGTCATTTCACCCAGACAAGTGTAACATCATGAATATAACAACCAAGAGAAATCCAATCCACTTTTACTATAACATGCATGGCCATATATTAGAATCTGTTCAACACGCAAAATATCTAGGTGTCACAATCTCAACAGACCTAAAATGGAACACCCACATCCAACAAACTGCCGCCAAAGCAAACAAATCATTATGTTTTATCAGAAGAAATCTAAAAGTACAATCACAAACGATAAAAGAACCCTAATAAGACCCAAATTAGAATACTGCTGCACTGTTTGGGATCCTCACACAAACGAAAACATCAACTCGCTAGAAAAGGTACAGCGACGGGCAGCCAGGTATACATGCAACAGACATCATAACACCAGCAGTGTGTCTGAGATGTTAAACACCATGAATTGGCAAACTCTACAAGAACGCCGACTAAGAACTAGGCTCATAATGTTTCACAAAGTAATAAATGAAAATATCGCTATCCCTACACAAAATATATTACTTCAGAGCCAGTCTACGACAAGATCTTCCCGAAAAGACTCCTACAGACAAATCCAATGCAATAAAGACAGTTATAAATTTTCTTTCTTTTGTCAAACCATTAAAGACTGGAACAAATTATCCCCTGACATAACCAAAAACACCACTACAGAATCCTTCAAGGGTGCACTCACTCACAATGTGCTCCTTGATACTTATCCACACAGAATAAAATAAACAGAAATCATGTTTTTATCTTAATAAATGAAAAATAAAAAATAAAAAAATTGTAAAAATCCTAAATTAAAAGAAAAATGGTAAAAACTGATAATATAAAACTAAAAAATAAAATAACAATTATATCAAATAAATTATCTATGTTCTGAAAATTTTTATAAATTTGAAAACATTTTACCAGGCATGCGCCGGAAAGTAAACATCAGTACGTTGATGGTCTTCCGTAACCAAAGAAGAAGAAAGAGAAGAGGTCATTCAGATCACTTTGCTTGACTAAACAGTTAACTGCACTTTCTAGATCAGTCTTGGTACAAGTAGCCTGAAGGGATTTTTTAATTTCACCTAAGTCACTGTGAATACTCATTAAATCAATTCCTTCCACACTGTCTTCTGCCACATCTGAATGAGTTCTTTTGTCACGCTTGGGAGGATTTTCTTTAGAAGTATTCCCTGTCTTTTTTGCTGCAAGCATAGTTTGCACAGTCTTCACACCTTTTTGACTATTATCCCCAGTAGGCATAATGGTTGGTAAATCACTTTAAAAAAAAATCCATATCAATAGCCTTTAAATGTTGATTACAAGAATCTGTTTTTCATTGATTAAGATCACAAAATTCAATGTTTTTCCATTCAAAAAGCATTTTTATAAAGCTGAAAAATTTCCACACAAGATGATTCTATTTATAATGCTGTATTACATCAAAATCCAGCTTAAAAAAGCCAAAAACTGCAGAGCTGAAATTAACTCACTACTCTAACGGTGGCCATCTTTACAAAATCCCTAGGTTCTCGGTAAATTCAACTTAAAAATATTTTTAATTTTCTTTTATTTGTTATTTTTAGATCAAGAAAAATCTAACATAAATAATACATATCGTAATTGATAATCACGAGTTTTGGCAAAGACACTAACTATTTACGACAGTTATTGTCTTAATATTTTGATGTCGTAAAATATTTCGTGGTATTTCGGAGAAATATTATTCTCTAGTGTTTTCTACATTAACAATCGTCGTTAATTCGGAAGATTTTATCACTTCAAAACACGGTGGTCATGGCTTTCTTGCAGTATAAGACAGAAGCCATACCAGGAAAGCCATTAAAGAGAAAAGTAACACAAGAGGAGACGAGAGAACGGAAGAAACAGTAAATTTATTGCTATTTGGAAGCAGGACCGACCCTGGCTTCATCACAACGTTGAACAAAAATGTTATGGTCTGCAACTGGTGCATCGAAGCCAATGGACCAAAAGAGCTATATATATATATATATATTCTTTGTAATTCTAAATTCTGGTTTCTAATTAGTAATTATACTTTTTCTGGTAGCATAGAGCTATTATTTTATTCTATTTTTGTTTTTACGTATAAGGATTCATTTGTTTAGATAGAATGAATATTTCATTTTGTAAATTTTAATGTCGCAAATAGTTTTGTAATTTTAGAGTGGAAATATACTTTAATGAATATGATCATGCTGTATACAATAATATATTTATGGACATAGTGTCAAATTGTCATCCCACTCTGACACATTATACTGATTTAGAGCCATCCAGTCTTTACTCTTTCTCCTTAATGCTGCGTACTTAACAGAGAAGCAAAAAATACAAATTTTATAGTCTTTGGTCTGACCCGACCGGAGCACGAACCCATGAGCACGTTAACCTTTACGCCGCTGTCTAATTGTAGATATTGCTGTTTGTGATTGTAAGTTTAATGCGATCAATATGTGACACTTAGATAAAATATATTTATTATTTAAAAAAAAAATCATTATTTTATTGTCGGTCCTGTAAAATCTAGTTTGTTTAATTCCTCACAGTTCACAGGACCGAATGTCCTGTGGATTAAAATTCCTAATTTCCTTGACTGACCAAAAATTCTCTTGGTGGCCCTGTTTGTGATAATCACCTAAAAGTCAGGAAGAGTTTGAAGATACGAAAGAGGTAATCAGAAATCGTAAATCATAGAACTATAGACAACACAAGAGAAAGAGACAACAATGACAAGGGTCTCTAAAATACATAAGAAAGTCACAAATCTAGACTTTGGCTCGACATGCTCACCAACAGAATAGAAACGTAGATATCAAATTTAGTGTGCGCTACACTCGTCAGATGATTTGATGGTACAAATAGAAGATAAAAGGAGATATCATAGTGCCTGTGGCCCCCTTTGTACATGCTACCTGATCTATTGTTTTTCTCATCTCATCATTAATATTATAGGATTAAACACATTTTTTCCAGAGTTTATAACCTGGACCAATTCACTCGCAAACAAATAAAAGTCCTTCGGGACTTTTATGTAAGTTTGTGAGTGACTTGGTCCAGGTTATACATCAATAAACTGGAAAAAATGCGCTTCATCCTTATAATTCTGTAACTAAGTATTTTTTTTACATCTGTTTTAAAAATTTACCTTTGGGGATCCCCAGTACGCACACATACATTCCATTGGTGTGTCGGCCATGAATAACAAAATGCATTAACTTGTTTAAGTTGTTTTCCTACATTGATAACTAGACGGTGATGTAATTAAGTTACTTATATTTTCCAATTTGATGGCATTTAGCTACTCAAACAAGTAAAATGCTCACAAAATCGTAAAATAAATCAGTAACCAGCTTGTGTCAATCAGCGTCCTTTGTAAACAACATCACAGGATGACGATATATTACAAAAGTCAAAGTCGATAGATGGTTGTCTTAAGTACTTTTTTCGGAATTTGTTTGTACAAGCTTTTTTTTTCATTGGCATTTAATTTTTTTTATTTCATATCTAACAATAATTGTCGATTATTAACAATAAACATTGTTTCTTTTATCTTTTTTTATTATCGGGAATCCAAGCCGCCATTTGTTTACATTACGAAAAAAGTAGTCCGGTGAACATCGTCTATCGAAAAATAAACTGACAAAGCCCCGCCTCCATAAGCGCTTATACCCAATCAGAGTATAGGATTTCCAATGATGTAAATCATATAAGAATTATAACTATATAAATACAAGTTTCAATACAACATATGTATTATGTATACAGTCATGTGTATTGATAAAAGAAAAAAAACAATGTCGGAACATTTCCAAAATCCAATCACAAATACATGTCACTTAGTCATGCCCATCCATTTAGTACAGGCATCTTAATAAAAGGTGACAGGGTTAAAGCTAGTTTTATGGCCATCTCATATGCTTTATAATTTTTTAAGGGTCCTGGAATATGTGTATATAATGATGCAGTGTTTACAGACAAGGATTGGGAAGGAATTGTAACTATTTATAACAGCATCAAAGAAGAAGATCCTCTTAAAGTTGGCAGATTTGGACTTGGATTCAAATCAGTATTTCACATGACAGGTACAGTATTAAGCAATAACTTGTATTATGTGACCTTAACTTTTATTTCCCTACACAGTGTATTTCACATCAATTAAACCTGTATTAAGCGACCACCTGTCTTATGTGACCATATTTTCCGTTACCTTGGAAGGTCACATAACACAGGTTTGACTAGATAGTAATATCAATATATTCCCATGTGATGAATTTTTTTTTTTTTTGGTAAGAAAATTTTGAAAATACTAAAGGAGTACTCAGAAGCCATAAATCAAAGAAGGGCAGACAATACAATGAACAAAAAAACAAGCAATGATCTACAAAACACTAGATAGAACACTAAAGATCGAGCAACACGAACCCCACTAAAAAACGGGGGTGAACTCAGGTGCTCCGGAAAGGTAAGACGTTCCTGCTACATATGTGGTACCCGTAAGGTCGGTCTTTATGATATAAATCAATGTCTACAAGTTGACATTGTTCAGCTGTTGTCTATTCTAAATCTTATGTGTGTCACTTATGGATTATGGGCGAGACTAACACGTGCATGTGTATGTGAACATCAGTCACATATTTTAAGACTTTAAGTCACTTTAAAGTGACTTGATGTAATATAAGTTCTAAGCTCCCTAGTGACCGACTATGATTATTTAGACGGTCAGTAAATTGTTGAAGGGTGAGCGCTTTAGTCGGTCACGGGAGCTTAGAACATTTTTGTACGATGTTGCTGATCTATAACTTCAAACAGTAATTAAGTTTTTTCCAAGAACTATGTTTGAAGGATTTTCTTAGAAATTCTAAGGCTAAAGACGTAATGGTCATTACACAAAATTAAGCACCGCCCACTGAACTTCTGTAATTTTCCGTCTGCATCGTTTCATAACGACACGTTTATCTATCGTCTGCATCAGTGTGTAGCGAACTAACGTAACACAATGGAGAAAAAGAGGAGATTTATTTCAACTACCGACGAGGAAATCGAACAAAAGAGGACTGACTGGAGATTTGTTAGTCGTACATTCTTTTAAGTAGTTTATTAGAAACGTTAATTTCTTTCTTTTTTTAATGTGTCTCAAGAAGAGTTTTCTTACTGTCTTATTTAAGAAGAAAATATAAATCATCATCTTTCTTGCAGTTGTGTTTAATTATGCTAAATCAAAATACACACACATATATATAGTGAGCCTGGTCAAGTACACATGGCATACATCGCCTCAGTTATCGATTTTTTCCCCCAAATCGGTACCCATTTTCTGGGAATTCCTGTGTGTATAAAAATTATATTCCAATGATACTTGCAATTTAATAAACGTTAGAAAATATCGAAGGGACGAAAAACGAACAATCTAGAGAAACTGGCAACATAGGATACACCAAACAAAGAAAAACATAACTCAAAATGTGTTAGACGTGACTATGCGCAAACAAACACAAATGACATGAGCCTTCTTATGAAGAACTGGAGAGAAAGATGAATCCAACATTGTTTTTATGCAGAAATCATAACACGGAACTCAGATTAGATGTTTGCTGTATCATTTTTTAGCTCACCTTGCCAACATCAATGTGAGCTTTTGCCATCACTTGGCATCAGTCGTCTGTTGTCTGTTAACTTTTCACATTTTAATCTTCTTCTCTGAAACCAGTTAGCCTAATGAACGGAAAATTAGTAGGAAGCATCTATGGAAAGTCCTCTATAAAGAATGTTCATTTTGTCTCGATCTGTTAATAAACATGGCCGCAATAGGCAATTCTTGTTTCTGGTTGGTCGATTTCTAAAAAATTGTTTCCTCTGAAACCATTTTGTCAAATAAAGCAACATTTCACATGAAGAATCTCTGGAAGGTCCTCTGTAAAAATTGCTTATTTCGTCCTTATCCATTACCAAACAGCCATTGACCATTCTTGTATCTGGTTGGTCAATTTATAAAAAAATCTTCTCTTCTGAGACCGTTTAGCATATACAAAATTGCCATGGCTGCCATAGGCAATTCTTGTTTGTGATTGACCAATTAAAAAAAAATCCTCTGTAACATTTGGCCAAATTAAATGAAATTTGTGAGGAAGCACCTATAGAAGGTTCTGTATAAAGTTTCCTCAAAACAGAATAAAATGTGAGCGACACAGACTCGGCCCACTGAGCCTCTAGTTTTTTTGTCAGTGCACTACCATCTAACAGCATCCCATTACGGGCCATGCCATGTATCCTTTCATATATTATATTTGACTGTTCAATCATATGCAAGATAGTAAGCTATATTGACCAATCAGATAACAGCTCTTGTCATGCACTAGGTTTTGATACTTGAGTCTGATTGGTCGGTTGGAAATATGAACTCTGATGTGATCTCAAATGGGATGTTGTTACATGTTGGTACATTGCCAACGAAAAAAAAAGGAAAAGAAAAAGGAACAATCTAGAGAAACTGGCAACATAGGATACACCAAACAAAGAATAACATAACTCAAAATGTGTTAGACGTGACTATGCGCAAACAAACACAAATGACATGAGCCTTCTTATGAAGAACTGGAGAGAAAGATGAATCCAACATTGTTTTTATGCAGAACTCATAACACGGAACTCAGATTAGATGTTTGCTGTATCATTCTTTAGCTCACCTTGCCAACATCAATGTGAGCTTTTGCCATCACTTGGCATCAGTCGTCTGTTGTCTGTTAACTTTTCACATTTTAATCTTCTTCTCTGAAACCAGTTAGCCTAATGAACGGAAAATTAGTAGGAAGCATCTATGGAAAGTCCTCTATAAAGAATGTTCATTTTGTCTCGATCTGTTAATAAACATGGCCGCAATAGGCAATTCTTGTTTCTGGTTGGTCGATTTCTAAAAAATTGTTTCCTCTCTAACCATTTTGTCAAATAAAGCAACATTTCACATGAAGAATCTCTGGAAGGTCCTCTGTAAAAATTGCTTATTTCGTCCTTATCCATTACCAAACAGCCATTGACCATTCTTGTATCTGGTTGGTCAATTTATAAAAAAATCTTCTCTTCTGAGACCGTTTAGCATATACAAAATTGCCATGGCTGCCATAGGCAATTCTTGTTTGTGATTGACCAATTAAAAAAAAATCCTCTGTAACATTTGGCCAAATTAAATGAAATTTGTGAGGAAGCACCTATAGAAGGTTCTGTATAAAGTTTCCTCAAAACAGAATAAAATGTGAGCGACACAGACTCGGCCCACTGAGCCTCTAGTTTTTTTGTCAGTGCACTACCATCTAACAGCATCCCATTACGGGCCATGCCATGTATCCTTTCATATATTATATTTGACTGTTCAATCATATGCAAGATAGTAAGCTATATTGACCAATCAGATAACAGCTCTTGTCATGCACTAGGTTTTGATACTTGAGTCTGATTGGTCGGTTGGAAATATGAACTCTGATGTGATCTCAAATGGGATGTTGTTACATGTTGGTACATTGCCAACGAAAAAAAAAGGAAAAGAAAAAGGAACAATCTAGAGAAACTGGCAACATAGGATACACCATACAAAGAAAAACATAACTCAAAATGTGTTAGACGTGACTATGCGCAAACAAACACAAATGACATGAGCCTTCTTATGAAGAACTGGAGAGAAAGATGAATCCAACATTGTTTTTATGCAGAAATCATAACACGGAACTCAGATTAGATGTTTGCTGTATCATTTTTTAGCTCACCTTGCCAACATCAATGTGAGCTTTTGCCATCACTTGGCATCAGTCGTCTGTTGTCTGTTAACTTTTCACATTTTAATCTTCTTCTCTGAAACCAGTTAGCCTAATGAACGGAAAATTAGTAGGAAGCATCTATGGAAAGTCCTCTATAAAGAATGTTCATTTTGTCTCGATCTGTTAATAAACATGGCCGCAATAGGCAATTCTTGTTTCTGGTTGGTCGATTTCTAAAAAATTGTTTCCTCTGAAACCATTTTGTCAAATAAAGCAACATTTCACATGAAGAATCTCTGGAAGGTCCTCTGTAAAAATTGCTTATTTCGTCCTTATCCATTACCAAACAGCCATTGACCATTCTTGTATCTGGTTGGTCAATTTATAAAAAAATCTTCTCTTCTGAGACCGTTTAGCATATACAAAATTGCCATGGCTGCCATAGGCAATTCTTGTTTGTAATTGACCAATTAAAAAAAAATCCTCTGTAACATTTGGCCAAATTAAATGAAATTTGTGAGGAAGCACCTATAGAAGGTTCTGTATAAAGTTTCCTCAAAACAGAATAAAATGTGAGCGACACAGACTCGGCCCACTGAGCCTCTAGTTTTTTTGTCAGTGCACTACCATCTAACAGCATCCCATTACGGGCCATGCCATGTATCCTTTCATATATTATATTTGACTGTTCAATCATATGCAAGATAGTAAGCTATATTGACCAATCAGATAACAGCTCTTGTCATGCACTAGGTTTTGATACTTAAGTCTGATTGGTCGGTTGGAAATATGAACTCTGATGTGATCTCAAATGGGATGTTGTTACATGTTGGTACATTGCCAACGAAAAAAAAAGGAAAAGAAAAAGGAACAATTTTGATTTGATTGTGTTACATGATTGATTGATTGATCGTGGCAACCAGTTTTAGTGGTGGAAGTAGCCAGAGTACCCGGAGAGAACCACCGACCATGGGCAAGCAACTAGTAAACTTTATCACTTGAGGTTGCGAGTCAATGGCACCCTTTTTGTAATTTACAAAGCTGGGCACGATTGTGTTACATGTAGATGTATAATATATTGAACTTCAAAAGAATTGATATGCATTTAGTATAAGATTCTTACAGATATAAATATAAAGTGTTTATGAAGGATGCGTATTAATGGATTCTTTTGATTTTTGGCACATTACATATTCCGTAGTAAAAATATTTAAAGGTATTGTCTGTTTGTGTGTAACCAATTAATTAAAAGCATAAATAATACCTCTTCTTGTTTTCAATTGCTTAACAGATAATATCTGCAACTCACCAACTTATGTTAAGCTATCAACTATTACATCCCTACTATTTTTTCTCAATATTCAGATAATCCAGTTGTAATAAGTGGTGACAGACTTCTGATTATTGATCCTCGAAAATCTGAGAAAAACGAAGATGAATGCTGGTCCATTAGCTTGAGGGAATTAAATGAAATACATAGTCCAAGAAAAACCTTGACACGTATATTCAATAGGTTTAAATTTAACGAGAGCGTTTTAGAAAAAGGAGAATACAAAGGAACTCTATTCTGGTTTCCTCTTCGACAAATACCCAGTACACTCTGTTCAACTGTTTACACGAACAAGAAAGCAAAGTCACTTTTCAAATCTTTCCTACAAGAATCATCGTATAACCTGTTGTTCTTATCAAATTTAGAGAAAATCAAGATATATAATGCAAGGGATGACTTGCCAAAGTTTACTATTGAAATGTATGGGATCCACAAGAAAGAGTTTAATATAACAAGGAGAAAATTTCGTGATGACCTTGCAAAACTGGAAAAAAAGTTGCCTACCAATACCATTAAAGTTCAATTTGAAGCCGTGATTAGAACAAACGGAACTGAAAAACATTATGCAGTCGTCGGTTGTTTAACGGGAACAGAAGCCATGTCTGAAGGAATGAGGAGTTTATTAAACGATAAAGAATTGAGTTACAGCCCCTTCACAAGTGTGGCCTATTGTACAAAATCTGACAGTACAGAAAAACCAGGCCATGTGTTTTGCTTTCTACCATTGCCCATTCGCCACAAGAGCATGACGGGACTGCCAGTACATGTTAATGGGTTCTTCGATCTTGAAGATAATAGACGTCATCTGAAGTTGGCTGATGCCAATAATGAAACTGAACAAAGTGACAAGGCTTTGATGTGGAATAAGGGATTGATTCAAGAATTTTTGCCTGATTCATACTATGCTCTGGTTCAGTTTTTGAAAGAAAAATCTATGAAAAATGCAAATAGGTTCGTTGAAGATGTTTATAAATCTATTCCTGACCCAGATGTGGTTGATTTGAACTGGTATCCACTTATAACAACATTGTATAAAAAATTGATGGATGGAGATTGTTTTTATACAAAACAGGGAGGCGGTAAATGGATAAAACAGTCTGAATCATTATTTTCTGTATTTGATGAAAAGATCAGTGATGATATACGAAACAATATCGAGACATTTTTAGTAGATAATGGTGAAAATTTAGTGATGTTGCCAAGCCACATAGTTAGAGTTATGAAGCATATGAATCGATCGCCTGATCTTATTTCCCCGAAAACTGTACGCAACAAACTGAAGAGGTCACATGTATGGCAAACATATACATTTGAGAGACAACTGAAGATATTAACATTTATTCTTCAAGACCGAGATTATGAAGATTTGAGAATGCTAAAACTACTGCCGTTAAACAACAAAACATTCACATCATTTTCAATGTATATAGAGGAACTGTATGTTTTGAGAGATGAAGCAGACAAGCTTTTCCCTGGGATGGATAAAAGATTGATATCTAAAGCAAAAGTGTCAGACGTTGTGTGGCAGCATTTATCAAGAGTGGCAAAGAGAGGTAAATTGCAAGGTTTTCTATATTAGTTTACTAACACTTATTTCATCTTTTACCAGTACCTTATATGATACAAAGGCCCGGGTGGCTCAATGAGTTAGGTAGTTGGATTACCTAGCAACTCGTACAAGCCTATCACCAATACGGCCTGGGTTTGCGTCTGGCTTTGTAAATTACAAAAAAGGGTGCACTCGACTCGCAGCCGCAAGTGATAAAGTTTACCAGGTGCTTGCCCATGGTTGGTGGTTCTCTCCGGGTACTCCCGCTAAAACTGGTTGCCATGATATAGCTGAAATATTGCTGAAAGTGATATTAAGCACAATAAATCAAATCAAATCTTATATGATACAGTTTGTCTGTGGTGGTGGACCGTGTCATGGTATACTCTATTAATCTTATATGATACAGTTTGTCTGTGGTGGTGGACCGTGTCATGGTATACTCTATTAACCTTATATGATGCAGTTTGTCTGTGGTGGTGGACCGTATCATGGTATACTCTATTAACCTTATATGATACAGTTTGTTTGTGGTGGTGGACCGTGTCATGGTATACTCTATTAACCTTATATGATACAGTTTGTCTGTGGTGGTGGACCGTGTCATGGTATACTCTATTAATCTTATATGATACAGTTTGTCTGTGGTGGTGGACCGTGTCATGGTATACTCTATTAACCTTATATGATACAGTTTGTCTGTGGTGGTGGACCGTGTCATGGTATTCTCTATTCTCTATTAACCTTAAAAGAGGGACAACAGAAATATTGTGAAACTGTTTACTCGCGTAGTGGCATAAATCACATGTGGATTTTGAAAAACTCTAAAGATCTTTTGGATAACCTGAAATCAAGATCTTTCTCTCAGGTATCCTCCATCAAAACTTTTGATTTTTCAACTCTATATACCACCCTACCGCATGACAAATTAAAAACCCGCTTAAAAGAAACAATTCATAAAGCTTTTAGTCATAGAAACTATGGCTCAAAATTTGTTGTGTTAGGCTACAATTCCACATATTTTTTAAACAAAATTCATAAAGGTAAAACATGCTACTCCGAGGAACAAGTGATCAGTATGCTGGAGTTCCTCATCGATAACATATTTGTCTCCTTTGGAGGGACACTGTTTCAGCAGGTCGTCGGCATACCAATGGGTACGAATTGTGCCCCTCTTCTAGCCGATTTATTTTTATACTCATATGAGTCGGAGTTTCTTCAAAAGCTTGTAAAAGATAAGAAGATTCATGAGGCTAGAGCCTTTAATTTCACATACAGGTATATTGATGACGTTTTATCTATCAATAATTCTAGATTTGCAGAATTTCTTCCATTGATATATCCTCCAGAGCTGGAAGTTAAAGAGACCACCGATACAGCTTCGTCCGCATCATTTTTGGACTTATACCTCGAATTTGACGACAGTGGTCAACTCAGTACTAAAATTTATGATAAGCGGGACGACTTCAATTTTAAAATCATAAATTTTCCAAACATGTGCAGCAATATACCAGCTTCTCCTGCATATGGTGTTTACATCTCGCAATTGATTCGCTATGCAAGGGCCAGTAGCAATTATTCTGATTTCCTGAAACGTCATCTTCATCTGAGAAACAGGCTACTGGACCAGGGCTATAAAAAGATTCGCCTTATTCGATCTCTTAAAAAGTTTATATTCCGATACCAATATCTTGTCGAAATATATTCCGTCTCTGCAGAAACAATTATAAGCGATGCATTTTCATATAGTGAAAATGTATAAAGATAAAGAAGTCAAAAATGTTTTTGTCAATGTGTGACGTAAAAATATTTTTGACATTTACGTCACCGAATATGGTACTGCTTTGACAACTATTTTACCTATTTTGTTCCTGTATTTAAATACTGTTACAGTGACAGCCGGAACCTTTGAACCATAATGAGAGCGGGAGGTTTGGCGCCTTAAAATCTGATTCAACCCACCATTTCTTTAGAAATGCCTGTACCAAGTCAGGGTCATTACGGTTTTCACAGTTTTCCGGTTGTTGACTGATTTTGTCTGTTTATATAATTATGAGTTTTGACTTTCCCTTTGTAAGATTGTTCGGAGTTCGGTAATTTTGTTATTACCCTTATTTATGATACAGTTTGTCTGTGGTGGTGGACCGTGTCATGGTATACTCTATTAATCTTATATGATACAGTTTGTCTGTGGTGGTGGACCGTGTCATGGTATACTCTATTAATCTTATATGATACAGTTTGTCTGTGGTGGTGGACCGTGTCATGGTATACTCTATTAACCTTATATGATAGCCTGGAAATTTACTGAAATATGACACCAACTTTCTACCAGATTCTACAATAAAAGAGACGATTTCAAAATTGCCCACACCTTGATAGTAATAAACCAACCGCTCCCATGTATATAGATTATATTCCACATACTTTACCCTCCAGTTTGCAGTTTCTATTCAGAATTGTTTAGAATGTCACTTTCTTCTGAGTTCTAAGCTGTTAAGTCAAGAATCGGTTCATCTTACCAATGATCCAAATATTTTTCTGGTACATTGATTGATTGGTTGGTGTTTAACACTAATTTTTTTCTGGATGGTATAAACACAATGTAAAAATGTAATATGGCACTTATGTAGAGATGAGTAATAGATTGTATTGGTTAGATTTTGGTTCAAAGTTGACTATTGTTTCCCTATTATGTCTTTAATGAAATTTTGTGCTATCTAATATTTAAGTGATAGTTAAGACCATTAGCTCTATATTTATTGAACTAATATAGATTATATGTATTTGTTCTTTCTTTCTTCACATTTCTTTCTACTTGCTTTAATTATCCTTGCCATTGACTATTATTAGTCTTCATATCAGTTATATTTAATTAATCTGTTATGTAAAGTAATAAAAAGAAACAACCAACAATCAATTAAGTTGTTGTACTTTAATGAAATAACAAAATTTACTTAATAATAATATACAATTACAAAATCAAATTTATATATTTACAACTTGCCTGAATGTTCACAGTTAAGTCCCTTGGAATAAATGTCCTTTTCTATTTCTGGAAGAAGTTTGATACCTTTCGTATGAAATTGAATTCATATTGGCTTATAATATCCTTTGGTTTCAATCCACAAAGACTGACTGCTCTCAAATTTGCTGACCCTTTTATATGCATGTAGAAACATCTAGAACATTCAGGGATAATCTGTCTCTAATTGACCAATAAAACTCATGTGCAATACCATCTCTATCTTTGTCAACAACACAATATTCTCCATTGAAAAAAATAATACATCAAATCCACCAAGCCTTACTACAAGCATTCATTTAAGCAGTTGTATCTTATTTTTATAAATTGTTTCAGGATTATTCCAACTGAGGTTGTTATCAAATGATGCTTTACCGGATATGTTAAAAGACACGCTTGATATAAATTGTATCAAAATGGAAAATGGCTGCCTTGTACCTGGTCCATCGTCAACGTTAGGAATTAAATGGATCAAAGATGTTTGGGATCACATTGTATCGAGAAAGTATACCAATTTAGATCAGTTTCATAGTGTGTCACTGATTCCAGTAATAACAACTGTGGGGGAAAAAAAGACAGTGATCCATCAATCAAGATGTACAGGAGAGGAAACGAAGCTTGAATTCTTAAATCTGAAAGGAAATTACATGTTGTCAAATGATACTGAAACCCAACAGGGATCCTCTTTAGAAAAAATAATGAAAATATCTGGCACTCGAATTATATCGGAACATCAAACGATACAATTTCCACACCTGGATGTAATTGGCAAATACATCAAGCAACATAAACTTGAAAATGTTCTCAATTGTTTAAAAGCTGCATCCTGTTCTGTACGATGGCGGAAAATCGCAACCTCTATAAATGAAAAATGTAACAAACAAGAAATGTCATATTTATCTGATTACCTTAGCCATCATAATCTCAACATCCCAGTTGATGCACATAGATTGTTGCAAAGGCTGCAAATGTTCAACCAGTCTGATAACGTGCATGATGAAGAAATGGTTTCAATAAAGGAAAACCATTTATCACTCGAACCATGTGAATTTCCAAAGGATTTGACTTATCCAAGAAAATTTTTATTAGCAAGACATTTACCTTTAGTGAAACAACTTGGTGGGTCAGTAATAAGGGAAAGTGAGTGTTTGTCTGAAACTCTTGATCTGATGTTGCAACCAATCACACATTACTCTCTCGATGACAAGAGAAAGATGATGATTCATCTAAAAAATAGACCTACTCTGCTAGAAACTGTTCTACATAAAGCTGTAGAAGTTAAATTTGTACCTGATGCAAATAGAGTAATATGTCGAGTGAAGGACCTGTACAATCCGTCTTCACAATTTCTGAGAGAAATTCTCCATGGGGAAGAAGGCATGTTTCCAGATGAGTCATTTATGAAAAAATATGGATTGACAAATACAGATTTTATGACGAAATTAGGGATAAAAAGCAAGGATAATATATCCGAAGAAATTATAAGACTAGCGAGAAGCATAGATCAAAATCATACATCTAGTGACAAAATCATCTTGAAGGCAAAAGCTCTTGTCAAGTATATGACACAATATCCTCTCAATATTAACAATGATATTTTAAAAAGAATCCAAGATTATAAATGGGTTCCATGTCATTCTAGAAAATCAGAAGGGTATCCATCTAATCTATGTTGGTTTCATGATCAAATGAATAACTTATACCGACCAACTGACGTCAACAACTTAGAGTTTAAGAGTCTAGTTGGATCAGTTGTCCCACTTGTTGCCATAGGGAACAACATTGAGCACGTAGCTACATATTATGGATGGTTTAAACCACCGACTCAAAAACTTGTAATTAAACATTTTAAGTGTGTTATCAAAGCATATACGCAAAAGGAAAATACAGACTTTTTATATATTTCCAAGGAGATTTGGAAGTATATTGATGAATTAAGAAGAGCACATGTCCTAGATAAAAGAAGTATAGACAAACTAACCCGGTTGCCATGTATTCCGACAAACAATTGCGGATTTAAGTATTCAAATGAGGTAGTACTTGAGTTAGGGAGCCATAATACCATTAATTTAGAACCATATATTTATGAGCTTTCCAGTAATGTAAAAGACTATTGTGATACATTCATCGCCTTGGGCATGAAAGAATGTGTCGATGTTGAACATCTTAAAGCAATACTTAGATGTCTGAATAGTAAGCATAGGCAATCAACAAAGACAACTGTGAAGCCTAACTTGGTGAGGAAAGATAGAAAGTTTGCTATTAATATTTTGTCCATCATCGTCGACTTAGACATTGATGCATCTGATCTGACAAATGTGTTGGTTCCAATAGCTTCAAATGGTGATGATCAGCTTATCTTTAAATATATTAAGCAATGTATTTATGCAGTAGGGCAAAATTACAACATGGTAAATAAGATGAATTTATCAATAGATGTAAACAGAGATGACAATGAGGATGCAGTTTTTTATGTCCATCATGATATGATACATTTAGCAGCAAAGTTGGGAGTGGTGTCTTCCAAAAAACACTTTATGTTAAATCAAAATACTACTGCGTTGCCATGGGGCCAGAGTGAGCCCATGACCTTAAGAATTTCTAGTCTATTAAAAAGTTATACTGATGGACTTGCTGTTTTTAAGGAATTAATACAAAATGCTGATGATGCAGGAGCTACTAAGGTATGCTTCTTGTATGATGAAAGAGACAACCTGGATTGTAGAGATGGATTGTTTGATAAAGGCATGGTTGAATGTCAAGGTCAATCGTTGTTTGTGTATAACAATGCTGTGTTTAAAGATCATGACTTTACGAACCTCATTAAACTCGGTTTAAACACAAAAAGTTCGGAAAAAAATAAAATTGGGAAATTTGGATTAGGATTTTGTTCAGTCTACAATCTGACAGATGTTCCATGTATTCTAAGCAATAAAACATTTGTTGTGTTTGACCCACACCTTCACCATCTCGGAGATTTTATATTTGAGAACAACCCAGGTATACGGATACCGTTAACAGAGGAATATATAGCAGAATTTCCAAATCAGTTTAAGCCATACCACAATATGTTTGGATGCAATTTAAGGGACTGTACAACAAAAGGATATGATGGGACATTATTCAGGCTACCCTTAAGAACCAGACGACAAGCATCAGAGAGTCAAATTAAATCTTTAGAATACTCAAAAAGGGAAATGAAGGAGCTTTTAAAAACGTTTGTTGAATCTGCTGCAAACCTGATGCTCTTTACGCAGAATGTTTCAGAAATATCAGTGTATCATCTACATCCAAAGAGTACAAACCCGGATAAAGACAAACAACTTTTGTTCAGAACGTCCAAGTCATACTATTGTCCAAATGATGGTTCAGACCAAAATTATTTAAATCTGGTTACAACTGCAATGAAGTCTGATGAGGTTTCAAGACTGAAGTTGCCGATACAAATTGTTGATATTAATATCAAAGTATATAGACAGATGCAAAAATTGTTACCAGAAACTAAACCGGTAGAATATTGTTCGTCCTGGATATTGTCATGGGGTACAGGCAATCAATCTTACCAATTAGCAAAGAAATTAGGACACAATGGTGCAGTACCTATTGGAACAGTTGCGGTACCGGTAAAGAGAGATGGAAAAGAAATAATATCATTTGTTGAAATGTCTTCATTACCACAGGGATTTTATAAATGCGGTCATATTTTTTGTTTTCTTCCACTACCACTTAAAACAGATCTGTCACTGCACATCAATGGTTGTTTTATGGTTGAATCTGACAGAAAAAGTATCATACGTTCTAACAGAGAGGACAAAAGTAACGAGGGTGGTAGCTGGAATAAAGCAATGTTAGAAGATATTATTAAAAGTGCATACATTGATCTGTTAACTTGCATTGCTTGTAAATCATCTGATAGAATTACTCAGACAGATTATTGGACTTTATGGCCTAACCCAAGACGTCATGAAAGTCTGGAATCTGCTTCACTTTTCCGTTCGTTTTACAAACATATCCTGAATACAAATGCCTCAGTTTTCTACCGGAAAAGTTCTGTGGGAAATAAAACATTTGTCAGATCCTTAGATAGGTGTTTATTTTTGTGTCCATATTTTAGGAACTCAAGTGAGAATGGTCAGATTGCATACAAAAGTATGTTGGCGTTATATAAGGGTGAATATATACTGATGGACATGCCAACTCATATTTACCAAAACTTTAAAGAAGCAGATGAACAAAACATCAACAAATTAGATGGTCAGATAATTTCCAAATACAGATTTTTTAGTCAGTATTTTTTTCCTGAAATTAACAATATCTATTGGCAGAAACCTGGAATGAAAGAACAACGTAATGAACTGGTGATGGAAGCACTAGAAGACGAAAATTTGCATAAACTTGTGGAAGCAAGCAACTGTATACATGTAAAGAACTCTGATATTCTTAGAAAGCCCAAAGATCTGGTGTTTGAAAAAGGGTCCTTTCGTGCACTGTTCACACAAAACGATGGCCGGTTTCCAATTCCAGCATATGGCAAGTATGAACATACATTGCTGAATATGAAAATGATGGATGATACGATGACATCCACTTTATTAATAGAACGAGCAAATACTGTGCAATGTATGCAGGGTAAAAAGGCGATTAAGAGATCAAAGGAAATTATGCTTTACCTACACAAATCTGTGGAGAAACATGATGATGTATTGGATAAATTAAAAAACATAAAATTTCTCCCGGTCATGACAAAACCTAGCGAATGGCATCTGGTTTGGAAAGGAGATCGGATAGCTTTCTCGTCTCCTGGAACCGTGTTCTCTTCAGTTGACAAATGTCTGATAGGGTCAGTGGGATTGGTTTTAGATCCAGTCAAAATAGCTAACAAGCCAAAGGTTTTAGCAGCTATAGGCATTCAAAAAGTAACAGCCAAGCATGTTTTTGATCAGCTGTTAGTGCTAGCCAATACAAATCTATCTTCCTCTGTTGGATTGGAAGACATGTGTAGGAAATTATACACATATATTGATAGATGTTTAAAAGGCCAGCCAAGCAATATACCTGTGAACGACTTTAATCAGTTTTGGACAAAGCGAATCATAGCAATAGGAAAAGAAATGATAGAACCGTCCAAAGTAGCGCTGCATTTATCAGGAGTATGTCGTCCTTACCTTTATCAAATGCCTAAGGAATATAACAAATATGAAGATTTATGGCGATGGATTGGAATTTCAGAAACATTTAAAAGCACCAAAATAAAAGCTGTATTGCAGGAACACATTAAAACTGTGGGGACAACACAAATGTCACCACTGAAAACGAAGTGCATAATTAATATAATACAAAATCTTTGTGACAGTCTCAGATTGGAAGGTGCTGAAATTTCTCAACAAGAAAGAGAAAGCATTTTCATTCCTGACAGAAATTGTGTAATGAGATCTGTAAGCGATGTCTGTTACGACGAAAAAGACTTCCCATACGACGATGATGATGTTTACATTGTTCATGGTGACATAACACAACAAATAATTAATGATATGACAATTGTGTCAAAACGTTGTTTATACCTGTTGCACAATGCAGACGCACTACCATTTGGACAAAAGGAAAAACTTGTCACAAGATTAAAAGGTCTGCTAAAAGACTATCCAAAAGATCATTCAGTATTGAACGAACTATTGCAGAACGCAGATGATGCAGGGGCAACTGAAATACACTTCGTGTATGATTTACGACAAGTGTGCACGGATCAGTTCTTTGACAAAAAATGCAAGTCACTCCCCACAGGCCCGGCCCTGTGTGTTTACAACAACGCATGTTTTTCACAAGCTGACATAATAGGTATTCAGAATTTGGGAGAAGGAAGTAAGTTGTACGATCGGACAAAAACCGGGCAATTTGGTGTAGGATTTAATGCTGTATATCATCTCACAGATGTACCATCCTTCATAGCGCGTGGTCCAGAAATTCCGAGTGGTGGAACGTTTTGTGTCTTTGATCCCCACTGTTGGCATGTTCCTATTGCAACAACTGATTCACCTGGCATGAAGATGAAGCTTTGTACATTCGAATCGAAATATGAAGACATTTATGACAGATACTTACAGGACATATTGCCAGCAGAAACCGGAACATGGTTCAGATTTCCCCTTAGGACCAATGATCCAGAGTGCAATTCGAAAATCAGCACAAATAATATTATGAAGAAGGATATGATAGAACTTCTAACTAAAATGAAAGAACAAATGAGAAGCAGTCTTTTGTTTTTGTCCAGATTGAAAAAGATAAGTATTTCATACATTCAGGAAGATTGTGAAGTTTTATCCGATACATATGCCATATCATTACAACATGGAAATCTCCATAATGCAAGTGAAAACTCCCTTGACAAATTTATCTCGCTAGTGGAAGAAGAATCACAACTTTTGAAGTCGAATGAAAAAAGAATAGACGAAATCAGCGTTCATGAAGTACAATATACAGCGAAGATAGTGGATAATTTAGGAAATTCAGACACATGGTTAATAAGTCAGACGTTTGGGTTTCCAAACACCTGTGCCATTCCTGATGAGATATTGCAATCTGCTGCAGATGACAAATTTGGATTTCTACCTAGAGGTGGGACTGCCATGCAAGTTCCTACCGTTACCGACAGTAACCGACATGAAATTGAAGGCAAAGAAAGGCAATTAGATGGCAAGGCTTTCTGTTTTTTACCTCTCCCAATCTCAACTGGTTTGCCTTGTCATATTAATGGGCATTTCGCTCTGCATACCAATAGAAATAGCATATTTTGGGGCACGCACAAAGATGATTTTCGATACATCTGGAACAAACTGTTGCTACAGGAAGTAGTAGCTCATTCATATGCAAATTGTATCCTTTATGCTAGCGATATTTTACCGTTGATGTTAACAGGATGTAGCTGTTTTAAATACTTAGATGTTTTCCTTAGTTATATTCCAGATTACGCCAAACTGGAAAGTAGCATGTGGACAGAACTTGCATTAGAAGTTTTTAGAAACATATACAACCGGGAATTACAAGTTTTCCCTGTTTGTCCGCAATATTCTGATTATTTACTGTCAGATGAAATGCACTTGGAAAATGATATGCAGTGTGGAAGAAAGGGGAACCGAAGATGGTCACATTTAAATTGGACCTCTTTGACGAGCGATGGTCATGCATTCAGTTCATGTTTTGATGATTTAATTTCATATTATAATAATGATAGCTATTACAAAAAAAAAGAAACCATGTATTCCGATGTTAGTATGGTACGAACAGTTTTGGTGGAATTTGGTATGAAATTGATTTGCACACCTCCATGGATATATAAGAGCATATCAGATTGTTGCTTGACGAGTCATGATGAAAGCCATACAACTGATCAAATTGAACATGATCAACCAAGATGCATTGTCATTGAAAAAGTTTCGCCAGATTGTGTTTTGAATTTTTTTAAATCCTGGAATACTAACAATATAGATAAATGTCGTATCGATAGCGTTAACATTCCTATAGAGCAAACAATATTCAAGACGTCGGACAGACTGTTATGCATTCTCAAATTCTGCATGAAAAAATCAAACATTCAATACATTGATTTGATAGAAGCACCATTGATTGCGACCAACGGAAATGTTCTAGTTACCTTATCAGCTACTACAAATCTTATTCGATCTTCATTTTGTACGTTATTACCTGGCTCAAACGAACATTTCATTCATAGTCAATTTGTTCAACAGCTGTGTCAGTTTAAGTCGCTATTCAAAAGGTTTGACTTGAACACGTTCCTTATGTTGCTAGGTGATACATTAGACCGCAATATGTACATGCAGCAAGGCCCAATGATCTGGAACAAACAACAAAGACTATTGCCAAACAAAAAGTGGATTATATCATTATGGAAATATCTCGACGAAACAGATGTTGTTATACCTGAATTTGGTAATTGGTGTCTTTTTCCTTCTTTGTGGTATGACCGAGAACCTACACTGGTATCATCTAGCTTGGCATACACAGTTGTCGATATTAAGAGCTTTCAAACAGATTTAGCTGAAGACATATTCATGAACAACATACTGGAAAAACTTTCCTTGCCAACAGTCTGCTATTACAACATGAATTCAAAGCACCTTCACACATTCGTAGCCTCAAGAATGAAACCTGATAAATTGGCAAAGTGTTTGGTTTATCACAAAAATTATATTGTGAATCACAACCTTTCTACAAATGAATGCGACAGAATCCTAACCTTCTTTACAAACGATATATCGCAATCACAATGGAGAGAAATGAGATTATTACGGCTGTTTACAACTATAAATGACAATATTTGTGATGTGGAGGGAGTGGACTGTGTGCTAGTAGTCGACGTTACATGCACCAGTCATTTTGTTTTGGATGGGCTAGACGAAATTGCTCAAGCTATAAATTTTAGACTCCTTAACTATAACCCATATCATCACGCCATATATGAATCGTTAAACTTTCATATTTGCAACAGCCAAGAAGATGAACATCCCTTAACTGAATTTTACATAGCCTTTGTCATGCAATATTTTCAACATTTACCAAGAAGTACACATATTTGTCATCTGGAATTCATTAGAGATTCGATACTCAAAGTCAAAAGTAAGCGCTTGATAGAGAAACTTAGAGCTTTACAATTTATACCACAGACGGGAGGAACATTCAACAAGGCATGTGAATTTTACAGTCCACACAACACTGTCTTTATACATTTATGTCCTCAATCGCTTTTGCCACCTTTTCCCTTCAATCTGAAAATATGGAAAGAATTTATGATTATAGCTGGTATGAAACACAATGTATGTCATGAGAAATTCATTCAATTTGCACGTGAAATAGAGAAGAATGGTCTAAGTGACAAATCAATATCACAATCCAAAGAATTAGTACGACATCTGTTCTCACGGAAAGATCTTACAGATGATGTGGATTTCCTTTCCCAGATCAACGAGATTAAATTTATCATGTCATTTGTCGTTCAGGACAATTTTCACACCATCAATCCACAGTTTAATAGCAATAAACTTGTACCTTTCATTGGATCAGTTCGTGAAGAAAACTTTGTTTTAGCATGGACAACAGATAATATTTTGCCATCTTATGCAGTTCCGGACAAATCCATCTTTCAAGAAAGACAGCAAGAAAGACTGCTGCAAGAAAGACTGCAAATTAAGATTAACCCTACAACAGATAATCTGAGAATTCATATCGAAAATGTGTGTGGTTCACTACAAAATGGAAAGCTAAAGACAGAATCTAAGTTTATAAATGACGTCATGACGACAATATATAAATATCTAAGAGATATATTAGAAAATGAACCCAATCAATTAAAGCCTTTGCTTGCAGATATCCCAGTTGTTCATATTATTGACAGACACTTGTTCTTAAAGGCTACAAGTGTGGTTTTAAAAGAACCACAGACAATTGAAATTGAACCTTACTTAATGCTTGCGTCTGAAAAATATGAAGAGTTTTTTGAAATATTCAGAAGATTAGGTGCAACCAACCAAATAACATTAGATCATTATCTTCGTGTCTTGTCCAGTGTGAAGGCAGAAGCTGGAGATTTACAACTTCATGCCGATGAACTGCAGCAAACAGAGAAGGCAGTACGGGGAATGCTTACATTGTTACAAAACAAGTCAAGTCAAGATGAAGAAACTATAACTATACCTATATGTTACTTGTTGAGTGAAGAGAAAACCTTGCATCCTTCATCTGATTTAATTTTTAGTGACAGACATGATTGGAAAAAAAGATTAAAACAACATCATGAAATCAAATTTTTAGACAACATTGATTTTTTCAAGGAGGCTGGTTTAGATGTTGATAAATGTTTATCTATGCTCCCAGATAGGTGTAAACTACAAAAACTCAGCTCTGTAGTTGAGGAGGAACTACTTACATCTGAAAACAAAGTCTATTGGGAAGTTACAGATGCTCTAGAGGCATTTCTGACAAGTAACATCTTTGTACATTGCATGATTCGGCTGATAAAATCAGAACAAAAGATTGTAAATCTTGATAACGAAGTTATTGATAGCATTACAGCAAGTCTCAAGTCAATTAAAGTTGTGGCCCTTCAGTTAGTTCGAACCGTATTAGTTCACAAAAATGTACGAATCGAATCAAGCATTGAAGATAAAGCATGTTATCATTTAAGAACAAAGAATATATTTTTTATTACAATGAGTGATTTGGATATTACAAAATGGATTGCAAAGTATCTTCACCGTATTGCGTCTGTTGTTAACACTTTATGTGAGAAAAAGGCACAAGTGAAACATATACAAGCAGTAATCTCAAATCATAATTCTACAGCAGAAGAAATGTCAAATTTGCTCGACGATCTTGATGTTCGACCTGTTGATTATACACCAATTGACAATTCCTGGGCACCATCTCCAGGTACACCGGTACCACGAGAATGTTTGCAGTTTTTAGTTCAAGAACTTGTACAATTTTCATCTGGTGACTATGCTGTATTCGTGGTATTTGATAATTTACATGATGACGATGAGGATGAGCAGGGAAAGGCTGCGGTGTATATTTATGTCAAAATTGTTGATTGTCTATCGACCGATCAAGATCAGTTCCCATTATATAAGGTGAATATTGGTGACGGACAAACAATGGATGTTAGATCCCTACGATTATATGTAATTGTACGACCTCGCAGTACTGATGGAGGTTCCACAGCTGGGAACCCTCTAGAGACATGTTTGTATACAGGTGAAAAGAGGGTATACACTGAAAAAGATAAAGCTGCAATTTTCCAAGAAATAGAAGAAGCACTTGTAGATGCATGGCACATTAGCTCAGATGATTTTAGACGAGTTTATAAACGATTACTACTGCGTTGGCATCCAGATAAAAACCAAAACTCCAAGTTATGTACTGAGATAACAAAGCATATTATCAACTTCGCTAAGCGTCTACAATCAGGAAATATTGATAGTACAAAGATTCCGTCATATAGAGAACGATATGGTGATAGGCATAACAGGGGAAGATATAGGCGACAATGGGATGACTACGTTCGCAAAGCAAATAGCGCATCTGGTAACGCTTCCCAACATGGAGCGTACCCTACGTTCGATCCTGAGGAATTTGCAGATCGAGTGAGACGTGAAACAAGATATGCTTATGAGAGCAATTGGCAGGATGATAACCGACCAACTCCCCAACCAGAAATGGCAAAAGTGTGGCTCACACAGGCTAACAATGATCTTACTGCTGCCAAGTCACTGATGACAGTGGCGACATCGGAATCCTATAACTGGGTGTGTGCTACAAGTCATCAGGTATGGGTTTTTTTTAACTTATGACATAAATATGCAAACGGTGGTAAACATATTGGGTGATATGGCAATACTTTCCCAAATAAACGTAAAGCAACCGTGAATAAACTAAAAACGAATAATCCATAAACAATGTTCAGCTTATAATAGATTGCTGTATTGATATCTCTACCTTCTTTTGAAATATTTTCACAAATATATTTTTTACTAAATTGTGGAAATAAGGTGAAATTAGTGGGAGGAGAAACTCAGTTTAGATAAAAATACATTAACTAGCAACAGTAATTTTATATAATAATAATATCAAACAAGCCATGGTGGTGCTGGTGAAGAAATACTGAATACTTGGTGGATGATACCCTCGGAGACTAACTGTCCAACAGCAGAGGCATTGACCTAGTAATAGTAATACAAGTTGCATATATCAAATTTAGTACGTACGGCACGTTTCTGGGAAAAACATCGTTCAAAAGAACGCAACATCAATGTTTATTTCCTATTATGTGATGGACAGTTGAATTTGTAGATGAATATATAGAAAATTAGATTACGGCATGATATGAATGTTGATATTTGTTACTTTGCCATTGGAATTTCTTTTTTTTAGAAAGTCACGGTCAACATATATATATATACACAATTAGTTAATCAATTATTTCACCGTTGGCATAGCAAGTTATGAGGCCGTCATGGTCGTAATCATATGGTAGTTGGATTTATAACTACCTATGCAATAAGTGCATATCACCACTGATGTTGTGAGTTCGAATCTCTATCAGGGCGAGATATACAACATTATGTGATAAAGTTTGTCAGTGACTTGCGACAGGTCAGTGGTTTTCTCCGGGTACTCCGGTTTCTTGCACGAATAAAAATGACCACCACGATATAACTGAAATATTGTTAAAAGTTGCATTAAAGACCTTCAAACAAACAAACAAAGACATAGCGAGTTTATACCGGAAGACACGTCTTGCCTTGTAAATAGTCATACTGCATTACATTAAATGTAAAAGATATGTGCTGTCTGCATGTGTTATATGCTATGATATAATTCTACTATGATTTCAGGCTGCAGAGAAAGCTTTAAAGGCAGTTCAAATTTCCATAGATTCTACAAAAGCCACCAAATTTCATTCTCTGATGACGCCAATAGCTCTGAATCATCCAGATTTAAAGCAAGCAGCCCAAGAACTTGAACGACGTGTAGGCGACTATACAAGAATGCGCTATCCAAGACCTGTGTTCTATCCAAGAACTCCATCAGATTTGTACAGTGCGGACGACGCCAGGGAAACCATAAGACTTGCTGGAATAATTGTTAGAAAGGCCACAACCTTGCTCACTTTAAAGTAAAAACGTTGCTACACGTTTTTCTTCCTTCATTTTCAGTAACTTCTATTTATAGTTTATATATGTTATTATGGTTTAACTGAAAGGTGCTTTGAATATTGTGTATTAATTGTGTTGTGTGTACATACATTGTATATATATAATATTGTGTATTAAATGTGTTGTGTGTACATACATTGTATATATATAATACTGAATTATAATAGGGACCGTCATGTTCGTGATCGCATGATAGTTGGATTTACAACTATCTACACAAACGGTCCCCATCACCACTAAAGTCTAAAAGTGTGAAATCGAATCCCGCTCATAGCGAGGTGTACTTGATACAACACTAAGTGATAAAGCTTGTCAGTGATTTTCCCCGGTTATTCTGTTGTCCTCCACCAATAAAACTGACCGCCATTATATAACTGAAATATTACTGAAAGTGGTGTTAAACACCATAACCCTAAAATTATTTATAATGTTTATTGTAGAATTGTCATATATTCCAATATATCATCTTCATCAATACTGTTGATGTGGTGTCATTTATTTTCATTTATGTCAATTTTCGTGGATGAGCAGAAACAGTTGTTGACATTTGAATTGGTGGTTTAGATATTTGTAAATTATTGTTCTTGTTGATTTTGTCTTTCGTTGTTCATTTAATTCAATGGTTTGATTTAACCAATGACAATTAGTATTCAAGGAATAAAAATGTATTCATAATTTATGCAAATTGTGTAAAAGTTATATAAATGGTATAAATCACCACGAAATAGCAGAAATATTGTTGAAACTGCCGTTAAACACCACAACCTATAAGTGGTATGACTCATATCAAACAGATTTTCAAGATTGTATTGTTATAGTAATAATTCGATGTCTTTCAATATTTAATCTTTGAATTCTATGTGGAATACCTGTAATTTGTTTTTACATATTCTTCCTGTTCTGTTGTAATATAATAAATGTTTATTTTGTTGATTTGAGAACTTTTTCGACAGTATGATATTTTTTGTTTTTCTTTTTATTATAAGACCAATCATAAAGAAATATATCACTTGATGGACATTTTAGTATGGAGGTTTGGTTACATTATTTTTATCCCCAGACCACTTTTTCCACATTTTTCAAATTAATAAAATCACATTAGAAGTATCCTAAATATAATTTGACATTGGTTCAGTCGTCCTGAAAGAAAAAAAACCTGAAATTTGAATTGATTAAAATGAACTAGTTGCAAGAAACGTCACAAAGCCTATTCAAGGAAAAGGTTCGGATTTGAAACTAAAATATGAAATTCATTTAAAATTTTGTATTTCCTCTTGTTTATATCAAATCATGAATACCCATTAGAGCAGGTTTTATTATCATTAACATTTATACAGTAAATGAGAAAACTCTCTTGATTTAGTCAGGTTTCTGATGTATCATGTATCTACAGAAGCAATGATAGGATTATTTTATTGTACACATAAATTGCATATTATTATTTTGTTTTATATATAATATGGATGATATTTTGTATATTATATTTGATTTTTATATTAAATGACATATTGTTTATATTTAGGTATGTATTTCACAATATTAATTAATTATAATGATTTGTATGTAGATTGTTCAAAATGAATGATTGTGTAAAAGTTATATAAGAGGTATGACTTATATCAAACAGATTTTCAAGATTGTATTGTTAATTTAATAATTTAATGTCTTTCAATATTTAATCTTGGATTTCTATGTGGAATACCTGTAATTTGTTTTCACATATTCTTCCTGTTATGTTGTAATATAATAAATGTTTATATTTTTGATTTGGGAATTTTTTCGACAGTGTGGTATTTTTATTATAAGAAATATATCACTTGATGGACATTTTAGTATGGAGGTTTGGTTACATTATTTTTATCCCCAGACCACTATTTCCACATTTTTCAAGTCAATAAAATCACATTAGAAGTATCCTAAATATAATTTGACATTGGTTCAGCTGTCATGGAAGAAAAAAAAACCTGAAATTTGAATTGATTAAAATGAACTAGTTGCAAGAAATGTCACAAAGCCTATTTAAGGAAAAGGTTCGGATTTGAAACTAAAATATGAAATTCATTTAAATTTCTGTATTTCCTCTTGTCTATATCAAATCATATGGGGCATTTTATTTGATTTCCCATTAGATCAGGCACATGCTTACTATTGTACCAATGTTTTATCATCATTAATATTTATACAGTAAAATGAGAAAACTCTCTTCATTTAGTCAGCTTTCTGATGTATCATATACAGTTAAACCTGTATTAAGAGGTCACCTTTGGGACAAAGAAAAAGTGGCAAGTGGCCTTTTAATACAGGTGCCTGTTTAATAGAGGTGACCACATTGGCAGTTTTGACTGTATCTACAGAATCAATGATAGGATTATTTTATTGTACATATAAGTTGCATATCATTGTTTTGTTTTTTATAATATGGATGATATTTTGTATATTATATTTGATTTTAATATTAATTGACTTTTTCTAATTATCTTATATTAACATATTATATATCATACTTATTGTAAGACTATAACCAATTTTTGTCTTTTAATTGTGTTGCCCCTTTCTACGAGTATTATGTAGGCTGTTGGCAATGTTGTTTTTTATTTTATTATTCCATATTTAGGTATATATTTCACAATATTAGTTATATTCATTTGATTTGTATATAGATTGTTCAAAATGAATATGATTTAATTATGAATTATCAGAATTACTTCATCTTTTCATATAGTACTTTGTTGGTAGCCATTGTTTTTCTGTATTTAAATATTTTGTGAGTAACGTCAGCCATGTTGAATTAACTGCACACAGTTTACTGTTATTCCTCACTTATTGCATACAGATTCCAAATCTCGATCCAACCATATACAGATTTATAGAAAGTCGGTGTTACTCTCAGACTACTACGGTTTTCTCTCTCAGGTCATGTAGTACTCTGATCCTACTCCGGTTTCCTCTCTCTCAGGTCACGTGGTACTCTGATCCTACTCTGGTTTCCTCTCTCTCAGGTCACGTGGTACCCTCATCCTACTCCGGTTTCCTCTCTCTCAGGTCACATGGTACTACTCTCATCCTACTCCGGTTTCCTCTCTCTCAGGTCACGTGGTACCCTCATCCTACTCCGGTTTCCTCTCTCTCTGGTCACATGGTACTACTCTCATCCTACTCCGGTTTCCTCTCTCTCAGGTCACGTGGTATTATCGGTCTACATTAGGTTCCTCTCTCCGGGATGTGGTAGTCTCGGTATGCTCAATTTTCTCTGTCTGCTCCAGTCGTCATTTATGTGAGATTACTCGGTTTCCTTCACTAATGAAGCTGACCTCTATGATGTATATACAATGTTGTTGACAGTGCGGTAAAACAGAAAAAAGTATTGAAGAGCTTGTTTTACTATCATGTTTATTATGGCAGTGGTATACCAAACAATGACACCAATGTTTGTTTGATTAAATACTGTAAATAAAACTAATATCATTTTGAATGTCTATGTATCCAGAATGCCATTTGTCAGGTATAAATTGTTTTGTCTTTAACAATGCTCAAATCTGTTATTTGGTGATTATTTCGATGTATAATGAATCAATAAAATTACTATGATATATTTACTGTGGATATAATTTGAATATTATAATTTTTTTTTATACAATATGGATGGTATTTTTATATTATATTTGATTTTCATATTTAATACCCTTTTTTATATTATCTAGAAGTTTGTCCATCATAATATGATATGGATTGTTGTCGTAGTTCTCGTTTTGATAAGCCAACGTGCATATGTTTCAGAATATATTAATGTCTATATGACTAAACCTAGGCATGATTCATAGCACAGAATAAACTTGCACATAACTTGTAAGGATTTTAGTCATATTAATTTCTATATAAGAGACCCAAAGCTGCCAGTAATATTATTCTTGCCACGATATTTTCACCAACAAAATCAATAATATGATTGACATTTTAACAACACAATACTGGGCACATAATATAGCTTCGGATTTGTTCCAAGGTTGAACCGTAATGAAAGCGGGAGGTTTGGCGCTTTAAAATCTGATTCAACCCACCATATCTTTAGAAATGCCTGTACCAAGTCGGGATCGTTACAGTTTTCACAGTTTTCCGGTTGTCGACTGATTTTGTCTGTTTATATAATTATGAGTTTTGACTTTCCCTTTGTAAGATTGTTTGGAGTTCGGTAATTTTGTTATTCCCCTTATTTATAATAAAACAGTAGATATCTAATTTAGTGCACACGACACGTTTCTGGAATGACCTTCATCCGGTACTCTCAATGTCGTATGGTTGGGAAGCCAATGTCAAGATGCCCGAAGATGTCAAAAAGGGGCATGTTTTGTTATTCTATGAGTAGCGTATACTTGCATTGTCAATCAATGTTGGTGAACTTGTTTTCCGTATGTTGGTTATAATTTATTTTTGTATTATGCCAATAAAAACGTAGATATCAAATTTAGTGCGCACGACATCAGGTACGCTCAAAATTGAAAGTTTGGGAAAGCAAATAATTTAAAACGTTTTCGGAGCAAGTAAACCAAAGGGCCTAAACAGGATCGTCAAAATCTACTACTGTCACCTATACCTGAGGGAGGAGAACCAATAGGCCTAAACAGGATCGTCAAAATCTGTTACTGTCACCTATACCTGAGGGAGGAGAACCAATAGGCCTAAACAGGATCGTCAAAATCTACTACTGTCACCCAACATATGTTTTATTGCTTTACCAGTGAGTTACAATGAGACCAAACATTTGAACATATTTAAGTTTGATTTTGAAAAGTTTCTCCCTTAGATTCTTTATGAAACCTTCAACATACATATTGCAAGCATAAGTGTACTATGTTTATTGAGATATAAAATGTAAAATGTAAAATTGAGCTAAAAGAGACCAACGATAGGATTATTTTATTGTATATATAATTTGGATATGATTGTTTTGTTTTATATAATATGGATGATATTTTGTACATTATACTTGATTTTAATATTAAATGACTTTTTGTAATTATCTTATATTAACATATTATATATCATACTTATTGTAAGACTACACTAGAAGAATGTTTTTCTTAATTTCCTACTCCAATTCTTAATAATTAAGAAAAACCTTGTTAAATTAAAGAATTTCATTTTAAATTAAAAATGTAAAATGTAAAATTGAGCTAAAAGAGACAACCACCCAAAATGTTTTGTTTTTCTAAATTACATTAAAAACTATCTACACTTTTCAAGTGATAGCTTTTGCTGCACTATAATGCTAATCAGTAATTCTGGCGCAGGAGCAATTCCTGGTCGACTTTCTTACATAGTATCATATTCAAACAGGTGTAGCTTCTTAATGCTATTATTTACATCAAGAAAAGTTTGAAGATATCGGAAGTTGTAAATAGAAGGAGAGAAGATGTCAGAAGTTGTAAATAGAAGGAGAGAAGATGTCAGAAGTTGTAAATGGAAGGAAAGAAGATATCAGAAGTTGTAAATAGAAGGAGAGAAGATATCAGAAGTTGTAAATGGAAGGAGAGAAGATATCAGAAGTTGTAAATGAAAGGAGAAAAAATATCAGAAGTTGTAAATGGCAGGAGAGAAGATATCAGAAGTTGTAAATAGAAGGAGAGAAGATATCAGAAGTTGTAAATGGAAGGAGAGAAGATATCAGAAGTTGTAAATGGAAGGAGAGAAGATATCAGAAGTTGTAAATAGAAGGAGAGAAGATATCAGAAGTTATAAATGGAAGGAGAGAAGATATCAGAAGTTGTAAATGGAAGGAGAGAAGATATCAGAAGTTGTAAATGGAAGGAGAGAAGATATCATAGGTTGTAAATGGAAGGAGAAAAGATATCAGAAGCTGTAAATGGAAGGAGAGAAGATATCAGAAGTTGTAAATGGAAGGAGAGAAGATATCAGAAGTTGTAAATGGAAGGAGAGAAGATATCATAGGTTGTAAATGGAAGGAGAAAAGATATCAGAAGTTGTAAATAGAAGGAGAAAAGATATCAGAAGTTGTAAATGGAAGGAGAGTCGATATCAGAAGTTGTAAATGGAAGGAGAGAAGATATCAGAAGTTGTAAATGGAAGGAGAGAAGATATCAGAAGTTGTAAATGGAAAGAGAGAAGATATCAGAAGTTGTAAATAGAAGGAGAGAAGATATCAGAAGTTGTAAACGGAAAGAGAGACGATATCAGAAGTTGTAAATGGAAGGAGAGAAGATATCAGAAGTTGTAAATAGAAGGAGAGAAGGTATCAGAAGTTGTAAATGGAAGGAGAGAAGATATCAGAAGTTGTAAATAGAAGGAGAGAAGATATCAGAAGTTGTAAATGGAAGGAGAGACGATATCAGAAGTTGTAAATGGAAGGAGAGAAGATATCAGAAGTTGTAAATAGAAGGAGAAAAGATATCAGAAGTTGTAAATGGAAGGAGAGAAGATATCAGAAGTTGTAAATAGAAGGTGAGAAGATATCAGAAGTTGTAAATGGAAGGAGAGAAGATATCAGAAGGTGTAAATGGAAGGAGAGAATATATCAGAAGTTGTAAATAGAAGGAGAGAAGATATCAGAAGTTGTAAATGGAAGGAGAGAAGATATCAGAAGTTGTAAATAGAAGGAGAGAAGATATCAGAAGTTGTAAATGGAAGGAGAGAAGATATCAGAAGTTGTAAATGGAAGGAGAGAAGATATCAGAAGTTGTAAATGGAAGGAGAGAAGATATCAGAAGTTGTGAATAGAAGGAGAGAAGATATCAGAAGTTGTAAATGGAAGGAGAGAAGATATCAGAAGTTGTAAATGGAAGGAGAGAAGATATCAGAAGTTGTAAATGGAAGGAGAGAAGATACCAAAAGAAAAAGGACATAAAATCATCATCTTTTCGTTCCATTGTCTAGTTTTGTATTAGAAGTTTTCTCGACAGCCGTACATCGAAGATGATTTATGATTGTGATTTATTGTGTTTAATGCCACTTTCAGCAATATTTCAGCTATATCATGGTGACCAGTTTTAAGAGTGGAGGAAGCCGGAGTACCCAGATAGAACCACCAACCATGGGCAAGCAACTGGTAAACTTTATCACTGCGGCTGCGAGTCGAGTGCACCCTTTTTGTAATTTACAAAGCCGGGTGTGAACCCAGGTCGTATTGATGATAGGCTTGTATGAGTTGTTAGGTAATCCAACTACCTAACTCATTGAACCTCCCGGGCCCTTGTTCATCAAAGAACTGAAAATACAACAGAAAAAGAACAAAACTATAAACAATAGTGGATAACATATACACCGAATATTAAAGATTGAGCAACAGGAAGATCACTCAAAACATGGAGTGAACTCTGATCTCCTTTGACCTTCAGGAGCAATATAAATGTAGATATTTAATATAATGTGCTTAGTGCATGAGTAGAGCAGAATCTTCACTATGATGTCACTAAATTCTCTACTAAAATGAAGATCTGGTAATTTTTTTTATATTTATGTTGAAATATAGTGCAATCCAGCCCACCTCTATGGCCAATGTTTGGTGCACTATCAATAAAGCTTGTTCAGTTTATGACAGACATTTTGAAAGTTGGTTTTGTTTAATTGCCTTATTCAGCAGTAGTGTTGGTACATGTCTAGCTAATAACCACCAGATAACAATACATCGATGCTTATCCCAATATTACTCAAAGCTTGTGCTAGTTCTCGTATCTTTGGTTTACCAGGATGTCCATCTCGCCATGCACCAAGTATTTTTCTATTAATATTTACAATCTTGTGACCGTCATCTTTCATTTGTATCCAACATGAAGCATCAATGGATAATTGTACAGCGAACAGAAGACTTTCCTCAATGACATGTGTGGCCAACAAATCCAAATCTTTGTCGGTTGGTTCCTTCTCAAGCATTTCATAAGGAAGACCTATTAAAAATAGTTTTACCTCTTGTTATTGAGGACTGGAATTTGATTACCACACATGTATGCAATGTATATAAATTTTAAATTTCAACAACAAAGCAAAAACAAAAACGAACTAAAAAGTACCTAATATAAAAAGAAAGTTTAAAAAGTGATGGGAATCAATTTCACTAATATCAACAACAAACAATCATCTCCTATCTTAACTGAACTCATTGAACACAAGACGTACTATAACATATGTAAGTCCAGATCCTGTCAGGACAGACACAACATGGCGTTAGAAGTCCAGGTCCTGTCATAGAACAGACACGACATATGCCATTGGAAGACCAGGTCCTGTCATAGGACAGACACGACATATGGCGTTAGAAGTCCAGGTCCTGTCATAGCACAGACACGACATATGTCGTTGGAAGTCCAGGTCCTGTCATATGACAGACACGACATATGGCGTTGAAAGTCCAGATCCTGTCATAGGACAGACAGGACATATGGCGTTTGGAAGTCCAGGTCCAGTCATAGGACAGACACGACATGACATTAGAAGTCCACGTCCTGTCAGGACAAACACGACATATGGCGTTAGAAATCCAGGTCCTGTCATAAGACAGCCGACACGACATACAGCGCTAGAAGTCCAGGTCCTGTCATATAGGACAGACACGACATGTGGCGTTAGAAGTTCAGGTCCTGTCATAGGACAGACACGACATATGGCATTAGAAATCCCGGTTCTGTCATAGGAGAGACGACACGACATGGCCCTAGAAGTCCAGGTCCTGTCATAAGACAGACAGGACATTTGGCGTTAGAAGTCCAGGTGCTGTCATAGGACAGACACGACATATGGCATTAGAAGTCCAGGTCCTGTCATAGGATGTACTACGACATATGGCGTTAGAAGTCCAGGTCCTGTCGTAGGACAGACACGACATATGGCGTTAGAAGTACTGGTCCTGTCATAGGACAGATACGACATGGCGTTATAAGTCCAGATCCTGTCGTAGGACAGACACGACATATGGCGTTAGAAGTCCGGGTCCTGTCAGGACAGACACGACATATGGCATTAGAAGTTCAGGTCCTGTCAAAGGACAGACACGACATATTGCGTTAGAAGTCCAGGTCCTGTCATAGGACAGCGGACACGACATACATGTATGGCGCTACAAGTCCAGGTCCTGTCATAGGACAGACACGACATGACATTATAAGTCCAGGTCCTGTCATAGGACAGACACGACATACGGCGTTTGAAGTCCAGATCCTGTCATAGGATAGACAACACAACATATGGCGTTAGAAGTCCAGGTCCTGTCATAGGACAGACACGACATGACATTAGAAGTCCAGGTCCTGTCATAGGACATACACGACATATGGCATTAGAAGTCCAGGTCCTGTCATAGGATGGACTACGACATATGGCATTAGAAGTCTAGGTCCTGTCATAGGACAGAAACGACACATGGCATTAGAAGTCCAGGTCCTGTCATAGGACAGACACGACACATGGAGGTAGAAGTCCAGGTAATGTCATAGGACAGACACGACATGATGTTAGAAGTCCAGGTCCTGTCATAGGATGTACTATGACATATGGCATTAGAAATCCAGGTCCTGTCATATAGGACAGACACGACATGTGGCGTTAGAAGTCCAGGTCCTGTCATAGGACAGACATGACATATGGCATTAGAAATCCAGGTCCTGTCATAGCACAGATGACACGACATATGGCGCTTGAGGTCCAGGTCCTGTCATAGGACAGACAGGACATATGGCGTTAGAAGTCCAGGTCCTGTCATAGGACAGACACGACATACGGCGTTTGAAGTCCAGATCCTGTCATAGGAGAGACAACACAACATATGGCATTAGAAGTCCAGGTCCTGTCATAGGACACACACGACATGACATTAGAAGTCCAGGTCCTGTCATAGGTACAGACACGACATATGGCGTTAGAAGTCCAGGTCCTGTCATAGGACATACATGACATATAGCATTAGAAGTCCAGGTCCTGTCATAGGATGGACTACGACATATGACATTAGAAGTCTAGGTCCTGTCATAGGACAGACACGACACATGGAGGTAGAAGTCCAGGTAATGTCATAGGACAGACACGACATGATGTTAGAAGTCCAGGTCCTGTCATAGGATGTACTATGACATATGGCATTAGAAATCCAGGTCCTGTCATATAGGACAGACACGACATGTGGCGTTAGAAGTCCAGGTCCTGTCATAGGACAGACATGACATATGGCATTAGAAATCCAGGTCCTGTCATAGGACAGATGACACGACATGGCGCTTGAGGTCCAGGTCCTGTCATAGGACAGACAGGACATATGGCGTTAGAAGTCCAGGTCCTATCATAGGACAGAAACGACATATGGTGTTAGAAGTCCAGGTTCTGTCATAGGACAGACATGACATGACGTTAGAAGTCCAGGTCCTGTCATAGGACAGACGACACGACATATGGCCCTAGAAGTCCAGGTCCTGTCATAAGACAGACAGGACATATGGCGTTAGAAGTCCAGGTGCTGTCATAGGACAGACACGACATATGGCATTAGAAGTCCAGGTCCTGTCATAGGATGTACTACGACATATGGCATTAGAAGTCCAGGTCCTGTCGTAGGACATACACGACATATGGCGTTAGAAGTACAGGTCCTGTCATAGGGCAGACACGACATATGGCGTTAGCAGTCCAGATCCTGTCGTAAGACAGACACGACATGGCGTTAGAAGTCCAGGTCCTGTCACAGGACAGACATGACGTTAGAAGTCCAGGTCCTGTCATAGGACAGACACGACATATGGCGTTAGAAATCCAGGTCCTGTCATAGGACAGCCGACACGACATATGACGCTACAAGTCCAGGTCCTGTCATAGGACAGACACGACATATGGCGTTAGAAGTCCAGCTCCTGTCATAGGACAGACACGAAATATGGCATTAGAAGTCCAGGTCCTGTCATAGGTACAGACACGACATATGGCGTTAGAAGTCCAGGTCCAGTTATAGGACAGACACGACATGACATTAGAATTCCACGTCCTGTCAGGACAGACACGACATATGGCGTTAGAAATCCAGGTCCTGTCATAGGACAGCCGACACGACATACGGCGCTAGAAGTCCAGGTCCTGTCATATAGGACAGACACGACATGAGGCGTTAGAAGTTCAGGTCCTGTCATAGGACAGACACAACATATGGCATTAGAAATCCCGGTCCTGTCATAGGAGAGACGACACGACATGGCCCTAGAAGTCCAGGTCCTGTCATAAGACAGACAGGACATATGGCGTTAGAAGTCCAGGTCCTGTCATAGGATGTACTACGACATATGGCGTTAGAAGTCCAGGTCCTGTCGTAGGACAGACACGACATATGTCGTTAGAAGTACTGGTCCTGTCATAGGACAGATACGACATGGCGTTAGAAGTCCAGATCCTGTCGTAGGACAGACACGACATATGGCGTTAGAAGTCCGGGTCCTGTCAGGACAGACACGACATATGGCATTAGAAGTTCAGGTCCTGTCAAAGGACAGACACGACATATTGCGTTAGAAGTCCAGGTCCTGTCATAGGACAGACGCGACATATGGCGTTAGAAGTCCAGATCCTGTCATAGGAGAGACAACACAACATATGGCATTAGAAGTCCAGGTCCTGTCATAGGACACACACGACATGACATTAGAAGTCCAGGTCCTGTCATAGGTACAGACACGACATATGGCGTTAGAAGTCCAGGTCCTGTCATAGGACATACATGACATATAGCATTAGAAGTCCAGGTCCTGTCATAGGATGGACTACGACATATGACATTAGAAGTCTAGGTCCTGTCATAGGACAGACACGACACATGGAGGTAGAAGTCCAGGTAATGTCATAGGACAGACACGACATGATGTTAGAAGTCCAGGTCCTGTCATAGGATGTACTATGACATATGGCATTAGAAATCCAGGTCCTGTCATATAGGACAGACACGACATGTGGCGTTAGAAGTCCAGGTCCTGTCATAGGACAGACATGACATATGGCATTAGAAATCCAGGTCCTGTCATAGGACAGATGACACGACATGGCGCTTGAGGTCCAGGTCCTGTCATAGGACAGACAGGACATATGGCGTTAGAAGTCCAGGTCCTATCATAGGACAGAAACGACATATGGTGTTAGAAGTCCAGGTTCTGTCATAGGACAGACATGACATGACGTTAGAAGTCCAGGTCCTGTCATAGGACAGACGACACGACATATGGCCCTAGAAGTCCAGGTCCTGTCATAAGACAGACAGGACATATGGCGTTAGAAGTCCAGGTGCTGTCATAGGACAGACACGACATATGGCATTAGAAGTCCAGGTCCTGTCATAGGATGTACTACGACATATGGCATTAGAAGTCCAGGTCCTGTCGTAGGACATACACGACATATGGCGTTAGAAGTACAGGTCCTGTCATAGGGCAGACACGACATATGGCGTTAGCAGTCCAGATCCTGTCGTAAGACAGACACGACATGGCGTTAGAAGTCCAGGTCCTGTCACAGGACAGACATGACGTTAGAAGTCCAGGTCCTGTCATAGGACAGACACGACATATGGCGTTAGAAATCCAGGTCCTGTCATAGGACAGCCGACACGACATATGACGCTACAAGTCCAGGTCCTGTCATAGGACAGACACGACATATGGCGTTAGAAGTCCAGCTCCTGTCATAGGACAGACACGAAATATGGCATTAGAAGTCCAGGTCCTGTCATAGGTACAGACACGACATATGGCGTTAGAAGTCCAGGTCCAGTTATAGGACAGACACGACATGACATTAGAATTCCACGTCCTGTCAGGACAGACACGACATATGGCGTTAGAAATCCAGGTCCTGTCATAGGACAGCCGACACGACATACGGCGCTAGAAGTCCAGGTCCTGTCATATAGGACAGACACGACATGAGGCGTTAGAAGTTCAGGTCCTGTCATAGGACAGACACAACATATGGCATTAGAAATCCCGGTCCTGTCATAGGAGAGACGACACGACATGGCCCTAGAAGTCCAGGTCCTGTCATAAGACAGACAGGACATATGGCGTTAGAAGTCCAGGTGCTGTCATAGGACAGACACGACATATGGCATTAGAAGTCCAGGTCCTGTCATAGGATGTACTACGACATATGGCGTTAGAAGTCCAGGTCCTGTCGTAGGACAGACACGACATATGTCGTTAGAAGTACAGGTCCTGTCATAGGACAGATACGACATGGCGTTAGAAATCCAGATCCTGTCGTAGGACAGACACGACATATGGCGTTAGAAGTCCGGGTCCTGTCAGGACAAACACGACATATGGCATTAGAAGTTCAGGTCCTGTCAAAGGACAGACACGACATATTGCGTTAGAAGTCCAGGTCCTGTCATAGGACAGACGCGACATATGGCGTTAGAAATCCAGGTCCTGTTATAGGACAGCGGACACGACATACATGTATGGCGCTACAAGTCCAGGTCCTGTCATAAGACAGACACGACATATGACATTATAAGTCCAGGTCCTGTCATAGGACAGACACGACATACGGCGTTTGAAGTCCAGATCCTGTCATAGGATAGACAACACAACATATGGCGTTAGAAGTCCAGGTCCTGTCATAGGACAGACACGACATGACATTAGAAGTCCAGGTCCTGTCATAGGTACAGACACGACATATGGCGTTAGAAGTTCAGGTCCTGTCATAGGACATACACGACATATGGCATTAGAAGTCCAGGTCCTGTCATAGGATGGACTACGACATATGGCATTAGAAGTCTAGGTCCTGTCATAGGACAGACACGACACATGGCAATAGAAGTCCAGGTCCTGTCATAGGACAGACACGACACATGGAGGTAGAAGTCCAGGTAATGTCAGGACAGACACGACATGATGTTAGAAGTCCAGGTCCTGTCATAGGATGTACTATGACATATGGCGTTAGAAGTCCAGGTCCTGTCATAGGACATACACGACATATGGCATTAGAAGTCCAGGTCCTGTCATAGGATGGACTACGACACATGGAGGTAGAAGTCCAGGTAATGTCATAGGACAGACACGACATGATGTTAGAAGTCCAGGTCCTGTCATAGGATGTACTATGACATATGGCATTAGAAATCCAGGTCCTGTCATATAGGACAGACACGACATGTGGCGTTAGAAATCCAGGTCCTGTCATAGGACAGACATGACATATGGCATTAGAAATCCTGGTCCTGTCATAGGACAGATGACACGACATATGGCGCTTGAGGTCCAGGTCCTGTCATAGGACAGACAGGACATATGGCGTTAGAAGTCCAGGTCCTGTCATAGGACAGAAACGACATATGGTGTTAGAAGTCCAGGTTCTGTCATAGGACAGACATGACATGACGTTAGAAGTCCAGGTCCTGTCATAGGACAGACGACACGACATATGGCCCTAGAAGTCCAGGTCCTGTCATAAGACAGACAGGACATATGGCGTTAGAAGTCCAGGTGCTGTCATAGGACAGACACGACATATGGCATTAGAAGTCCAGGTCCTGTCATAGGATGTACTACGACATATGGCGTTAGAAGTCCAGGTCCTGTCGTAGGACATACACGACATATGGCATTAGAAGTACAGGTCCTGTCATAGGACAGACACGACATATGGCGTTAGCAGTCCAGATCCTGTCGTAAGACAGACACGACATGGCATTAGAAGTCCAGGTCCTGTCACAGGACAGACACGACATATGACGTTAGAAGTCCAGGTCCTGTCATAGGACAGACACGACATATGGCGTTAGAAATCCAGGTCCTGTCATAGGACAGCCGACACGACATATGACGCTACAAGTCCAGGTCCTGTCATAGGACAGACACGACATATGGCGTTAGAAGTCCAGCTCCTGTCATAGGACAGACACGAAATATGGCATTAGAAGTCCAGGTCCTGTCATAGGTACAGACACGACATATGGCGTTAGAAGTCGAGCTCCTGTTATAGGACAGACACGAAATATGGCATTAGAAGTCCAGGTCCTGTCATAGGTACAGACACGACATATGGCGTTAGAAGTCCAGGTCCAGTTATAGGACAGACACGACATGGCATTAGAATTCCACGTCCTGTCGGGACAGACACGACATATGGCATTAGAAATCCAGGTCCTGTCATAGGACAGCCGACACGACATACGGCGCTAGAAGTCCAGGTCCTGTCATATAGGACAGACACGACATGTGGCGTTAGAAGTTCAGGTCCTGTCATAGGACAGACACAACATATGGCATTAGAAATCCCGGTCCTGTCATAGGAGAGACGACACGACATGGCCCTAGAAGTCCAGGTCCTGTCATAAGACAGACAGGACATATGGCGTTAGAAGTCCAGGTGCTGTCATAGGACAGACACGACATATGGCATTAGAAGTCCAGGTCCTGTCATAGGATGTACTACGACATATGGCATTAGAAGTCCAGCTCCTGTCGTAGGACAGACACGACATATGTCGTTAGAAGTACAGGTCCTGTCATAGGACAGATACGACATGGCGTTAGAAGTCCAGATCCTGTCGTAGGACAGACATGACATATGGCGTTAGAAGTCCGGGTCCTGTCAGGACAGACACGACATATGGCATTAGAAGTTCAGGTCCTGTCAAAGGACAGACACGACATATTGCGTTAGAAGTCCAGGTCCTGTCATAGGACAGACGCGACATATGGCGTTAGAAATCCAGGTCCTGTTATAGGACAGCGGACACGACATACATGTATGGCGCTACAAGTCCAGGTCCTGTCATAAGACAGACACGACATATGACATTATAAGTCCAGGTCCTGTCATAGGACAGACACGACATACGGCGTTTGAAGTCCAGATCCTGTCATAGGATAGAAAACACAACATATGGCGTTAGAAGTCCAGGTCCTGTCATAGGACAGACACGACATGACATTAGAAGTCCAGGTCCTGTCATATAGGACAGACACGACATGTGGCGTTAGAAGTTCAGGTCCTGTCATAGGACAGACACAACATATGGCATTAGAATTCCCGGTCCTGTCATAGGAGAGACGACACGACATGGCCCTAGAAGTCCAGGTCCTGTCATAAGACAGACACGACATGACATTAGAAGTCCAGGTCCTGTCATAGGTACAGACACGACATATGGCGTTAGAAGTTCAGGTCCTGTCATAGGACATACACGACATATGGCATTAGAAGTCCAGGTCCTGTCATAGGATGGACTACGACATATGGCATTAGAAGTCTAGGTCCTGTCATAGGACAGACACGACACATGGCATTAGAAGTCCAGGTCCTGTCATAGGACAGACACGACACATGGAGGTAGAAGTCCAGGTAATGTCATAGGACAGACACGACATGATGTTAGAAGTCCAGGTCCTGTCATAGGATGTACTATGACATATGGCGTTAGAAGTCCAGGTCCTGTCATAGGACATACACGACATATGGCATTAGAAGTCCAGGTCCTGTCATAGGATGGACTACGACATATGGCATTAGAAGTCTAGGTCCTGTCATAGGACAGACACGACACATGGCATTAGAAGTCCAGGTCCTGTCATAGGACAGACACGACACATGGAGGTAGAAGTCCAGGTAATGTCATAGGACAGACACGACATGATGTTAGAAGTCCAGGTCCTGTCATAGGATGTACTATGACATATGGCATTAGAAATCCAGGTCCTGTCATATAGGACAGACACGACATGTGGCGTTAGAAGTCCAGGTCCTGTCATAGGATGGACTACGACATATGGCATTAGAAGTCTAGGTCCTGTCATAGGACAGACACGACATGACATTAGAAGTCCAGGTCCTGTCATAGGTACAGACACGACATATGGCGTTAGAAGTTCAGGTCCTGTCATAGGACATACACGACATATGGCATTAGAAGTCCAGGTCCTGTCATAGGATGGACTACGACATATGGCATTAGAAGTCTAGGTCCTGTCATAGGACAGACACGACACATGGCATTAGAAGTCCAGGTCCTGTCATAGGACAGACACGACACATGGAGGTAGAAGTCCAGGTAATGTCATAGGACAGACACAACATGATGTTAGAAGTCCAGGTCCTGTCATAGGATGTACTATGACATATGGCGTTAGAAGTCCAGGTCCTGTCATAGGACATACACGACATATGGCATTAGAAGTCCAGGTCCTGTCATAGGATGGACTACGACATATGGCATTAGAAGTCTAGGTCCTGTCATAGGACAGACACGACACATGGCATTAGAAGTCCAGGTCCTGTCATAGGACAGACACGACACATGGAGGTAGAAGTCCAGGTAATGTCATAGGACAGACACGACATGATGTTAGAAGTCCAGGTCCTGTCATAGGATGTACTATGACATATGGCATTAGAAATCCAGGTCCTGTCATATAGGACAGACACGACATGTGGCGTTAGAAGTCCAGGTCCTGTCATAGGACAGACATGACATATGGCATTAGAAATCCAGGTCCTGTCATAGGACAGATGACACGACATATGGCGCTTGAGGTCCAGGTCCTGTCATAGGACAGACAGGACATATGGCGTTAGAAGTCCAGGTCCTGTCATAGGACAGAAACGACATATGGTGTTAGAAGTCCAGGTTCTGTCATAGGACAGACATGACATGACGTTAGAAGTCCAGGTCCTGTCATAGGACAGACGACACGACATATGGCCCTAGAAGTCCAGGTCCTGTCATAAGACAGACAGGACATATGGCGTTAGAAGTCCAGGTGCTGTCATAGGACAGACACGACATATGGCATTAGAAGTCCAGGTCCTGTCATAGGATGTACTACGACATATGGCGTTAGAAGTCCAGGTCCTGTCGTAGGACATACACGACATATGGCATTAGAAGTACAGGTCCTGTCATAGGACAGACACGACATATGGCGTTAGCAGTCCAGATCCTGTCGTAAGACAGACACGACATGGCGTTAGAAGTCCAGGTCCTGTCACAGGACAGACACGACATATGACGTTAGAAGTCCAGGTCCTGTCATAGCACAGACACGACATATGGCGTTAGAAATCCAGGTCCTGTCATAGGACAGCCGACACGACATATGACGCTACAAGTCCAGGTCCTGTCATAGGACAGACACGACATATGACGTTAGAAGTCCAGCTCCTGTCATAGGACAGACACGAAATATGGCATTAGAAGTCCAGGTCCTGTCATAGGTACAGACACGACATATGGCGTTAGAAGTCGAGCTCCTGTTATAGGACAGACACGAAATATGGCATTAGAAGTCCAGGTCCTGTCATAGGTACAGACACGACATATGGCGTTAGAAGTCCAGGTCCAGTTATAGGACAGACACGACATGATATTAGAATTCCACGTCCTGTCAGGACAGACACGACATATGGCATTAGAAATCCAGGTCCTGTCATAGGACAGCCGACACGACATACGGCGCTAGAAGTCCAGGTCCTGTCATATAGGACAGACACGACATGTGGCGTTAGAAGTTCAGGTCCTGTCATAGGACAGACACAACATATGGCATTAGAAATCCCGGTCCTGTCATAGGAGAGACGACACGACATGGCCCTAGAAGTCCAGGTCCTGTCATAAGACAGACAGGACATATGGCGTTAAAAGTCCAGGTGCTGTCATAGGACAGACACGACATATGGCATTAGAAGTCCAGGTCCTGTCATAGGATGTACTACGACATATGGCGTTAGAAGTCCAGGTCCTGTCGTAGGACAGACACGACATATGTCGTTAGAAGTACTGGTCCTGTCATAGGACAGATACGACATGGCGTTAGAAGTCCAGATCCTGTCGTAGGACAGACACGACATATGGCGTTAGAAGTCCGGGTCCTGTCAGGACAGACACGACATATGGCATTAGAAGTTCAGGTCCTGTCAAAGGACAGACACGACATATTGCGTTAGAAGTCCAGGTCCTGTCATAGGACAGACGCGACATATGGCGTTAGAAATCCAGGTCCTGTTATAGGACAGCGGACACGACATACATGTATGGCGCTACAAGTCCAGGTCCTGTCATAAGACAGACACGACATATGACATTATAAGTCCAGGTCCTGTCATAGGACAGACACGACATACGGCGTTTGAAGTCCAGATCCTGTCATAGGATAGACAACACAACATATGGCGTTAGAAGTCCAGGTCCTGTCATAGGACAGACACGACATGACATTAGAAGTCCAGGTCCTGTCATAGGTACAGACACGACATATGGTGTTAGAAGTTCAGGTCCTGTCATAGGACATACACGACATATGGCATTAGAAGTCCAGGTCCTGTCATAGGATAGACTACGACATATGGCATTAGAAGTCTAGGTCCTGTCATAGGACAGACACGACACATGGCATTAGAAGTCCAGGTCCTGTCATAGGACAGACACGACACATGGAGGTAGAAGTCCAGGTAATGTCATAGGACAGACACGACATGATGTTAGAAGTCCAGGTCCTGTCATAGGATGTACTATGACATATGGCGTTAGAAGTCCAGGTCCTGTCATAGGACATACACGACATATGGCATTAGAAGTCCAGGTCCTGTCATAGGATGGACTACGACATATGACATTAGAAGTCTAGGTCCTGTCATAGGACAGACACGACACATGGCATTAGAAGTCCAGGTCCTGTCATAGGACAGACACGACACATGGAGGTAGAAGTCCAGGTAATGTCATAGGACAGACACGACATGATGTTAGAAGTCCAGGTCCTGTCATAGGATGTACTATGACATATGGCATTAGAAATCCAGGTCCTGTCATATAGGACAGACACGACATGTGGCGTTAGAAGTCCAGGTCCTGTCATAGGACAGACATGACATATGGCATTAGAAATCCAGGTCCTGTCATAGGACAGATGACACGACATATGGCGCTTGAGGTCCAGGTCATGTCATAGGACAGACAGGACATATGGCATTATAAGTCCAGGTCCTGTCATAGGACAGAAAAGACATATGGTGTTAGAAGTCCAGGTTCTGTCATAGGACAGACATGACATGACGTTAGAAGTCCAGGTCCTGTCATAGGACAGACACGACATGACATTAGTAGTCCAGGTCCTGTCATAGGTACAGACACGACATATGGTGTTAGAAGTTCAGGTCCTGTCATAGGACATACACGACATATGGCATTAGACGTCCAGGTCCTGTTATAGGATGGACTACGACATATGGCATTAGAAGTCTAGGTCCTGTCATAGGACAGACACGACACATGGCATTAGAAGTCCAGGTCCTGTCATAGGACAGACACGACACATGGAGGTAGAAGTCCAGGTAATGTCATAGGACAGACACGACATGATGTTAGAAGTCCAGGTCCTGTCATAGGATGTACTATGACATATGGCGTTAGAAGTCCAGGTCCTGTCATAGGACATACACGACATATGGCATTAGAAGTCCAGGTCCTGTCATAGGATGGACTACGACATATGACATTAGAAGTCTAGGTCCTGTCATAGGACAGACACGACACATGGCATTAGAAGTCCAGGTCCTGTCATAGGACAGACACGACACATGGAGGTAGAAGTCCAGGTAATGTCATAGGACAGACACGACATGATGTTAGAAGTCCAGGTCCTGTCATAGGATGTACTATGACATATGGCATTAGAAATCCAGGTCCTGTCATATAGGACAGACACGACATGTGGCGTTAGAAGTCCAGGTCCTGTCATAGGACAGACATGACATATGGCATTAGAAATCCAGGTCCTGTCATAGGACAGATGACACGACATATGGCGCTTGAGGTCCAGGTCATGTCATAGGACAGACAGGACATATGGCGTTAGAAGTCCAGGTCCTGTCATAGGACAGAAACGACATATGGTGTTAGAAGTCCAGGTTCTGTCATAGGACAGACGACACGACATATGGCCCTAGAAGTCCAGGTCCTGTCATAAGACAGACAGGACATATGGCGTTAGAAGTCCAGGTGCTGTCATAGGACAGACACGACATATGGCATTAGAAGTCCAGGTCCTGTCATAGGATGTACTACGACATATGGCGTTAGCAGTCCAGATCCTGTCGTAAGACAGACACGACATGGCGTTAGAAGTCCAGGTCCTGTCACAGGACAGACACGACATATGACGTTAGAAGTCCAGGTCCTGTCATAGGACAGACACGACACATGGTGGTAGAAGTCCAGGTAATGTCATAGGACAGACACGACATGATGTTAGAAGTCCAGGTCCTGTCATAGAATGTACTATGACATATGGCGTTAGAAGTCCAGGTCCTGTCATAGGACATACATGACATATGGCATTAGAAGTCCAGGTCCTGTCATAGGATGGACTACGACATATGACATTAGAAGTCTATGTCCTGTCATAGGACAGACACGACACATGGCATTAGAAGTCCAGGTCCTGTCATAGGACAGACACGACACATGGAGGTAGAAGTCCAGGTAATGTCAAAGGACAGACACAACATGATGTTAGAAGTCCAGGTCCTGTCATAGGATGTACTATGACATATGGCATTAGAAATCCAGGTCCTGTCATATAGGACAGACACGACATGTGGCGTTAGAAGTCCAGGTCCTGTCATAGGACAGACATGACATATGGCATTAGAAATCCAGGTCCTGTCATAGGACAGATGACACGACATATGGCGCTTGAGGTCCAGGTCCTGTCATAGGACAGACAGGACATATGGCGTTAGAAGTCCAGGTCCTGTCATAGGACAGAAACGACATATGGTGTTAGAAGTCCAGGTTCTGTCATAGGACAGACATGACATGACGTTAGAAGTCCAGGTCCTGTCATAGGACAGACGACAGGACATATGGCGTTAGAAGTCCAGGTGCTGTCATAGGACAGACACGACATATGGCGTTAGAAGTCCAGGTGCTGTCATAGGACAGACACGACATATGGCATTAGAAGTCCAGGTCCTGTCATAGGATGTACTACGACATATGGCGTTAGAAGTCCAGGTCCTGTCGTAGGACATACACGACATATGGCGTTAGAAGTACAGGTCCTGTCATAGGACAGACACGACATATGGCGTTAGCAGTCCAGATCCTGTCGTAAGACAGACACGACATGGCGTTAGAAGTCCAGGCCCTGTCACAGGACAGACACGACATATGACGTTAGAAGTCCAGGTCCTGTCATAGGACAGACACGACATATGGCGTTAGAAATCCAGGTCCTGTCATAGGACAGCCGGCACGACATATGGCGCTACAAGTCCAGGTCCTGTCATAGGACAGACACGACATATGGCGTTAGAAGTCCAGCTCCTGTCATAGGACAGAAACGAAATATGGCATTAGAAGTCCAGGTCCTGTCATAGGTACAGACACGACATATGGCGTTAGAATTCCATGTCCTGTCATAGAACAGACACGACACATAGGTTAGAAGTGCAGGTTCTGTCATAGGACAGACACGACATATGGAGGTAGAAATCCAGGTAATGTCATAGGACAGACACGACATGGCGTTAGATGTCCAGGTCCTGTCATAGGATTTACTACGACATATGGCGTTTGAAGTCTAGGTCCTGTCATAGGACAGACACGACACATGGCGTTAGAAGTCCAGGACCTGTCATAGGACAGACACGACATATGGTGGTAGAAGTCCAGGTAATGTCTTAGGACAGACACGACATGGCGTTAGAAGTCCAGGTCCTGTCATAGGACAGACATGACATATGGCGTTAGAAGTCCAGGGCCTGTCATAGGACAAAAGACACGACATATGGCCCTAGAAGTCCAGGTCCTGTCATAAGACAGACAGGACATATGTCATTAGAAGTTCAGGTGCTGTAATAGGACAGACACGACATATGGCTTTAGAAGTCCAGGTCCTGTCATAGGATGTACTACGACATATGGCGTTAGAAGTCCAGGTCCTGTCGTAGGACAGAAACGACATATGGCGTTAGAAGTACAGGTCCTGTCATAGGATAGACACGACATATGGCATTAGAAGTCCAGGTCCTGTCGAAGGACAGACACGACATATGGCGTTAGAAGTCCAGATCCTGTCGTAGGACAGAAACGACATATGACGTTAGAAGTCCAGGTCCTGTCATAAGACAGACACGACATATGGCATTAGAAGTCCAGGTCCTGTTAAAGGACAGACACGACATATGGCGTTTGAAGTCCAGATCCTGTCATAGGAAAGACAACACAACAGATGGTGCTAGAAATCCAGGTCCTGTCATATGACAGACACGACATATGTCATTAGAAATACAAGTCCTGTCATAGGACAGACAACACGACATATGGCGCTAGAAGTCCAGGTCCTGTCATAGGACAGGCATGACATGGCGTTAGAAGTTCAAGTCCTGTCATAGGACAGACGACACGACATGGCCCTAGAAGTCCAGGTCCTGTCATAAGACAGACAGGACATATGTCATTAGAAATACAAGTCCTGTCATAGGACAGACAACACGACATATGGCGTTAGAAGTCCAGGTGCTGTCATAGGACAGAGACGACATATGGCATTAGAAGTCCAGGTCCTGTCATAAGATGTACTACGACATATGGCGTTAGAAGTCCAGGTCCTGTCGTAGGACAGACACGACATATGGCATTAGAAGTACAGGTCCTGTCAGGACACACACGACATAGGGCATTAGAAGTCCAGGTACTGTCAAAGGACAGACACGACATATGGCGTTAGAAGTCCAGGTCCTGTCATAGGAGAGACACGACATATGGCGTTAGAAATCAAGGTCCTGTCATAGGACAGCGGACACGACATACATGTTTGGCACTACAAGTCCAGGTCCTGTCATAGGACAGACACAACATATGACATTATAAGTCCAGGTCCTGTCATAGGACAGACACAACATATGACATTATAAATCCAGATCCTGTCATAGGAGAGACAACACAACATATGGCGGTAGAAATCCAGGTCCTGTCATAGGACAGACACGACATATGGCGTTATTAGTCCGGGTCATGTCATAGGACAGACACGACATGGCCCGTTAGAAGTCCACGTTCTGTCATAGGTACAGACACGACATATGGCATTAGAAGTCCAGGTCCTGTCATAGGACAGACACGACATATGGCATTAGAAGTCCAGGTCCTGTCATAGGATGTACTACGACATATGGAGTTAGAAGTCTAGGTCCTGTCATAGGACAGACACGACACATGGCGTTAGAAGTCCAGGTCCTGTCATAGGACAGACACGACACATGGAGGTAGAAGTCCAGGTAATGTCATAGGACAGACACGACATGGCGTTAGAAGTTCAGGTCCTGTCATAGGATGTACTACGACATATGGCGTTAGAAGTCTAGGTCCTGTCATAGGACAGACACGACACATGGCGTTATAAGTCCAGGTCCTATCATAGGAAAGACACGACATATGGCATTAGAAATCAAGGTCCTGTCATATAGGACAGATACGACATGCGGCGTTAGAAGTCCAGATCCTGTCATAGGACAGACACGACATATGGCATTAGAAATCCAGGTCCTGTCATAGGACAGACGACACGACATATGGCACTTGAAGTCCAGGTCCTGTCATAGGACAGACAGGACATATGGCATTAGAAGTCCAGGTCCTGTCATAGGACAGACACGACATATGGCGTTATTAGTCCGGGTCCTGTCATAGGCCAGACACGACATGACATTAGAAGTCCAGGTCCTGTCATAGGTACAGACACGACATATGGCGTTAGAAGTCCAGGTCCTGTCATAGGACAGACATGACATATGGCATTAGAAATCAAGGTCCTGTCATATAGGACAGATACGACATGTGGCGTTAGAAGCCCAGATCCTGTCATAGGACAGACACGACATATGGCATTAGAAATCCAGGTCCTGTCATAGGACAGACGACACGACATATGGCGCTTGAAGTCCATGTCCTGTCATAGGACAGACAGGACAGATGGCGTTAGAAGTCCAGCTCCTGTCATAGGACAGAAACGACATATGGTGTTAGAAGTCCAGATCCTGTCATAGGACAGACACGACATATGGCATTAGAAGTCCAGGTCCTGTCATAGGATGTACTACGACATATGGCATTAGAAATCTAGGTCCTGTCATAGGACAGACACGACACATGGCGTTAGAAGTCCAGGTCCTGTCATAGGATGTACTACGACATATGGCGTTAGAAGTCTAGGTCCTGTCATAGGACAAACACGACACATGGCGTTAGAAATCCAGGTCCTGTCATAGGACAGACGACACGACATATGGCGCTTGAAGTCTAGGTCCTGTCATAGGACAGACAGGACATATGGCGTTAGAAGTCCAGGTCCTGTCATAGGACAGAAACGACAAATGGTGTTAGAAGTCCAGGTTCTGTCATAGGACAGACATGACATGGCGTTAGAAGTCCAGGTCCTGTCATAGGACAGACGACACGACATATGGCCCTAGAAGTCCAGGTCCTGTCATAAGACAGACACGACATATGGCGTTAGAAGTCCAGGTGCTGTCATAGGACAGACACGACATATGGCATTAGAAGTCCAGGTCCTGTCATAGGATGTACTACGACATATGGCGTTAGAATTCCAGGTCCTGTCGTAGGACAGACACGACATATGGCGTTAGAAGTCCAGGTCCTGTCATAGGATGTACTACGACATATGGTGTTAGAAATCCAGGTCCTGTCGTAGGACAGACAAGACATATGGCGTCAGAAGTCCAGATCCTGTCGTAAGACAGACACGACATATGGCATTAGAAATCCAGGTCCTGTCATAGGACAGACACGACATATGGCATTAGAAGACCAGGTCCTGTCACAGGACAGACACGACATATGGCATTAGAAATCCAGGTCCTGTCATAGGACAGCCGACACGACATACGGCGCTACTAGTCCAGGTCCTGTCATAGGACAGACACGACATATGGCGTTTGAAGTCCAGATCCTGTCATAGGAGAGACAACACAACACATGGCGCTAGAAGTCAAGGTCCTGTCATAGGAAAGACACGACATATGGCGTTAGAAGTTCAGCTCCTGTCATAGGACAGACACGACATATGGCATTAGAAGTCCAGGTCTTGTCATAGGTACTGACACGACATATGGCGTTAGAAGTCCAGGTCCTGTCATTGGACAGACACGACATATGACATTAGAAGTCCAGGTCCTGTCATAGGATGTACTACGACATATGGCGTTAGAAGTCTAGGTCCTGTCTTAGGACAGACACGACACATAGGTTAGAAGTCCAGGTAATGTCATAGGACAGACACGACATGGCGTTAGAAGTCCAGGTCATGTCATAGGACAGACATGACATATGGCGTTAGAAGTCCAGATCCTGTCGTAGGACAGACACGACATATGACGTTAGAAGTCCAGGTCCTGTCATAGGAGAGACAACACAACATATGGCGCTAGACGTCCAGGTCCTGTCATAGGACAAACACGACATATGGCATTAGAAGTCCAGGTCCTGTCATTCGACAGACACGACATGGCGTTAGAAGTCCAGGTCCTGTCATAGGTACAGACACGACATATGGCGTTAGAAGTCCAGGTCCTGTCATAGGACAAACACGACATATGGCGTTAGAAGTCCAGGTCCTGTCATAGGACAGATACGACATATGGCATTAGAAGTCCAGGTCCTGTCATAGGATGTACTACGACATATGGCGTTAGAAGTCTAGGTCCTGTCATAGGACAGACACGACACATGGCGTTAGAAGTCCAGGTCCTGTCATAGGACAGAAACGACATATGGTGTTAGAAGTCCAGATCCTGTCATAGGAGAGACAACACAACATATGGTGCTAGAAGTCCAGGTCCTGTCATAGGACAGACACGACATATGGCGTTATTAGTCCGGGTCCTGTCATAGGACAGACACGACATGGCATTAGAAGTCCAGGTCCTGTCATAGGTACAGACACGACATATGGCATTAGAAGTCCAGGACCTGTCATAGGACAGACACGACATATGGAGGTAGAAGTCCAGGTAATGTCTTAGGACAGACACGACATGGCGTTAGAAGTCCAGGTCCTGTCATAGGACAGACATGACATATGGCGTTAGAAGTCCAGGGCCTGTCATAGGACAAAAGACACGACATATGGCCCTAGAAGTCCAGGTCCTGTCATAAGACAGACAGGACATATGTCATTAGAAGTTCAGGTGCTGTAATAGGACAGACACGACATATGGCTTTAGAAGTCCAGGTCCTGTCATAGGATGTACTACGACATATGGCGTTAGAAGTCCAGGTCCTGTCGTAGGACAGAAACGACATATGGCGTTAGAAGTACAGGTCCTGTCATAGGATAGACACGACATATGGCATTAGAAGTCCAGGTCCTGTCGAAGGACAGACACGACATATGGCGTTAGAAGTCCAGATCCTGTCGTAGGACAGAAACGACATATGACGTTAGAAGTCCAGGTCCTGTCATAAGACAGACACGACATATGGCATTAGAAGTCCAGGTCCTGTTAAAGGACAGACACGACATATGGCGTTTGAAGTCCAGATCCTGTCATAGGAAAGACAACACAACAGATGGTGCTAGAAATCCAGGTCCTGTCATATGACAGACACGACATATGTCATTAGAAATACAAGTCCTGTCATAGGACAGACAACACGACATATGGCGCTAGAAGTCCAGGTCCTGTCATAGGACAGGCATGACATGGCGTTAGAAGTTCAGGTCCTGTCATAGGACAGACGACACGACATGGCCCTAGAAGTCCAGGTCCTGTCATAAGACAGACAGGACATATGGCGTTAGAAGTCCAGGTGCTGTCATAGGACAGAGACGACATATGGCATTAGAAGTCCAGGTCCTGTCATAAGATGTACTACGACATATGGCGTTAGAAGTCCAGGTCCTGTCGTAGGACAGACACGACATATGGCATTAGAAGTACAGGTCCTGTCAGGACACACACGACATAGGGCATTAGAAGTCCAGGTACTGTCAAAGGACAGACACGACATATGGCGTTAGAAGTCCAGGTCCTGTCATAGGAGAGACACGACATATGGCGTTAGAAATCAAGGTCCTGTCATAGGACAGCGGACACGACATACATGTTTGGCACTACAAGTCCAGGTCCTGTCATAGGACAGACACAACATATGACATTATAAGTCCAGGTCCTGTCATAGGACAGACACAACATATGACATTATAAGTCCAGATCCTGTCATAGGAGAGACAACACAACATATGGCGGTAGAAATCCAGGTCCTGTCATAGGACAGACACGACATATGGCGTTATTAGTCCGGGTCATGTCATAGGACAGACACGACATGGCCCGTTAGAAGTCCACGTTCTGTCATAGGTACAGACACGACATATGGCATTAGAAGTCCAGGTCCTGTCATAGGACAGACACGACATATGGCATTAGAAGTCCAGGTCCTGTCATAGGATGTACTACGACATATGGAGTTAGAAGTCTAGGTCCTGTCATAGGACAGACACGACACATGGCGTTAGAAGTCCAGGTCCTGTCATAGGACAGACACGACACATGGAGGTAGAAGTCCAGGTAATGTCATAGGACAGACACGACATGGCGTTAGAAGTTCAGGTCCTGTCATAGGATGTACTACGACATATGGCGTTAGAAGTCTAGGTCCTGTCATAGGACAGACACGACACATGGCGTTATAAGTCCAGGTCCTATCATAGGAAAGACACGACATATGGCATTAGAAATCAAGGTCCTGTCATATAGGACAGATACGACATGCGGCGTTAGAAGTCCAGATCCTGTCATAGGACAGACACGACATATGGCATTAGAAATCCAGGTCCTGTCATAGGACAGACGACACGACATATGGCACTTGAAGTCCAGGTCCTGTCATAGGACAGACAGGACATATGGCATTAGAAGTCCAGGTCCTGTCATAGGACAGACACGACATATGGCGTTATTAGTCCGGGTCCTGTCATAGGCCAGACACGACATGACATTAGAAGTCCAGGTCCTGTCATAGGTACAGACACGACATATGGCATTAGAAATCAAGGTCCTGTCATATAGGACAGATACGACATGTGGCGTTAGAAGCCCAGATCCTGTCATAGGACAGACACGACATATGGCATTAGAAATCCAGGTCCTGTCATAGGACAGACAGGACAGATGGCGTTAGAAGTCCAGGTCCTGTCATAGGACAGAAACGACATATGGTGTTAGAAGTCCAGATCCTGTCATAGGACAGACACGACATATGGCATTAGAAGTCCAGGTCCTGTCATAGGATGTACTACGACATATGGCGTTAGAAATCTAGGTCCTGTCATAGGACAGACACGACACATGGCGTTAGAAGTCCAGGTCCTGTCATAGGATGTACTACGACATATGGCGTTAGAAGTCTAGGTCCTGTCATAGGACAAACACGACACATGGCGTTAGAAATCCAGGTCCTGTCATAGGACAGACGACACGACATATGGCGCTTGAAGTCTAGGTCCTGTCATAGGACAGACAGGACATATGGCGTTAGAAGTCCAGGTCCTGTCATAGGACAGAAACGACAAATGGTGTTAGAAGTCCAGGTTCTGTCATAGGACAGACATGACATGGCGTTAGAAGTCCAGGTCCTGTCATAGGACAGACGACACGACATATGGCCCTAGAAGTCCAGGTCCTGTCATAAGACAGACACGACATATGGCGTTAGAAGTCCAGGTGCTGTCATAGGACAGACACGACATATGGCATTAGAAGTCCAGGTCCTGTCATAGGATGTACTACGACATATGGCGTTAGAAGTCCAGGTCCTGTCGTAGGACAGACACGACATATGGCGTTAGAAGTCCAGGTCCTGTCATAGGATGTACTACGACATATGGCGTTAGAAATCCAGGTCCTGTCGTAGGACAGACAAGACATATGGCGTCAGAAGTCCAGATCCTGTCGTAAGACAGACACGACATATGGCATTAGAAATCCAGGTCCTGTCATAGGACAGACACGACATATGGCATTAGAAGACCAGGTCCTGTCACAGGACAGACACGACATATGGCATTAGAAATCCAGGTCCTGTCATAGGACAGCCGACACGACATACGGCGCTACTAGTCCAGGTCCTGTCATAGGACAGACACGACATATGGCGTTTGAAGTCCAGATCCTGTCATAGGAGAGACAACACAACACATGGCGCTAGAAGTCAAGGTCCTGTTATAGGAAAGACACGACATATGGCGTTAGAAGTTCAGCTCCTGTCATAGGACAGACACGACATATGGCATTAGAAGTCCAGGTCCTGTCATAGGTACTGACACGACTATATGGCGTTAGAAGTCCAGGTCCTGTCATTGGACAGACACGACATATGACATTAGAAGTCCAGGTCCTGTCATAGGATGTACTACGACATATGGCGTTAGAAGTCTAGGTCCTGTCTTAGGACAGACACGACACATAGGTTAGAAGTCCAGGTAATGTCATAGGACAGACACGACATGGCGTTAGAAGTCCAGGTCATGTCATAGGACAGACATGACATATGGCGTTAGAAGTCCAGATCCTGTCGTAGGACAGACACGACATATGACGTTAGAAGTCCAGGTCCTGTCATAGGAGAGACAACACAACATATGGCGCTAGACGTCCAGGTCCTGTCATAGGACAAACACGACATATGGCATTAGAAGTCCAGGTCCTGTCATTCGACAGACACGACATGGCGTTAGAAGTCCAGGTCCTGTCATAGGTACAGACACGACATATGGCGTTAAAAGTCCAGGTCCTGTCATAGGACAAACACGACATATGGCGTTAGAAGTCCAGGTCCTGTCATAGGACAGATACGACATATGGCATTAGAAGTCCAGGTCCTGTCATAGGACAGAAACGACATATGGTGTTAGAAGTCCAGATCCTGTCATAGGAGAGACAACACAACATATGGTGCTAGAAGTCCAGGTCCTGTCATAGGACAGACACGACATATGGCGTTATTAGTCCGGGTCCTGTCATAGGACAGACACGACATGGCATTAGAAGTCCAGGTCCTGTCATAGGTACAGACACGACATATGGCGTTAGAAGTCCAGGTCCTGTCATAGGACAGACACGACATATGGCATTAGAAGTCCAGGTCCTGTCATAGGATGTACTACGACATATGGCGTTAGAAATCTAGGTCCTGTCATAGGACAAACACGACACATGGCGTTAGAAGTCCAGGTCCTGTCATAGGACAGACACGACACATGGAGTTAGAAGTCCAGGTAATGTCATAGGACAGACACGACATGGCGTTAGAAGTCCAGGTCCTGTCATAGGATGTACTACGACATATGGCGTTAGAAGTCCAGGTCTTGTCGTAGGACAGACACGAAATATGGCGTTAGAAGTCCAGGTCCTGTCATAGGATGTACTACGACATATGGCGTTAGAAGTCCAGATCCTGTCGTAGGACAGACACGACATATGACGTTAGAAGTCCAGGTCCTGTCATAGGAGAGACAACACAACATATGGCGCTAGACGTCCAGGTCCTGTCATAGGACAAACACGACATATGGCATTAGAAGTCCAGGTCCTGTCATTCGACAGACACGACATGGCGTTAGAAGTCCAGGTCCTGTCATAGGTACAGACACGACATATGGCGTTAGAAGTCCAGGTCCTGTCATAGGACAAACACGACATATGGCGTTAGAAGTCCAGGTCCTGTCATAGGACAGATACGACATATGGCATTAGAAGTCCAGGTCCTGTCATAGGATGTACTACGACATATGGCGTTAGAAGTCTAGGTCCTGTCATAGGATAGACACGACACATGGCGTTAGAAGTCCAGGTCCTGTCATAGGACAGAAACGACATATGGTGTTAGAAGTCCAGATCCTGTCATAGGAGAGACAACACAACATATGGTGCTAGAAGTCCAGGTCCTGTCATAGGACAGACACGACATATGGCGTTATTAGTCCGGGTCCTATCATAGGACAGACACGACATGGCATTAGAAGTCCAGGTCCTGTCATAGGTACAGACACGACATATGGCGTTAGAAGTCCAGGTCCTGTCATAGGACAGACACGACATATGGCATTAGAAGTCCAGATCCTGTCATAGGATGTACTACGACATATGGCGTTAGAAATCTAGGTCCTGTCATAGGACAAACACGACACATGGCGTTAGAAGTCCAGGTCCTGTCATAGGACAGACACGACACATGGAGTTAGAAGTCCAGGTAATGTCATAGGACAGACACGACATGGCGTTAGAAGTCCAGGTCCTGTCATAGGATGTACTACGACATATGGCGTTAGAAGTCCAGGTCCTGTCGTAGGACAGACACGACATATGGCGTTAGAAGTCCAGGTCCTGTCATAGGATGTACTACGACATATGGCGTTAGAAGTCCAGGTCCTGTCGTAGGACAGACAAGACATATGCCGTTAGAAGTCCAGGTCCTGTCATAGGACAGACACGACATATGGCATTAGAAGTCCAGGTCCTGTCACAGGAAAGACACGACATATGGCGTTAGAAATCCAGGTCCTGTCATAGGACAGCCGACACGACATACGGCGCTACTAGTCCAGGTCCTGTCATAGGACAGACACGACATATGGCGTTTGAAGTCCAGATCCTGTCATAGGACAGACAACACAACACATGGCGCTAGAAGTCCAGGTCCTGTCATAGGAAAGACACGACATATGGCGTTAGAAGTTCAGCTCCTGTCATAGGACAGACACGACATATGGCATTAGAAGTCCAGGTCCTGTCATAGGTACTGACACGACATATGGCATTAGAAGTCCAGGTCCTGTCATAGGACAGACACGACATATGACATTAGAAGTCCAGGTCCTGTCATATATGTACTACGACATATGGCGTTAGAAGTCTAGGTCCTGTCTTAGGACAGACACGACACATAGGTTAGAAGTCCAGGTCCTGTCATAGGACAGACACGACATATGGAGGTAGAAGTCCAGGTAATGTTATAGGACAGACACGACATGGCGTTAGAAGTCCAGGTCCTGTCATAGGACAGACATGACATATGGCGTTAGAAGTCCAGATCCTGTCGTAGGACAGACACGACATATGACGTTAGAAGTCCAGGTCCTGTCATAGGAGAGACAACACAACATATGGCGCTAGACGTCCAGGTCCTGTCATAGGACAAACACGACATATGGCATTAGAAGTCCAGGTCCTGTCATTCGACAGACACGACATGGCGTTAGAAGTCCAGGTCCTGTCATAGGTACAGACACGACATATGGCGTTAGAAGTCCAGGTCCTGACATAGGACAAACACGACATATGGCGTTAGAAGTCCAGGTCCTGTCATAGGACAGATACGACATATGGCATTAGAAGTCCAGGTCCTGTCATAGGATGTACTACGACATATGGCGTTAGAAGTCTAGGTCCTGTCATAGGACAGACACGACACATGGCGTTAGAAGTCCAGGTCCTGTCATAGGACAGAAACGACATATGGTGTTAGAAGTCCAGATCCTGTCATAGGAGAGACAACACAACATATGGTGCTAGAAGTCCAGGTCCTGTCATAGGACAGACACGACATATGGCGTTATTAGTCCGGGTCCTGTCATAGGACAGACACGACATCGCATTAGAAGTCCAGGTCCTGTCATAGGTACAGACACGACATATGGCGTTAGAAGTCCAGGTCCTGTCATAGGACAGACACGACATATGGCATTAGAAGTCCAGGTCCTGTCATAGGATGTACTACGACATATGGCGTTATAAATCTAGGTCCTGTCATAGGACAGACACGACACATGGCGTTAGAAGTCCAGGTCCTGTCATAGGACAGACACGACACATGGAGTTAGAAGTCCAGGTAATGTCATAGGACAGACACGACATGGCGTTAGAAGTTCAGGTCCTGTCATAGGATGTACTACGACATATGGCGTTAGAAGTCTAGGTCTTGTCATAGGACAGACACGACACATGGCATTATAAGTCCAGGTCCTATCATAGGACAGACACGACATATGGCATTAGAAATCAAGGTCCTGTCATATAGGACAGACACGACATGTGTCGTTAGAAGTCCAGATCCTGTCATAGGACAGACACGACATATGGCATTAGAAATCCAGGTCCTGTCATAGGACAGACGACACGACATATGGCGCTTGAAGTCTAGGTCCTGTCATAGGACAGACAGGACATATGGCGTTAGAAGTCCAGGTCCTGTCATAGGACAGAAACGACATTTGGTGTTAGAAGTCCAGGTTCTGTCATAGGACAGACATGACATGGCGTTAGAAGTCCAGGTCCTGTCATAGGACAGACGACACGACATATGGCCCTAGAAGTCCAGGTCCTGTCATAAGACAGACACGACATATGGCGTTAGAAGTCCAGGTGCTGTCATAGGACAGACACGACATATGACATTAGAAGTCCAGGTCCTGTCATAGGATGTACTACGACATATGGCGTTAGAAGTCCAGGTCCTGTCGTAGGACAGACACGACATATGGCGTTAGAAGTCCAGGTCCTGTCATAGGATGTACTACGACATATGGCGTTAGAAGTCCAGGTCCTGTCGTAGGACAGACACGACATATGGCGTTAGAAATCCAGGTCCTGTCATAGGACAGACACGACATATGGCATTAGAAGTCCAGGTCCTGTCACAGGACAGACACGACATATGGCGTTAGAAATCCAGGTCCTGTCATAGGACAGCCGACACGACATACGGCGCTACTAGTCCAGGTCCTGTCATAGGACAGACACGACATATGGCGTTTGAAGTCCAGATCCTGTCATAGGAGAGACAACACAACATATGGCGCTAGAAGTCCAGGTCCTGTCATAGGAAAGACACGACATATGGCGTTAGAAGTCCAGCTCCTGTCATAGGACAGACACGACATATGGCATTAGAAGTCCAGGTCCTGTCATAGGTACTGACACGACATATGGCGTTAGAAGTCCAGGTCCTGTCATAGGACAGACACGACATATGACATTAGAAGTCCAGGTCCTGTCATAGGATGTACTACGACATATGGCATTAGAAGTCTAGGTCCTGTCTTAGGACAGACACGACACATAGGTTAGAAGTCCAGGTCCTGTCATAGGACAGACACGACATATGGAGGTAGAAGTCCAGATCCTGTCGTAGGACAGACACGACATATGACGTTAGAAGTCCAGGTCCTGTCATAGGAGAGACAACACAACATATGGCGCTAGACGTCCAGGTCCTGTCATAGGACAAACACGACATATGGCATTAGAAGTCCAGGTCCTGTCATTCGACAGACACGACATGGCGTTCGAGGTCCAGGTCCTGTCATAGGTACAGACACGACATATGGCGTTAGAAGTCCAGGTCCTGTCATAGGACAAACACGACATATGGCGTTAGAAGTCCAGGTCCTGTCATAGGACAGATACGACATATGGCATTAGAAGTCCAGGTCCTGTCATAGGATGTACTACGACATATGGCGTTAGAAGTCTAGGTCCTGTCATAGGATAGACACGACACATGGCGTTAGAAGTCCAGGTCCTGTCATAGGACAGAAACGACATATGGTGTTAGAAGTCCAGATCCTGTCATAGGAGAGACAACACAACATATGGTGCTAGAAGTCCAGGTCCTGTCATAGGACAGACACGACATATGGCGTTATTAGTCCGGGTCCTGTCATAGGACAGACACGACATGGCATTAGAAGTCCAGGTCCTGTCATAGGTACAGACACGACATATGGCGTTAGAAGTCCAGGTCCTGTCATAGGACAGACACGACATATGGCATTAGAAGTCCAGGTCCTGTCATAGGATGTACTACGACATATGGCGTTAGAAATCTAGGTCCTGTCATAGGACAAACACGACACATGGCGTTAGAAGTCCAGGTCCTGTCATAGGACAGACACGACACATGGAGTTAGAAGTCCAGGTAATGTCATAGGACAGACACGACATGGCGTTAGAAGTCCAGGTCCTGTCATAGGATGTACTACGACATATGGCGTTAGAAGTCCAGGTCCTGTCGTAGGACAGACACGACATATGGCGTTAGAAGTCCAGGTCCTGTCATAGGATGTACTATGACATATGGCGTTAGAAGTCCAGGTCCTGTCGTAGGACAGACAAGACATATGGCGTTAGAAGTCCAGATCCTGTCGTAAGACAGACACGACATATGGCATTAGAAATCCAGGTCCTGTCATAGGACAGACACGACATATGGCATTAGAAGTCCAGGTCCTGTCACAGGAAAGACACGACATATGGCGTTAGAAATCCAGGTCCTGTCATAGGACAGCCGACACGACATACGGCGCTACTAGTCCAGGTCCTGTCATAGGACAGACACGACATATGGCGTTTGAAGTCCAGATCCTGTCATAGGACAGACAACACAACACATGGCGCTAGAAGTCCAGGTCCTGTCATAGGAAAGACACGACATATGGCGTTAGAAGTTCAGCTCCTGTCATAGGACAGACACGACATATGGCATTAGAAGTCCAGGTCCTGTCATAGGTACTGACACGACATATGGCATTAGAAGTCCAGGTCCTGTCATAGGACAGACACGACATATGACATTAGAAGTCCAGGTCCTGTCATATATGTACTACGACATATGGCGTTAGAAGTCTAGGTCCTGTCTTAGGACAGACACGACACATAGGTTAGAAGTCCAGGTCCTGTCATAGGACAGACACGACATATGGAGGTAGAAGTCCAGGTAATGTTATAGGACAGACACGACATGGCGTTAGAAGTCCAGGTCCTGTCATAGGACAGACATGACATATGGCGTTAGAAGTCCAGATCCTGTCGTAGGACAGACACGACATATGACGTTAGAAGTCCAGGTCCTGTCATAGGAGAGACAACACAACATATGGCGCTAGACGTCCAGGTGCTGTCATAGGACAAACACGACATATGGCATTAGAAGTCCAGGTCCTGTCATTCGACAGATACGACATGGCGTTAGAAGTCCAGGTCCTGTCATAGGTACAGACACGACATATGGCGTTAGAAGTCCAGGTCCTGACATAGGACAAACACGACATATGGCGTTAGAAGTCCAGGTCCTGTCATAGGACAGATACGACATATGGCATTAGAAGTCCAGGTCCTGTCATAGGATGTACTACGACATATGGCGTTAGAAGTCTAGGTCCTGTCATAGGACAGACACGACACATGGCGTTAGAAGTCCAGGTCCTGTCATAGGACAGAAACGACATATGGTGTTAGAAGTCCAGATCCTGTCATAGGAGAGACAACACAACATATGGTGCTAGAAGTCCAGGTCCTGTCATAGGACAGACACGACATATGGCGTTATTAGTCCGGGTCCTGTCATAGGACAGACACGACATCGCATTAGAAGTCCAGGTCCCGTCATAGGTACAGACACGACATATGGCGTTAGAAGTCCAGGTCCTGTCATAGGACAGACACGACATATGGCATTAGAAGTCCAGGTCCTGTCATAGGATGTACTACGACATATGGCGTTATAAATCTAGGTCCTGTCATAGGACAGACACGACACATGGCGTTAGAAGTCCAGGTCCTGTCATAGGACAGACACGACACATGGAGTTAGAAGTCCAGGTAATGTCATAGGACAGACACGACATGGCGTTAGAAGTTCAGGTCCTGTCATAGGATGTACTACGACATATGGCGTTAGAAGTCTAGGTTATTAACAACATCAATGTTTGATACATAACTAATGAGGTACTGTAGAACTGTTAATTGGTTCTGTCGAGAGGCCATCAGTAGAGGTATATTTCCCTTAAAATACAAAAAAAACAGACTTTTAGAAACTTAACTACCAAGATACAAATGTACAGAGTTCATTTCCTTTCTAATACCCTGTAGGTTGTTGTTTTGTTTGTCTGTATTTGTAACTTGTGATGTAATGGCGAACACGGTGATGGCGGTGTTTCCAAATATTTTTCTTTATTGTTGATAATCAAGGAATAAAATTGTATACACCAAATAACATCAGAACGACAGGTTTCCAGATGTATATTTCATCAACGGAATATAAAGTGTACAACAGCAGTCTAGTGGCCGCTTCACACTCATTTTATAAAGTTATGAGGTAATAACATTGCTGAAGACCCTATTGTGGTTGAAATATAGAACAGAAATAAAACAGCTGTTGGATGGTCTCTCATGTTCCTTTACTCTGATTTGTGTCTAAGTGTAATGTTGGATGGTCTCTCATGTTCCTTTACTCTAGTTTGTGTCTAAGTGTAATGTTGGATCGTCTCTCATGTTCCTTTACTCTGATGTGTGTCTAAGTGTAATGTTGGATGGTCTCTCATGTTCCTTCACTCTAATTTGTGTCTAAGTGTAATGTTGGATGGTCTGTCATGTTCCTTCACTCTGATGTGTGTCTAAGTGTAATGTTGGATGGTCTCTCATGTTCCTTTACTCTGATGTGTGTCTAAGTGTAATGTTGGATGGTCTCTCATGTTCCTTTACTCTGATGTGTGTCTAAGTGTAATGTTGGATGGTCTCTCATGTTCCTTTACTCTAGTTTGTGTCTAAGTGTAATGTTGGATGGTCTCTCATGTTCCTTTACTCTAGTTTGTGTCTAAGTGTAATGTTGGATGGTCTATCATGTTCCTTCACTCTGATTTGTGTCTAAGTGTAATGTTGGATGGTCTGTCATGTTCCTTTACTCTAATTTGTGTCTAAGTGTAATGTTGGATGGTCTCTCATGTTCCTTTACTCTGATTTGTGTCTAAGTGTGATGTTGGATGGTCTCTCATGTTCCTTTACTCTGATGTGTGTCTAAGTGTAACGTTGGATGGTCTCTCATGTTCCTTTACTCTGATGTGTGTCTAAGTGTGATGTTGGATGGTCTCTCATGTTCCTTCACTCTAATTTGTGTCTAAGTGTAAGGTTGGATGGTCTCACATGTTCCTTTACTCTGATTTGTGTCTAAGTGTAATGTTGGATGGTCTATCATGTTCCTTCACTCTGATTTTTGTCTAAGTGTAAAGATGCATAGCTCTCATTGTACAGCCTATTCTCTCTGACTAATAACTTACTCCTTTATCCTCAGCATTGACATCAGCATTGTTTTCTATAAGCCACTTGACAAGCTCTAAGTCTCCATAGCCTGCTGCAATGTGCAAGGGTGTTCGTTTCTGAAACAAAGACACCATCAGCATATTAAGTCCATTCGGGAATTATTGAGTAACACAAGAAATGAAGTCATGCATTTATTTTAATTTACATTTTCTATATGCAGTTAGTTGCAATTCTAGCGAATATCTAATATAATGGCAAAGCAGGTTTGATTTTTAATGTTCTTGGTTGAAATAAATCAACCCAATTATTCATCACAGCTTTATTCATTTGCTTCAGATGGTTTTAGTTATGTTGAAGTCATCACTTGCCACCATGACTTGGTTGATCATTATGGAATATCTGTATCTCTGCTCACCTTTCCGGAGCACCTAAGTTCACCCCCGGTTTTTAGTGGGGGTTCGTGTTACCCGATCATTAGCTTTATATGTATATGTTGCAGATCGTTGTTTGTCCTTTTGTACTTTTTCTTTTGGCCATTGTGTTGTCTGTTCTTCTTCGATATACGGATTCTGATTACCCCTTTGGAGCGCCCGGGTGGCTCAATTAGTTAGATAGTTGGATTACCTTACAACTCATACAAGCCTATCACCAATACGGCATGGGTTCGCACCCGGCTTTGTAAATTACAAAAAAGGGTGCACTCGACTCACAGTCACAAGTGATAAAGATTATCAGTTGCTTGCCCATGGTCGGTGGTTTTCTCCGGGTACTCCAGCTTCTTCCACCACTAAAACTTATCGCCATGCTATAGCTGAAATATTGCTGAAAGTGGCGCTAAAACATAAAAAATCAAATCAAATCAAAAATCTGATTACCCATTTGGTATCTTCAAACTCTTTATATGATTTAAAATCTTGTCGTGATCGTTTTCTTTGAAGAATATAGATTTCTGGGCGAATTTTTAAAGTCGAGGGTACAGCATGTCTAAAAACATTGTATCCACATAATTTGTTCAAATCTGAATAAAATCACTCATTTCATACTTGCTCTCCTTACTGATATGTCAAGGACTGTGGGATCTGATGAAACCCCTTTAGGTGACACACGAGTGTGGTCCTATGTTAACGTACTATGACTTTAGGTGACACATGAGTGTGGTCCTATGTTAACGTACTATGACTTTAGGTGACACATGAGTGTGGTCCTATGTTAACGTACTATGACTTTAGGTGACACATGAGTGTGGTCCTATGTTAACGTACTATGACTTTAGGTGACACATGAGTGTGGTCCTATGTTAACGTACTATGACTTTAGGTGACACATGAGTGTGGTCCTATGTTAACGTACTATGACTTTAGGTGACACATGAGTGTGGTCCTATGTTAACGTACTATGACTTTAGGTGACACATGAGTGTGGTCCTATGTTAACGTACTATGACTTTAGGTGACACGAGTGTGGTCCTATGTTAACGTGCTATGACTTTAGGTGACACACGAGTGTGGTCCTATGTTAACGTACTATGAACATGGATATTGGTAGACTATGAAAGGGTTAAAATTTATAATGCACTGTTTTGCTTACTACGAGCAATCCGATTGGTCGAAAAAGTTCATAACCTATATTTATCATATCACTAGATATTAATGATGTGTAGTCAGTTGTATGTGACATATAATGTAATTTCTTCAGATCCCCATTCCTCGACATGTCAGTTCAAAGGAGCAAGTGAAATATTTTATTTTCGGGAACAGGACAAAAGCCCCCCAGTCATAAGCCCCCCCTGGACTAAAGCCCCCCTAGGACAAAAGCCCCCGGACAAAGAAAAACCATAATGAAATAATCACAAAATCTTATTACATTTTTTTTATATTGATAGTGATATTAAAGATATCTTAAAGATCAAAACTCACCCCTATTAAAACGGAGAGGAGGGGGAATTAGTACAAATATAAAATACTTTAAGAACATATTTTTTCCACATTTTGTTCATTGAAATGATCATTTATGCAGTGTAAATTAAAAAAAAATCCTTTTAATTGCTTAAAATGAAATTAATCAGATAAAGTTAATCAAGAATTGTTTTTATTGATTAACAATTGATAATTACCTTTATAACCTTTGAAGTTATTAAAAGTTATAAGTGAGTTATTTTCTCATCCTGTTTGATATCCTATAATGATTTTTTTAGATAAAATAACTTTATATTTGTTTTTACTTTCTTTAACAAGGGTTATTACAAGGATTTATATAGTAGGATCAATCCTTGGTTATTATAATTCTTAAACAAAAGCTTCAATTGGTTTATGATATCTTCAAAAATAACTTATTATGAAAAATATTAAAAAATGTCCAAAATGTATGCGAAGATACAAATATAATAAACATGGTTCAAGTAAAAAAACCATTAAAATACAGAGGTAAAACAAGTCTAATCATGTTAGAAAATACAGAGGTAAAACAAGTCTAATCATGTTAGAAAATACAGAGGTAAAACAAGTCTAATCATGTTAGAAAATACAGAGGTAAAACAAGTCTAATCATGTTAGAAAATACAGAGGTAAAACAAGTCTAATCATGTTAGAAAATACAGAGGTAAAACAAGTCTAATCATGTTAGAAAATACAGAGGTAAAACAAGTCTAATCATGTTAGAAAATACAGAGGTAAAACAAGTCTAATCATGTTAGAAAATACAGAGGTAAAACAAGTCTAATCATGTTAGAAATTACAGAGGTAAAACAAGTCTAATCATGTTAGAAAATACAGAGGTAAAACAAGTCTAATCATGTTAGAAAATACAGAGGTAAAACAAGTCTAATCATGTTAGAAAATACAGAGGTAAAACAAGTCTAATCATGTTAGAAAATACAGAGGTAAAACAAGTCTAATCATGTTAGAAAATACAGAGGTAAAACAAGTCTAATCATGTTAGAAAATACAGAGGTAAAACAAGTCTAATCATGTTAGAAAATACAGAGGTAAAACAAGTCTAATCATGTTAGAAAATACAGAGGTAAAACAAGTCTAATCATGTTAGAAAATACAGAGGTAAAACAAGTCTAATCATGTTAGAAAATACAGAGGTAAAACAAGTCTAATCATGTTAGAAAATACAGAGGTAAAACAAGTCTAATCATGTTAGAAAATACAAAGAAATGTTTACATATCTGAACAGTTAAACAAAGACACAGAAATATTTGACACAAAAAACATTAACTTATTATTTTCATTATTGGGGGGCTTTTTGTCCTGGGCGCTTTTGTCTTAGGTGGGCTTTTGTCTGGGGGCTTATGTCTGGGGGGCTTTTGTCCTGGTTTTTTTTTGTCCTAGACATTATTTTCATCGCTTTGAATTAGTTCTAGTATATGTAGTATACAATATACATTATCATATAAAACAATATATCTTTATATAAAGAGTGGAATGTACATTATCATGTCTATCTACAAAGGTAGAAAAATATTCAATTTCAATAGAATGCCATTAGAGTTATCTCTTCGAAGCCAATACATTATCTGTTTAGATAGAATCGGAACCTATTTTACACTAGACCGAGATTTTTCTGCCGTCCGACCACAGGGCCTTGTCACTATCCAGGTAAATATACTATCAATGTATAAACATATACAAGGGCGGACATCTTTTTTTACCCCGAGAGTTCCGAACTTCCGTTTTTTTTTAGGTGGCGCTGTTACTTTCACTTTGGGTCCATGTTGTTCTCTACTCGGGTGAATTCCTGACAAAAACGACCGCTGTGTCTTCACAAGAGGTAGTCGAGGGGAGGTCATGATATTTTTTAAAAGAATAAGGTCTTGGGAGTTGAACCAAACAGGGTTTTGAATATATTAGAAGGAATTTAAAAAACAAACACGACTTGAAGCGAGCGGGGGTAAAAAGAGATGTCCGCCCTTGTATATGTTTATACATTGATAGTATATTTACCTGGATAGTGACAAGGCCCTGTGGTCCGACGGCTTTTTTTCGACTTGCTGGAGCCGTAAAAGAAAGCCGTCGGACGGCAGAGGAATCTCAGACTAATTTTACACTAACACCGACATGTAAGGCAAACCATGAATATTGTATCTTGTGGAACAAATTAACCCGTTCAAGCAAATATATGGTTTATCCCATCATCGTGTAAAATGTTAAATTCATCTGATGTTGACATTTGGATTAATAAAAAAACCAGAAAGAAGAGTCTGAGGATACCAAAGGGGTAATCCACGCCGGGTATTCTAACACACGGAACCGGAGCTGGCACAACGAACGCGGAGACCGTTGAAAAAAATAACAAACAAGGTACCGGTAGGTGGATGAAAATGTTGTTATTTCTTATATAGAAAACGGTTTGGTAATAAATAAAGGTGTACACTTACTCTTCATATAATCATGCATTCAAGGATAAAATTACAGCGTAAAAAAGTAGATGTTTAGTTGGCAACACGATAATTTTATCGACGTTTTTTTCCATTATTGGGGCTAGTTTGAAATTATATTGCTTGTATTTTAATGCAATAAAGTGGTTTTTTTTTTAAAATTGAATCAAGACAACGATTAATAGGTATAGGGTATGTAGATTTGGGCACAACGGACCGCGGGTATATGGCACTCCGAACCCGAAGCTGTGAAAAAAATGGGCACAACGAATGCGGCGATGGCAACGAACGCGGGCTGAAATATATTTTTCTTTTCGATTTAAGCATTATTATCGACTAACAATAAGTGCAATTTACATTTTAATATGAAAAAATGTTATTATTTCAAATTCCTTGCTAAACGAATCAAAAATAGAGTGTAAATCCAACTACTATACGATCACGTGGTAACGGTCCTATAAAAACAGTGAGATAGATAAGTGGAAAACACAAGGTTTCGACGCCATGGCTTATATCCTTTATAAGAGGAATTGTGCAGTCATCATTCTTCCTCGGTTTCACCGAATTTTGTTTCAAGCACTCTTCCATCTTCCTCTAGTCGCAAAGATGGGGATTTGGAAAGGCCTCGCAAGTGGAATAGCCTAGGGCTTATCTAAATCCTGCCCTGTATAAGGGGCATGGGTGGAGGGTGGTGAAGCCGGGTAGTTGAGTTCTGACCACAAGCATATTATCACTGACATGGGTTTGTAAAGAGAACTTGACCACAAGTGTTGTTTTAATGTCTTCAGATACCCATGTCCGGTGTTTAATTTGTTCGTTATTACTTCCTCCTAGCGTTCCAGTAACATTAAGTCTATATATAGATAGTAGCCAATATAGAGTTGATAAACACAAATAACTCAACCCAATCAACACAAGCATCTATAAAGTATTATTCAGTCACAGTTTACTAGGTGACGGGACACATCCATGGTCACTTGTGACACAGATATTCCGTAAGTGGGACACATCCATGGTCACTTGTGACACAGATATTCCGTAAGTGGGACACATCCATGGTCACTTGTGACACAGATATTCCGTAAGTGGGACACATCCATGATCACTTGTGACACAGATATTCCGTAAGTGGGACACATCCATGGTCACTTGTGACACAGATATTCCGTAAGTGGGACACATCCATGGTCACTTGTGACACAGATATTCCGTAAGTGGGACACATCCATGGTCACTTGTGACACAGATATTCCGTAAGTGGGACACATCCATGGTCACTTGTGACACAGATATTCCGTAAGTGGGACACATCCATGGTCACTTGTGACACAGATATTCCGTAAGTGGGACACATCCATGGTCACTTGTGACACAGATATTCCGTAAGTGGGACACATCCATGGTCACTTGTGACACAGATATTCCGTAAGTGGGACACATCCATGGTCACTTGTGACACAGATATTCCGTAAGTGGGACACATCCATGGTCACTTGTGACACAGATATTCCGTAAGTGGGACACATCCATGGTCACTTGTGACACAGATATTCCGTAAGTGGGACACATCCATGGTCACTTGTGACACAGATATTCCGTAAGTGGGACACATCCATGGTCACTTGTGACACAGATATTCCGTAAGTGGGACACATCCATGGTCACTTGTGACACAGATATTCCGTAAGTGGGACACATCCATGGTCACTTGTGACACAGATATTCCGTAAGTGGGACACATCCATGGTCACTTGTGACACAGATATTCCGTAAGTGGGACACATCCATGGTCACTTGTGACACAGATATTCCGTAAGTGGGACACATCCATGGTCACTTGTGACACAGATATTCCGTAAGTGGGACACATCCATGGTCACTTGTGACACAGATATTCCGTAAGTGGGACACATCCATGGTCACTTGTGACACAGATATTCCGTAAGTGGGACACATCCATGGTCACTTGTGACACAGATATTCCGTAAGTGGGACACATCCATGGTCACTTGTGACACAGATATTCCGTAAGTGGGACACATCCATGGTCACTTGTGACACAGATATTCCGTAAGTGGGACACATCCATGGTCACTTGTGACACAGATATTCCGTAAGTGGGACACATCCATGGTCACTTGTGACACAGATATTCCGTAAGTGGGACACATCCATGGTCACTTGTGACACAGATATTCCGTAAGTGGGACACATCCATGGTCACTTGTGACACAGATATTCCGTAAGTGGGACACATCCATGGTCACTTGTGACACAGATATTCCGTAAGTGGGACACATCCATGGTCACTTGTGACACAGATATTCCGTAAGTGGGACACATCCATGGTCACTTGTGACACAGATATTCCGTAAGTGGGACACATCCATGGTCACTTGTGACACAGATATTCCGTAAGTGGGACACATCCATGGTCACTTGTGACACAGATATTCCGTAAGTGGGACACATCCATGGTCACTTGTGACACAGATATTCCGTAAGTGGGACACATCCATGGTCACTTGTGACACAGATATTCCGTAAGTGGGACACATCCATGGTCACTTGTGACACAGATATTCCGTAAGTGGGACACATCCATGGTCACTTGTGACACAGATATTCCGTAAGTGGGACACATCCATGGTCACTTGTGACACAGATATTCCGTAAGTGGGACACATCCATGGTCACTTGTGACACAGATATTCCGTAAGTGGGACACATCCATGGTCACTTGTGACACAGATATTCCGTAAGTGGGACACATCCATGGTCACTTGTGACACAGATATTCCGTAAGTGGGACACATCCATGGTCACTTGTGACACAGATATTCCGTAAGTGGGACACATCCATGGTCACTTGTGACACAGATATTCCGTAAGTGGGACACATCCATGGTCACTTGTGACACAGATATTCCGTAAGTGGGACACATCCATGGTCACTTGTGACACAGATATTCCGTAAGTGGGACACATCCATGGTCACTTGTGACACAGATATTCCGTAAGTGGGACACATCCATGGTCACTTGTGACACAGATATTCCGTAAGTGGGACACATCCATGGTCACTTGTGACACAGATATTCCGTAAGTGGGACACATCCATGGTCACTTGTGACACAGATATTCCGTAAGTGGGACACATCCATGGTCACTTGTGACACAGATATTCCGTAAGTGGGACACATCCATGGTCACTTGTGACACAGATATTCCGTAAGTGGGACACATCCATGGTCACTTGTGACACAGATATTCCGTAAGTGGGACACATCCATGGTCACTTGTGACACAGATATTCCGTAAGTGGGACACATCCATGGTCACTTGTGACACAGATATTCCGTAAGTGGGACACATCCATGGTCACTTGTGACACAGATATTCCGTAAGTGGGACACATCCATGGTCACTTGTGACACAGATATTCCGTAAGTGGGACACATCCATGGTCACTTGTGACACAGATATTCCGTAAGTGGGACACATCCATGGTCACTTGTGACACAGATATTCCGTAAGTGGGACACATCCATGGTCACTTGTGACACAGATATTCCGTAAGTGGGACACATCCATGGTCACTTGTGACACAGATATTCCGTAAGTGGGACACATCCATGGTCACTTGTGACACAGATATTCCGTAAGTGGGACACATCCATGGTCACTTGTGACACAGATATTCCGTAAGTGGGACACATCCATGGTCACTTGTGACACAGATATTCCGTAAGTGGGACACATCCATGGTCACTTGTGACACAGATATTCCGTAAGTGGGACACATCCATGGTCACTTGTGACACAGATATTCCGTAAGTGGGACACATCCATGGTCACTTGTGACACAGATATTCCGTAAGTGGGACACATCCATGGTCACTTGTGACACAGATATTCCGTAAGTGGGACACATCCATGGTCACTTGTGACACAGATATTCCGTAAGTGGGACACATCCATGGTCACTTGTGACACAGATATTCCGTAAGTGGGACACATCCATGGTCACTTGTGACACAGATATTCCGTAAGTGGGACACATCCATGGTCACTTGTGACACAGATATTCCGTAAGTGGGACACATCCATGGTCACTTGTGACACAGATATTCCGTAAGTGGGACACATCCATGGTCACTTGTGACACAGATATTCCGTAAGTGGGACACATCCATGGTCACTTGTGACACAGATATTCCGTAAGTGGGACACATCCATGGTCACTTGTGACACAGATATTCCGTAAGTGGGACACATCCATGGTCACTTGTGACACAGATATTCCGTAAGTGGGACACATCCATGGTCACTTGTGACACAGATATTCCGTAAGTGGGACACATCCATGGTCACTTGTGACACAGATATTCCGTAAGTGGGACACATCCATGGTCACTTGTGACACAGATATTCCGTAAGTGGGACACATCCATGGTCACTTGTGACACAGATATTCCGTAAGTGGGACACATCCATGGTCACTTGTGACACAGATATTCCGTAAGTGGGACACATCCATGGTCACTTGTGACACAGATATTCCGTAAGTGGGACACATCCATGGTCACTTGTGACACAGATATTCCGTAAGTGGGACACATCCATGGTCACTTGTGACACAGATATTCCGTAAGTGGGACACATCCATGGTCACTTGTGACACAGATATTCCGTAAGTGGGACACATCCATGGTCACTTGTGACACAGATATTCCGTAAGTGGGACACATCCATGGTCACTTGTGACACAGATATTCCGTAAGTGGGACACATCCATGGTCACTTGTGACACAGATATTCCGTAAGTGGGACACATCCATGGTCACTTGTGACACAGATATTCCGTAAGTGGGACACATCCATGGTCACTTGTGACACAGATATTCCGTAAGTGGGACACATCCATGGTCACTTGTGACACAGATATTCCGTAAGTGGGACACATCCATGGTCACTTGTGACACAGATATTCCGTAAGTGGGACACATCCATGGTCACTTGTGACACAGATATTCCGTAAGTGGGACACATCCATGGTCACTTGTGACACAGATATTCCGTAAGTGGGACACATCCATGGTCACTTGTGACACAGATATTCCGTAAGTGGGACACATCCATGGTCACTTGTGACACAGATATTCCGTAAGTGGGACACATCCATGGTCACTTGTGACACAGATATTCCGTAAGTGGGACACATCCATGGTCACTTGTGACACAGATATTCCGTAAGTGGGACACATCCATGGTCACTTGTGACACAGATATTCCGTAAGTGGGACACATCCATGGTCACTTGTGACACAGATATTCCGTAAGTGGGACACATCCATGGTCACTTGTGACACAGATATTCCGTAAGTGGGACACATCCATGGTCACTTGTGACACAGATATTCCGTAAGTGGGACACATCCATGGTCACTTGTGACACAGATATTCCGTAAGTGGGACACATCCATGGTCACTTGTGACACAGATATTCCGTAAGTGGGACACATCCATGGTCACTTGTGACACAGATATTCCGTAAGTGGGACACATCCATGGTCACTTGTGACACAGATATTCCGTAAGTGGGACACATCCATGGTCACTTGTGACACAGATATTCCGTAAGTGGGACACATCCATGGTCACTTGTGACACAGATATTCCGTAAGTGGGACACATCCATGGTCACTTGTGACACAGATATTCCGTAAGTGGGACACATCCATGGTCACTTGTGACACAGATATTCCGTAAGTGGGACACATCCATGGTCACTTGTGACACAGATATTCCGTAAGTGGGACACATCCATGGTCACTTGTGACACAGATATTCCGTAAGTGGGACACATCCATGGTCACTTGTGACACAGATATTCCGTAAGTGGGACACATCCATGGTCACTTGTGACACAGATATTCCGTAAGTGGGACACATCCATGGTCACTTGTGACACAGATATTCCGTAAGTGGGACACATCCATGGTCACTTGTGACACAGATATTCCGTAAGTGGGACACATCCATGGTCACTTGTGACACAGATATTCCGTAAGTGGGACACATCCATGGTCACTTGTGACACAGATATTCCGTAAGTGGGACACATCCATGGTCACTTGTGACACAGATATTCCGTAAGTGGGACACATCCATGGTCACTTGTGACACAGATATTCCGTAAGTGGGACACATCCATGGTCACTTGTGACACAGATATTCCGTAACGGTCAACCGTGGGACACATCCATGGTCACTTGTGACACAGATATTCCGTAACAGTCAATCGTGGGACACATCCATGATCACTTGTGACACAGATATTCCGTAACAGTCAACCGTGGGACACATCCATGGTCACTTGTGACACAGATATTCCGTAACAGTCAACCGTGGGACACATCCATGGTCACTTGTGACACAGATATTCCGTAACAGTCAACCGTGGGACACATCCATGGTCACTTGTGACACAGATATTCCGTAACAGTCAACCGTGGGACACATCCATGGTCACCTGTGACACAAATATTCCGTAACAGTCAATCGTGGGACACATCCATGATCACTTGTGACACAGATATTCCGTAACAGTCAACCGTGGGACACATCCATGGTCACTTGTGACACAGATATTCCGTAACAGTCAGCCGTGGGACACATCCATGGGCACTTGTGACACAGGTATTCCGTAAGTGTCAACTGTGGGACACATCCATGGTCACTTGTGACACAGATATTCCGTAACAGTCAACCGTGGGACACATCCATGGTCATTTGTGACACAGATATTCTGTAACAGTCAACCGTGGATTATATTGTGTTCGTTGTGTTCGATGCCCGTGTTCCGTTTATCGTTCGCTGATACTTGCCCGCGGTCCGTTGTGCCCAAATCTACATACCCTGTACCTATAAATCGTTGTCTTGCACGAAATTGCGTGAATGGTTAGGAGTGAATTTTTGACAGATGTTACAGGATACATTTGCAACAAGCCAGATTCAATTTGTTTTTGAAATAACGCTTATTGCATTAAAATACAAACAATATCATTTCAAACTATCCCCAAAAATGGACAAACGTCGATGAAATTATCGTGTTGCCAAGTAAACATCTATTTTTTACGCTGTAATTTTATCCTTGAATGCATGATTATATGAAGAGTAAGTGTACACCTTTATTTATTACCAAACCGTTTTCCATATAAGATAAAACAACATTTTCATCCACCTACCTTGTTTGTTATTTTTTCAACGGTCTCCACGTTCGTTGTGCCAGCTCCGGTTCCGTGTGTTAGAATACCCGGCATGTATTCAGAATCCATATATCGAAGTAGAACACAATGGCCAAAAGAAAAAGTACAAAAGGATAAACAACGATTAACAAAACATACTTGTTTTCTTGCAATACCTACTAAGTCATCGATTGTACGACAATTAGTTCCCTCCTATTTTATTACAATATATAAGAAGTCGTCGATAGTACGACAGTCAGCTCAGTCCTGTTTTATTATAATACCTAAGAAGTCGTCGATTGCATAAAAATCAGTTCCGTACTGTTAATACTTACAACTCAGATTGTACAACAATCAGCTCAGTCAGGTTGTATCACAATATCTACGATGTCGCCGATTATCAGTTCAGTTCTGTTTTATAACAATACTTTCAATGTGGTCGATTGCACGACATCCAGTTCCGGCCTGTTTGACACAATACTTACGATGTCGTTGATTGTACGATAATCAGCTCAGTCATGTTTTATTACAGTACTTACAATATCGTCGATTGTTCGACTATCAGTTCCATGCTGTTTCATTACAATACTTACGACGTCGTTGATTGTACGATAATCAGCTGTCATGTTTTATTACAGTACTTACAATATCGTCGATTGTTCGACTATCAGTTCCATGCTGTTTTATTACAATACTTCCGATGTCGTCGAATGTACGATAATCAGCTAAATCCTTATTTATTACAATACTTACGACGTCGTCGATTGTACGACAATCAGCTCAGTCATGTTTTATTACAGTACTTACGATATCGTCGATTGTTCGACTATCAGTTCCATGCTGTTTTATTAAAATACTTACGATGTCGTCGATTGTACGATAATCAGCTCAGTCCTGTTTTATTACAGTACTTACAATATCGTCGATTGTTCGACTATCAGTTCCATGCTGTTTTATTACAATACTTACGACGTCGTTGATTGTACGATAATCAGCTCAGTCATGTTTTATTACAGTACTTACAATATCGTCGATTGTTCGACTATCAGTTCCATGCTGTTTTATTACAATACTTCCGATGTCGTCGAATGTACGATAATCAGCTAAATCCTTATTTATTACAATACTTACGACGTCGTCGATTGTACGACAATCAGCTCAGTCATATTTTATTACAGTATTTACGATATCGTCGATTGTTCGACTATCAGTTCCATGCTGTTTTATTAAAATACTTACGATGTCGTCGATTGTACGATAATCAGCTCAGTCCTGTTTTATTACAATATTTACGATATCGTCGATTGTTCGACTATCAGTTCCATGCTGTTTTATTACAATACTTACGACATCGTCGATTGTACGATAATCAGCTCAGTCATGTTTTATTACAATACTTACGACGTCATCGATTGTACGAGTCAGCTCAGTCCTGTTTTATTACAATACTTACGACGTCGTCTATTGTACGATAATCAGCTCAGTCATGTTTTATTACAATACTTACGACGTCGTCGATTGTACGATAGTCAGCTCAGTCATATTTGATTACAATACTTACGATGTCCTCGATTGTACGCCAGTAAGCACTATCCTGTTTTATTGCAGTACTTACGACACCGTCGATTGCTCGACAGTCAGCTCAGTCATATTTGATTACAATACTTACGACGTCGTCGATTGTACGATAATCAGCTCAGTCCTGTTTTATTACAATACTTACGATGTCGTCGATTGTACGACAATCAGCTCCGTTATACAACAGTCGTCTAACTATATCTATGTGATCGTTTGCCATAGCAATATAAAGTGGCGTGTGTTTCTGTAAAAAAATATTTACATATGGAAATATTAACATATACATATGTGTATACATTCGGAATATCTCTGTTCTGCAAATAAGCTACTATAGACTTTTAAGCATGTAATATCGGAAAGTCAAACATATCGTACGTTTACCTTAACTGGTAAATTAATTAACTCTTATTTTAATATGCAGTGTCTGCAACAATATGATGTTAATGTAGGCACATATCTTATTTACGGGTGTCCAACACATATCTTATTTACGCTGTCCAACACATATCTTATTTACGGCTGTCCAACACATATCTTATTTACGGCTGTCCAACACATATCTTATTTACGGCTGTCCAACACATATCTTATTTACGGCTGTCCAACACATATCTTATTTACGGCTGTCCAACACATATCTTATTTACGGCTGTCCAACACATATCTTATTTACGGCTGTCAAACACATATCTTATTTACGGCTGTCCAACACATATCTTATTTACGGCTGTCCAACACATATCTTATTTACGGCTGTCCAACACATATCTTATTTACGGCTGTCCAACACATATCTTATTTACGGCTGTCCAACACATATCTTATTTACGGCTGTCCAACACATATCTTATTTACGGCTGTCCAACACATATCTTATTTACGGCTGTCCAACACATATCTTATTTACGGCTGTCCAACACATATCTTATTTACGGCTGTCCAACACATATCTTATTTACGGCTGTCCAACACATATCTTATTTACGGCTGTCCAACACATATCTTATTTACGGCTGTCCAACACATATCTTATTTACGGCTGTCAAACACATATCTTATTTACGGCTGTCCAACACATATCTTATTTACGGCTGTCCAACACATATCTTATTTACGGCTGTCCAACACATATCTTATTTACGGCTGTCCAAAACATATCTTATTTACGGCTGTCCAACACATATCTTATTTACGGCTGTCCAACACATATCTTATTTACGGCTGTCCAACACATATCTTATTTACGGCTGTCCAACACATATCTTATTTACGGCTGTCCAACACCTATCTTATTTACGGCTGTCCAACACATATCTTATTTACGGGTGTCCAACACATATCTTATTTACGGCTGTCCAACACATATCTTATTTACGGCTGTCCAACACATATCTTATTTACGGCTGTCAAACACATATCTTATTTACGGCTGTCCAACACATATCTTATTTACGGCTGTCCAACACATATCTTATTTACGGCTGTCCAACACATATCTTATTTACGGCTGTCCAACACATATCTTATTTACGGCTGTCCAACACATATCTTATTTACGGCTGTCCAACACATATCTTATTTACGGCTGTCCAACACATATCTTATTTAAGGCTGTCCAACACATATCTTATTTACGGCTGTCCAACACATATCTTATTTACGGCTGTCCAACACATATCTTATTTACGGCTGTCCAACACATATCTTATTTACGGCTGTCCAACACATATCTTATTTACGGCTGTCCAACACATATCTTATTTACGGCTGTCCAACACATATCTTCGTCTATGTTCCTTTTTTCATTGCTCCTTTGGTATTCTCTAACGCTTAATTATTAAACATAATTCTGCTTAATTAAAGATAATTCTGCTTAATTAAAGATAATTCTGCTTAATATGGAGGTATAATTTTGTCCTGGAGTAACATTGTCATATGCATGAAAAGGCAGCTGAATATTATATGGTTCGGTAGAGAATAAGACTGATTTCACGAGAGGACAATCAGAATATTAAAGTTATTTGTACATGTTTACATATGATTTAGAATTATTTGACACATGGTATATCATCTACAGAGTAATCGTTTATTGGTGTACAATTTAATAAAACATTGTTGTTATTATCTTAGATTAAGCTTAGAGTTTTATACATATCACTATGTACATGTATCCTATAATGCAATAATTTACCTGATTATTTTTAATTTCCGTTTTAGCTTGATGACGAAGAAGACATTCCACTGCAGACAGATCGCCATTTTCAGTTGCTTTATGGAGAGGTGTGTTTTTCTAATAAAAAGTAGTAATACTACAATTAGTAGTACTTAATTTGTTTTACCTGAGTAAATGTTTGACTAGGGGGCATCGTGGTCGTTGTTTGATTAGGGGGCATCGTGGTCGTTGTTTGACTAGGGGGCATCGTGATTGTTGTTTGACTAGGGGGCATCGTGGTGGTTGTTTGACTAGGGGGCATCGTGATCGTTGTTTGACTAGGGGGCATCGTGGTCGTTGTTTGACTAGGGGGCATCGTGATCGTTGTTTGACTAGGGGGCATCGTGGTCGTTGTTTGACTAGGGGGCATCGTGGTCGTTGTTTGACTAGGGGGCATCGTGATCGTTGTTTGACTAGGGGGCATCGTGGTCGTTGTTTGACTAGGGGGCATCGTGATCGTTGTTTGACTAGGGGGCATCGTGATCGTTGTTTGACTAGGGGGCATCGTGATCGTTGTTTGACTAGAGGGCATCGTGGTCGTTGTTTGACTAGGGGGAATCGTGGTCGTTGTTTGACTAGGGGGCATCGTGGTCGTTGTTTGACTAGGGGGCATCGTGATCGTTGTTTGACTAGGGGGCATCGTGGTCGTTGTTTGACTAGGGGGAATCGTGGTCGTTGTTTGACTAGGGGGCATCGTGATCATTGTTTGACTAGGGGGCATCGTGATCGTTGTTTGACTAGGGGGCATCGTGATTGTTGTTTGACTAGGGGGCATCGTGATTGTTGTTTGACTAGGGGGCATCGTGATCGTTGTTTGACTAGGGGGCATCGTGATCGTTGTTTGACTAGGGGGCATCGTGGTCGTTGTTTGACTAGGGGGAATCGTGGTCGTTGTTTGACTAGGGGGAATCGTGGTCGTTGTTTGACTAGGGGGCATCGTGATCGTTGTTTGACTAGGGGGCATCGTGATCGTTGTTTGACTAGGGGGCATCGTGATTGTTGTTTGACTAGGGGGAATCGTGATCGTTGTTTGACTAGGGGGCATCGTGATCATTGTTTGACTAGGGGGAATCGTGGTCGTTGTTTGACTAAGGGGAATCGTGATCATTGTTTGACTAGGGGGCATCGTGGTCGTTGTTTGACTAGGGGGCATCGTGATCATTGTTTGACTAGGGGGCATCGTGGTCGTTGTTTGACTAGGGGGCATCGTGGTCGTTGTTTGACTAGGGGGAATCGTGGTCGTTGTTTGACTAGGGGGAATCGTGGTCGTTGTTTGACTAGGGGGCATCGTGATCATTGTTTGACTAGGGGGCATCATGGTCGTTGTTTGACTAGGGGGCATCGTGATCATTGTTTGACTAGGGGGCATCGTGATCGTTGTTTGACTAGGGGCATCGTGGTCGTTGTTTGACTAGGGGGCATCGTGGTCGTTGTTTGACTAGGGGGCATCGTGATCGTTGTTTGACTAGGGGGAATCGTGGTCGTTGTTTGACTAGGGGGAATCGTGGTCGTTGTTTGACTAGGGGGAATCGTGGTCGTTGTTTGACTAGGGGGCATCGTGATCATTGTTTGACTAGGGGGCATCGTGATCGTTGTTTGACTAGGGGGCATCGTGGTCGTTGTTTGACTAGGGGGAATCGTGGTCGTTGTTTGACTAGGGGCATCGTAGTCGTTGTTTGACTAGGGGGAATCGTGGTCGTTGTTTGACTAGGGGGCATCGTGATCGTTGTTTGACTAGGGGGCATCGTGATCGTTGTTTGACTAGGGGGCATCGTGATTGTTGTTTGACTAGGGGGAATCGTGATCGTTGTTTGACTAGGGGGCATCGTGATCATTGTTTGACTAGGGGGCATCGTGATCGTTGTTTGACTAGGGGGCATCGTGGTCGTTGTTTGACTAGGGGCATCGTGGTCGTTGTTTGACTAGGGGAAATCGTGATCGTTGTTTGACTAGGGGGCATCGTGATCATTGTTTGACTAGGGGGCATCGTGATCGTTGTTTGACTAGGGGGCATCGTGGTCGTTGTTTGACTAGGGGGCATCGTGGTCGTTGTTTGACTAGGGAGCATCGTGATTGTTGTTTGACTAGGGGGAATCGTGATCGTTGTTTGACTAGGGGGCATCGTGGTCGTTGTTTGACTAGGGGGCATCGTGATTGTTGTTTGACTAGGGGGCATCGTGGTCGTTGTTTGACTAGGGGGCATCGTGATCGTTGTTTGACTAGGGGGCATCGTGGTCGTTGTTTGACTAGGGGGCATTGTGATTGTTGTTTGACTAGGGGGCATCGTGGTGGTTGTTTGACTAGGGGGCATCGTGGTGGTTGTTTGACTAGGGGGCATCGTGGTCGTTGTTTGACTAGGGGGCATCGTGATTGTTGTTTGACTAGGGGGCATCGTGATCGTTGTTTGACTAGGGGGAATCGTGGTCGTTGTTTGACTAGGGGGAATCGTGGTCGTTGTTTGACTAGGGGGCATCGTGATAATTGTTTGACTAGGGGGCATCGTGGTCGTTGTTTGACTAGGGGGCATCGTGATCATTGTTTGACTAGGGGGCATCGTGATCGTTGTTTGACTAGGGGGAATCGTGGTCGTTGTTTGACTAGGGGGCATCGTGATCGTTGTTTGACTAGGGGGCATCGTGATCGTTGTTTGACTAGGGGGCATCGTGATTGTTGTTTGACTAGGGGGAATCGTGATCGTTGTTTGACTAGGGGGCATCGTGATCATTGTTTGACTAGGGGGAATCGTGGTCGTTGTTTGACTAAGGGGAATCGTGATCATTGTTTGACTAGGGGGCATCGTGGTCGTTGTTTGACTAGGGGGCATCGTGATCATTGTTTGACTAGGGGGCATCGTGATCGTTGTTTGACTAGGGGGCATCGTGGTCGTTGTTTGACTAGGGGGCATCGTGGTCGTTGTTTGACTAGGGGGAATCGTGGTCGTTGTTTGACTAGGGGGAATCGTGATCATTGTTTGACTAGGGGGCATCGTGGTCGTTGTTTGACTAGGGGGCATCGTGATCATTGTTTGACTAGGGGGCATCGTGATCGTTGTTTGACTAGGGGGCATCGTGGTCGTTGTTTGACTAGGGGGCATCGTGGTCGTTGTTTGACTAGGGGGCATCGTGATCGTTGTTTGACTAGGGGGAATCGTGGTCGTTGTTTGACTAGGGGGAATCGTGGTCGTTGTTTGACTAGGGGGAATCGTGGTCGTTGTTTGACTAGGGGGCATCGTGATCATTGTTTGACTAGGGGGCATCGTGATCGTTGTTTGACTAGGGGGCATCGTGGTCGTTGTTTGACTAGGGGGAATCGTGGTCGTTGTTTGACTAGGGGGCATCGTGGTCGTTGTTTGACTAGGGGGAATCGTGGTCGTTGTTTGACTAGGGGGCATCGTGATCGTTGTTTGACTAGGGGGCATCGTGATCGTTGTTTGACTAGGGGGAATCGTGATCGTTGTTTGACTAGGGGGCATCGTGATCATTGTTTGACTAGGGGGCATCGTGATCGTTGTTTGACTAGGGGGCATCGTGGTCGTTGTTTGACTAGGGACATCGTGGTCGTTGTTTGACTAGGGGGAATCGTGATCGTTGTTTGACTAGGGGGCATCGTGATCATTGTTTGACTAGGGGGCATCGTGATCGTTGTTTGACTAGGGGGCATCGTGGTCGTTGTTTGACTAGGGGGCATCGTGGTCGTTGTTTGACTAGGGGGCATCGTGATTGTTGTTTGACTAGGGGGAATCGTGATCGTTGTTTGACTAGGGGGCATCGTGGTCGTTGTTTGACTAGGGGGCATCGTGATTGTTGTTTGACTAGGGGGCATCGTGGTCGTTGTTTGACTAGGGGAAATCGTGATCATTGTTTGACTAGGGGGCATCGTGGTCGTTGTTTGACTAGGGGGCATTGTGATTGTTGTTTGACTAGGGGGCATCGTGGTGGTTGTTTGACTAGGGGGCATCGTGGTGGTTGTTTGACTAGGGGGCATCGTGGTCGTTGTTTGACTAGGGGGCATCGTGATTGTTGTTTGACTAGGGGGCATCGTGGTCGTTGTTTGACTAGGGGGCATCGTGGTCGTTGTTTGACTAGGGGGCATCGTGATCGTTGTTTGACTAGGGGGCATCGTGGTCGTTGTTTGACTAGGGGGCATCGTGATTGTTGTTTGACTAGGGGGCATCGTGGTGGTTGTTTGACTAGGGGGCATCGTGGTCGTTGTTTGACTAGGGGGCATCGTGGTCGTTGTTTGACTAGGGGGCATCGTGATTGTTGTTTGACTAGGGGGCATCGTGATTTTTGTTTGACTAGGGGGCATCGTGGTGGTTGTTTGACTAGGGGGCATCGTGGTCGTTGTTTGACTAGGGCGCATCGTGGTCGTTGTTTGACTAGGGGGCATCGTGATTGTTGTTTGACTAGGGGGAATCGTGATCGTTGTTTGACTAGGGGGCATCGTGGTCGTTGTTTGACTAGGGGGCATCGTGGTGGTTGTTTGACTAGGGGGAATCGTGGTCGTTGTTTGACTAGGGGGCATCGTGGTCGTTGTTTGACTAGGGGGCATCGTGGTCGTTGTTTGACTAGGGGGCATCGTCGTCGTGATTATATGCTAGTTGGATTCATAACTACTAATGCAATCAATCCCTATTACCACCACGATATAACTGAAATATTGTTGAAAGTGGTGCTAAAGACCATAACAATGGCCATACTTTGATTAGTAACTAAGCCTACGCTATCATCTTGAAACTGAGTATATACAAATGTAGTTGAACAATATTTTTCTCATTAACGTGTTTTAATAGGGTTATGCAAGGTTTGAACAGAAGGGGTAAGCAATACTAATAAAACGAACAACTATCTCTCATTTCAACTCATTGAACACTAAACAAAACCCACAACAGATGCTGCTGGAAATTACCACTGACCTGATTGTCTCTAACATCTGGACTGGCTTGATTTTCTAGAAGACACTGCATCACAGCCATATCACCATGTTCAGTAGCAACATGTAGGGGTGTCTTTATCTGTAATAAACATTGGAAAATCAATATTATTCTACTAACTATATATACTTAAAGTAAACTCTGTATCTTCATCTGTAATAAACATTGGAAAATCAATATTATTCTACTAACTATATGTCTTCATCTGTAATAAACATTGGAAAATCAATATCATTCTACTAACTATATATACTTAAAGAAAACTCTGTATCTTCATCTGTAATAAACATTGGAAAATCAATATTATTCTACTAACTATATGTCTTCATCTGTAATAAACATTGGAAAATTAATATTATTCTACTAACTATATATACTTAAAGTAAACTCTGTAAATGTATAAGAATAGTTAAACAAGAGGATATGTTCTCTAGGTTGACCCACTTCTTTTCACAATTCAATATTTCTTTAATTATGTATTACATGTATTTAGTTCTTGTGTATATTGTGTAAATGGTCATCTATGTACCTCTGTAAATTGGTTATGAGAAAATAAAGATATAATATTAAAGAAAGAATATAATGCATATGTAAATAAAGGTAATAACAAAATTACCGAACTCCGAACAATCTTACAAAGGGAAAGTCAAAACTCATAATTATATAAACAGACAAAATCAGTCAACAACCGGAAAACTGTGAAAACCGTAATGACCCTGACTTGGTACAGGCATTTCTAAAGAAATGGTGGGTTGAATCAGATTTTAAGGCGCCAAACCTCCCGCTCTCATTACGGTTGAAAGGTTCCGGCTGTCACTGTAACAGTATTTAAATACAGGAACAAAATAGGTATAATAGTTGTCAAAGCAGTACCATATTCGGTGACGTAAATGTTACCTGTATCACTATATGATTTGACTGTGAAACACTCCGTTTTAGTTGCGACACCATCAAAACAACTGGGTCATGCTACTATACAACAGGGATCATTGTTGTGAGACTGTGCAACTGTGGTATAGTCCAATACTACAGATGTGGTGTCACTTCTTATACAGAATATATAGGTTTCCGAGGCGAGAAACATCTGTATAAAACATATTGTGTTCTCATCCATAAACATTCAGATGAAAAGCAACCCGATTAAAATTAGATGTAATAATACACCCCCCCCCCTAACATCTGATAAAACAATTAGATGTAATAATACGCTACACCCCGCCCCCTAACATCTGATAAAACAATTAGATGTAATAATACGCTACACCCCGCCCCCTTAACATCTGATAAAACAATTAGATGTAATAATACGCTACACCCCGCCCCTCTAACATCTGATAAAACAATTAGATGTAATAATACGCTACACCCCGCCCCCTAACATCTGATAAAACAATTAGATGTAATAATACGCTACACCCCGCCCCCTAACATCTGATAAAACAATTAGATGTAATAATACGCTACACCCCGCCCCCTTAACATCTGATAAAACAATTAGATGTAATAATACGCTACACCCCGCCCCTCTAACATCTGATAAAACAATTAGATGTAATAATACGCTACACCCCGCCCCCTAACATCTGATAAAACAATTAGATGTAATAATACGCTACACCCCGCCCCCTAACATCTGATAAAACAATTAGATATAATAATACGCTACACCCCACCCCCTAACATCTGATAAAACAATTAGATGTAATAATACGCTACACCCCGCCCCCTATCATCTGATAAAACAATTAGATGTAATAATACCCTACACCCCGCCCCCTATCATCTGATAAAACAATTAGATGTAATAATACGCTACACCCCGCCCCCTAACATCTGATAAAACAATTAGATGTAATAATACGTTACACCCCGCCCCCTAACATCTGATAAAACAATTAGATGTAATAATACGCTACACACCGCCCCCTAACATCTGATAAAACAATTAGATGTAATAATACGCTACACCCCGCCCCCTAACATCTGATAAAACAATTAGATGTAATAATACGCTACACCCCGCCCCCTTATATCTGATAAAACAATTAGATGTAATAATACGCTACACCCCGCCCCCTAACATCTGATAAAACAATTAGATGTAATAATACGCTACACCCCGCCCCTAACATCTGATAAAACAATTAGATGTAATAATACGCTACACCCCGCCCCCTAACATCTGATAAAACAATTAGATGTAATAATACGCTACACCCCGCACTCCTAGCATCTGATAAAACAAATAGGTGTAATAATACGCTACACCCCGCCCCCTAACATCTGATAAAACAATTAGATGTAATAATACGCTACACCCCGCCCCCTAACATCTGATAAAACAATTAGATGTAATAATACGTTACACCCCGCCCCCTAACATCTGATAAAACAATTAGATGTAATAATACGCTACACCCCGCCCCCTAACATCTGATAAAACAATTAGATGTAATAATACGCTACACCCCGCCCCCTAACATCTGATAAAACAATTAGATGTAATAATACGCTACACCCCGCCCCCTAACATCTGATAAAACAATTAGATGTAATAATACGCTACACCCCGCCCCCTAACATCTGATAAAACAATTAGATGTAATAATACGCTACACCCCGCCCCCTAACATCTGATAACACCCGATTGGAGGTTATATCTAGATGAACATTCCCAAGTCAACCAATCAGAGAGCATCATCTTTGCTATTAAAAAAATTAAACACGAAAATTCACAGGTGCATTTTCATTGGATAATCGTGAGCCCATCTGGACATGACATGTAGATGGGTTCTGGATAACGAAGAGGCCCAAAAAAAGAAGCACCTCTCACCTTCCACCAGGAGAAGAAACGCCAAACGTATGGACCAGTGGAAGGCGAAAAGGGAAGCCGTTGGTGAGAATACAGCTTGTGTACAAACACAGACAGCCGACATTAACCCCTCTACAGATGAAACAACGCAAATCGACCAGCACAACAGCGACGCTCAAGCCATCAATATTCCAACAGTATCGACAAAAAAAGGGAGCGATCGACACAGACAAGATATACATATACTGGTTCGCTACCAAAACCCGGACGATCCAGCACTTGTCCATCGCTCTCCAGAGTATACACCTGATATAGATATTGGTGATAGACCACCAACACATGAAATATGTAGTGGGCGAAGGCCCAGCAAGAAGAAGAAATATTTGTCCGCAATACCTGAGCAGGGTAGACGGACGTAAAACCCTCACAAACTAACTAACTAACGAAGAGGCGGAGGGCTATACGGGTTAGTAGGAGGCGATTTCTAGAGAGTCTAGAAAAAACTGCATCACTAGTAAACCCATATTGTACATTCATAATATGGTATGCGTTATCGAATAGACTGGGCTAATATGCATTATGTCAATTAAGGTAATTATGGTGAACCGAAGGAGTAATCAATAATTGATAATCCAGGGACACAGACAATATTGAACACATGACACAGAACGAAGACAAATAAAAAAAAAACGTACACAACACTGTAAAATAAAATAAACAGATACCATCCGTGTTACTCATAATTAAGTCTTGTCGGTGAAAGAGGAAAAAACTATGTCAAGAAGAAAAGGTCCATTAACATATGAGAAATGAATATTTCGTATCGGTCATGATAAATATAGATTTGTAATAGCGTGTAGGAGCTATATAGCCTGAATTGAGTAGCTATTGTGTCCGCAAAATTACTTTACCAAGTAAAAACCCTATAATAACGTAGGAAGTTGACTATTGGAAAAGTAATTATGTTTGTCGGAGAGTTTCGTTTTCAATCCTCCTCCGTTGTAGATTTCAAAGTAAAGGTCAAGGTACGTAAGAATCAAACTTTTGGAGGACAATTAGAATACCGATCGTATGATGACACAGCAGATCTCGTCTTGTTAATTATCAATGTTGTAGTTAGTATTATATGTTGGGTACTTCTACAAACTAACACTTATCTCCAAAGCAAAACAAAAAGAAATGGAAAAAAATATATACATTTTTCGCTCCTTTTGTCTTTGAGATACAGCGCTGAATGAATTGTTTAGATCTATCCTGTGGAATGATAATACATACGTACCTGTATATCTGTAGCCTCTGTGTTTGCTTTGTGACTAAGAAGATATTCTACTGCATCTATTTTATGATTGGCTGAGGCCACATGAAGGGGTGTTCTACCCTTAAATGAAATATATGTATAAATATATTAATAAATTATATGTTGTACTTAATTGTCAATAACTAAAGTTTAAAAAAGAAGTTCATGTCAGTTGGTTATTATACTTAAATAGATGTCTACAGTAAAAGGTTGATTTCTACAGTAAAAGGTTGATGTCTACAGTAAAAGGTTAATGTCTACAGTAAAAGGTTAATGTCTACAGTAAAAGGTTGATGTCTACAGTAAAAGGTTGATGTCTACAGCAAAAGGTTGATGTCTACAGTAAAAGGTTAATGTCTACAGTAAAAGGTTGATGTCTACAGTAAAAGGTTAATGTCTACAGTAAAAGGTTAATGTCTACAGTAAAAGGTTGATGTCTGCAGTAAAAGGTTGATGTCTACAGCAAAAGGTTGATGTCTACAGTAAAAGGTTAATGTCTACAGTAAAAGGTTGATGTCTACAGTAAAAGGTTGATGTCTACAGTAAAAGGTTAATGTCTACAGTAAAAGGTTAATGTCTACAGTAAAAGGTTGATGTCTACAGTAAAAGGTTGATGTCTACAGTAAAAGGTTGATGTCTACAGTAAAAGGTTGATGTCTACAGTAAAAGGTTAATGTCTACAGTAAAAGGTTAATGTCTACAGTAAAAGGTTGATGTCTACAGTAAAAGGTTGATGTCTACAGTAAAAGGTTAATGTCTACAGTAAAAGGTTAATGTTTACAGTAAAAGGTTGATGTCTATAGTAAAAGGTTGATGTCTACAGTAAAAGGTTGATGTCTACAGTAAAAGGTTGATGTCTACAGTAAAAGGTTGATGTCTACAGTAAAAGGTTGATGTGTTTAGCTTCAAAAATAGTCTTTATTGTGCATCACTTAGCTTGTATTTAATATTATATCGATAGAGTTCTGCTTGAATAACTTCTGCTAAACCATTTATTTAACTTATCCATCAGCTTGGAATTTACTTCACAAGTACGATGTTGTAATTAAATATAAAAAATACTAATTTATGAAACCTGTAAGCAGATTGAACCTTTTTAAATGTTTAATTGCAGCCTCTGACATTATCTTGAACTTGTTGAAGGCAGTCAGTATTTGGTCAGGTAGAAGAAGAAACAATGTTTAAGATGTTTATTATTTTTAAATCTCAACTTTCGATAACTTTCAATAGTTGTTTTGCAAAAAATCCAGTTACGGTACTATTTCCTACGATTAGCATTTCATCTTCCGGAACCGAATCGAAAACGAGGCAGTCCAGTCCCATATATTGACCGACTGCGCTAACAAAGACAAATAGGGAAAATAAAAACGTAAAGTATAATATAATTACATAGTAATCGTTGACTTCTATGTTCGCTCCGTGGTTAAGAAGGCACTCTAGTAAATCAACACTGCCCATTGCTGACGCCAACTGTAATGGTTTGTTCCTCTATAATAAACATGAATCATAAAATATAGTAAAATTCAACATCTGAGTTCACTACCGGGTTTTAGTAGTGTTCGTGTTACTCGACTGAGTTCACTACCGGGTTTTAGTAGTGTTCGTGTTACTCGACTGAGTTCACTACCGGGTTTTAGTAGTGTTCGTGTTACTCGACTGAGTTCACTACCGGGTTTTAGTAGTGTTCGTGTTACTCGACTGAGTTCACTACCGGGTTTTAGTAGTGTTCGTGTTACTCGACTGAGTTCACTACCGGGTTTTAGTAGTGTTCGTGTTACTCGACTGAGTTCACTACCGGGTTTTAGTAGTGTTCGTGTTACTCGACTGAGTTCACTACCGGGTTTTAGTAGTGTTCGTGTTACTCGACTGAGTTCACTACCGGGTTTTAGTAGTGTTCGTGTTACTCGACTGAGTTCACTACCGGGTTTTAGTAGTGTTCGTGTTACTCGACTGAGTTCACTACCGGGTTTTAGTAGTGTTCGTGTTACTCGACTGAGTTCACTACCGGGTTTTAGTAGTGTTCGTGTTACTCGACTGAGTTCACTACCGGGTTTTAGTAGTGTTCGTGTTACTCGACTGAGTTCACTACCGGGTTTTAGTAGTGTTCGTGTTACTCGACTGAGTTCACTACCGGGTTTTAGTAGTGTTCGTGTTACTCGACTGAGTTCACTACCGGGTTTTAGTAGTGTTCGTGTTACTCGACTGAGTTCACTACCGGGTTTTAGTAGTGTTCGTGTTACTCGACTGAGTTCACTACCGGGTTTTAGTAGTGTTCGTGTTACTCGACTGAGTTCACTACCGGGTTTTAGTAGTGTTCGTGTTACTCGACTGAGTTCACTACCGGGTTTTAGTAGTGTTCGTGTTACTCGAATGAGTTCACTACCGGGTTTTAGTAGTGTTCGTGTTACTCGACTGAGTTCACTACCGGGTTTTAGTAGTGTTCGTGTTACTCGACTGAGTTCACTACCGGGTTTTAGTAGTGTTCGTGTTACTCGACTGAGTTCACTACCGGGTTTTAGTAGTGTTCGTGTTACTCGACTGAGTTCACTACCGGGTTTTAGTAGTGTTCGTGTTACTCGACTGAGTTCACTACCGGGTTTTAGTAGTGTTCGTGTTACTCGACTGAGTTCACTACCGGGTTTTAGTAGTGTTCGTGTTACTCGAATGAGTTCACTACCGGGTTTTAGTAGTGTTCGTGTTACTCGATCTGTAATTTTGGTATCTTGAAACTCTTTTTGCATTGAATGAGTAAGTAAGCCAAGTGAGCAACATTTCAGCTATGCCATGGCGAGAATAAGTTATATTCTTACAATAAGTTATACTGACCTTTGTGCTAGACAAACACACTAAGCTGGATTTATACAGTGATGTACGCGGCTAACTAAAACAAAAACGTCTGTTGTTCCACTCGGAAACATAATCATCATTCGAGCAAACAAGCATTTCATCTCACTCCTTACAGTTGCGTGTTTAGCAGAGAAACAGCAAATACAACAATGCATCAATCGCATAATCGTTGGCTTGACCCGATCGGGACTGTAAACCACGATCTACATATATTAGATTTATATGCCAGGGAATCATTCCTAACGTTGAAGTTAAAGTTATCACTTCGAATGTTTTACAATCGCAATCATGACTTTTTAAAAGAAAAGCTTAAATATACCAAGGAGTAACAACAAGTCGTAAATCTACCAAGGAGTAACAACAAGCCGTAAATCTACCAAGGAGTAACAACAAGCCGTAAATCTACCAAGGAGTAACAACAAGCCGTAAATCTACCAAGGAGCAACAACAAGCCGTAAATCTACCAAGGAGTAACAACAAGCCGTAAATCTACCAGGGAGTAACAACAAGCCGTAAATCTACCAGGGAGTAACAACAAGCCGTAAATCTACCAAGGAGTAACAACAAGCCGTAAATCTACCAAGGAGTAACAACAAGCCGTAAATCTGCCAAGGAGTAACAACAAGCCGTAAATCTACCAGGGAGTAACAACAGGCCGTAAATCTACCAAGGAGTAACAACAAGCCGTAAATCTACCAAGGAGTAACAACAAGCCGTAAATCTTCCAAGGAGCAACAACAAGCCGTAAATCTACCAAGGAGTAACAACAAGCCGTAAATCTACCAGGGAGTAACAATAAGCCGTAAATCTACCAAGGAGTAACAACAAGCCGTAAATCTACCAAGGAGTAACAACAAGCCGTTAATCTAACAAGGAGTAACAACAAGCCGTAAATCTACCAAGGAGTAACAACAAGCGTAAATCTACCAAGGAGTAACAACAAGCCGTAAATCTACCAAGGAGTAACAACAAGCCGTAAATCTACCAAGGAGTAACAACAAGCCATAAATCTACCAGGCAGTAACAAGAAGCCGTAAATCTACCAAGGAGTAACAACAAGCCGTAAATCTACCAAGGAGTAACAACAAGCCATAAATCTACCAAGGAGTAACAAGCCGTAAATCTACCAAGGAGTAACAACAAGCCATAAATCTACCAAGGAGTAACAACAAGTCGTAAATCTACCAAGGAGTAACAACAAGCCGTAAATCTACCAAGGAGAAACAACAAGCCGTAAACCTATCAAGGAGTAACAACAAGTCTTAAAACTACCAAGGAGTAACAACAAGCCGTAAATCTACCAAGGAGTAACAACAAGCCGTAAATCTACCAAGGAGTAATCTACCAAGGAGTAACAACAAGCCGTAAATCTACCAAGGAGTAACAACAAGCCGTAAATCTACCAAGGAGTAACAACAAGCCATAAATCTATTAAGGAGTAACAACAAGCCGTAAATCTACCAAGGAGAAACAACAAGCCATAAACCTATCAAGGAGTAACAACAAGTCGTAAACTTACCAAGGAATAACAACAAGCCGTAAATCTACCAGGGAGTAACAACAAGCCGTAAATCCACCAAGGAGTAACAACAAGCCGTAAATCTACCAAGGAGTAACAACAAGCCGTAAATCTACCAAGGAGTAATCTACCAAGGAGTAACAACAAGCCGTAAATCTACCAAGGAGTAACAACAAGCCATAAATCTACCAAGGAGTAACAACAAGCCGTAAATCTACCAAGGAGAAACAACAAGCCATAAACCTATCAAGGAGTAACAACAAGTCGTAAACCTACCAAGGAGCAACAACAAGCCGTAAATCTACCAGGGAGTAACAACAAGCCGTAAATCCACCAAGGAGTAACAACAAGCCGTAAATCTACCAAGGAGTAACAACAAGCCGTAAATCTACCAAGGAGTAACAACAAGTCGTAAATCTACCAAGGAGTAACAACAAGCCATCAATCTACCAAGGAGTAACAAGCCGTAAATCTACCAAGGAGTAACAACAAGCCATAAATCTACCAAGGAGTAACAACAAGCCGTAAATCTACCAAGGAGTAACAACAAGCCGTAAATCTACCAAGGAGAAACAACAAGCCGTAAACCTATCAAGGAGTAACAACAAGTCGTAAACCTACTAAGGAGTAACAACAAGCCGTAAATCTACCAAGGAGTAACAACAAGCCGTAAATCTACCAAGAAGTAACAACAAGCTATAAATCTACCAAGGAGTAACAACAAGCCGTAAATCTACCAAGGAGTAACAACAAGCCGTAAATCTACCAAGGAGAAACAACAAGCCGTAAACCTATCAAGGAGTAACAACAAGTCGTAAACCTACCAAGGAGTAACAACAAGCCGTAAATCTACCAAGGAGTAACAACAAGCCGTAAATCTACCAGGGAGTAACAACAAGCCGTAAATCTACCAGGGAGTAACAACAAGCCGTAAATCTACCAAGGAGTAACAACAAGCGTAAATCTACCAAGAAGTAACAACAAGCCATAAATCTACCAAGGAGTAACAACAAGCCTTAAATCTACCAAGGAGTAACAACAAGCCGTAAATCTACCAAGGAGAAACAACAAGCCGTAAATCTACCAAGGAGTAACAACAAGCCGTAAATCTACCAAGGAGAAACAACAAGCCGTAAACCTATCAAGGAGTAACAACAAGTCGTAAACCTACCAAGGAGTAACAACAAGCCGTAAATCTACCAAGGAGTAACAACAAGCCGTAAATCTACCAGGGAGTAACAACAAGCCGTAAATCTACCAGGGAGTAACAACAAGCCGTAAATCTACCAAGGAGTAACAACAAGCGTAAATCTACCAAGAAGTAACAACAAGCCATAAATCTACCAAGGAGTAACAACAAGCCGTAAATCTACCAAGGAGTAACAAAAAGCCGTAAATCTACCAAGGAGAAACAACAAGCCGTAAACCTATCAAGGAGTAACAACAAGCCGTAAATCTACCAAGGAGTAACAACAAGCCGTAAATCTACCAAGAAGTAACAACAAGCCATAAATCTACCAAGGAGTAACAACAAGCCGTAAATCTACCAAGGAGTAACAACAAGCCGTAAATCTACCAAGGAGAAACAACAAGCCGTAAACCTATCAAGGAGTAACAACAAGTCGTAAACCTACCAAGGAGTAACAACAAGCCGTAAATCTACCAAGGAGTAACAACAAGCCGTAAATCTATCAAGGAGTAACACCAAGCCGTAAATCTACCAAGGAGTAACAACAAGCCGTAAATCTACCAAGAAGTATCAACAAGCCATAAATCTACCAAGGAGTAACAACAAGCCGTAAATCTACCAAGGAGTAACAACAAGCCGTAAATCTACCAAGGAGAAACAACAAGCCGTAAACCTATCAAGGAGTAACAACAAGTCGTAAACCTACCAAGGAGTAACAACAAGCCGTAAATCTACCAAGAAGTAACAACAAGCCATAAATCTACTAAGGAGTAACAACAAGCCGTAAATCTATCAAGAAGTAACAACAAGCCGTAAACCTACCAAGGAGTAACAACAAGCCGTAAATCTACCAAGGAGTAACAACAAGCCGTAAATCTATCAAGGAGTAACAACAAGCCGTAAACCTACCAAGGAGTAACAACAAGCCGTAAATCTACCAAGGAGTAACAACAAGCCGTAAATCTACCAGGCAGTAACAACAAGCCGTAAATCTACCAGGCAGTAACAACAAGCCGTAAATCTACCAAGGAGTAACAACAAGCCGTAAATCTACCAAGGAGTAACAACAAGCCGTAAATCTACCAAGGAGTAACAACAAGCCGTAAATCTACCAGGGAGTAACAACAAGCCGTAAATCTACCAAGGAGTAACAACAAGCCGTAAATCTACCGAGGAGTAACAACAAGCCGTAAATCTACCAAGGAGCAACAACAAGCCGTAAATCTACCAAGGAGTAACAACAAGCCGTAAATCTACCAGGGAGTAACAACAAGCCGTAAATCTACCAGGGAGTAACAACAAGCCGTAAATCTACCAAGGAGTAACAACAAGCCGTAAATCTACCAAGGAGTAACAACAAGCCGTAAATCTACCAGGGAGTAACAACAAACCGTAAATCTTCCAAGGAGCAACAACAAGCCGTAAATCTACCAAGGAGTAACAACAAGCCGTAAATCTACCAAGGAGTAACAACAAGCCGTAAATCTACCAAGGAGTAACAACAAGCCGTAAATCTACCAAGGAGTAACAACAAGCCATAAATCTACCAGGCAGTAACAAGAAGCCGTAAATCTACCAAGGAGTAACAACAAGCCGTAAATCTACCAAGGAGTAACAACAAGCCATAAATCTACCAAGGAGTAACAAGCCGTAAATCTACCAAGGAGTAACAACAAGCCATAAATCTACCAAGGAGTAACAACAAGTCGTAAATCTACCAAGGAGTAACAACAAGCCGTAAATCTACCAAGGAGAAACAACAAGCCGTAAACCTATCAAGGAGTAACAACAAGTCTTAAAACTACCAAGGAGTAACAACAAGCCGTAAATCTACCAAGGAGTAACAACAAGCCGTAAATCTACCAAGGAGTAATCTACCAAGGAGTAACAACAAGCCGTAAATCTACCAAGGAGCAAAAACAAGCCGTAAATCTACCAAGGAGTAACAACAAGCCGTAAATCTACCAGGGAGTAACAATAAGCCGTAAATCTACCAAGGAGTAACAACAAGCCGTAAATCTACCAAGGAGTAACAACAAGCCGTTAATCTAACAAGGAGTAACAACAAGCCGTAAATCTACCAAGGAGTAACAACAAGCCGTAAATCTACCAAGGAGTAACAACAAGCCGTAAATCTACCAAGGAGTAACAACAAGCCGTAAATCTACCAAGGAGTAACAACAAGCCATAAATCTACCAGGCAGTAACAAGAAGCCGTAAATCTACCAAGGAGTAACAACAAGCCGTAAATCTACCAAGGAGTAACAACAAGCCATAAATCTACCAAGGAGTAACAAGCCGTAAATCTACCAAGGAGTAACAACAAGCCATAAATCTACCAAGGAGAAACAACAAGTCGTAAATCTACCAAGGAGTAACAACAAGCCGTAAATCTACCAAGGAGAAACAACAAGCCGTAAACCTATCAAGGAGTAACAACAAGTCTTAAAACTACCAAGGAGTAACAACAAGCCGTAAATCTACCAAGGAGTAACAACAAGCCGTAAATCTACTAAGGAGTAACAACAAGCCGTAAATCTACCAAGGAGAAACAACAAGCCGTAAACCTATCAAGGAGTAACAACAAGTCGTAAACCTACCAAGGAGTAACAACAAGCCGTAAATCTACCAAGGAGTAACAACAAGCCGTAAATCTACCAAGGAGTAACAACAAGCCGTAAATCTACCAAGGAGTAACAACAAGCCGTAAATCTACCAAGAAGTAACAACAAGCCATAAATCTACCAAGGAGTAACAAAAAGCCGTAAATCTACCAAGGAGTAACAACAAGCCGTAAATCTACCAAGGAGAAACAACAAGCTGTAAACCTATCAAGGAGTAACAACAAGTCGTAAACCTACCAAGGAGTAACAACAAGCCGTAAATCTACCAAGGAGTAACAACAAGTCGTAAACCTACCAAGGAGTAACAACAAGCCGTAAATCTACCAAGGAGCAACAACAAGCCGTAAATCTACCAAGGAGTAACAACAAGCCGTAAATCTACCAAGGAGTAACAACAAGCCGTAAATCTACCAAGGAGTAACAACAAGGCGTAAATCTACCAAGGAGTAACAAGCCGTAAATCTACCAAGGAGTAACAACAAGCCATAAATCTACCAAGGAGTAACAACAAGCCGTAAATCTACCAAGGAGTAACAACAAGCCGTAAATCTACCAAGGAGAAACAACAAGCCGTAAACCTATCAAGGAGTAACAACAAGTCGTAAACCTACCAAGGAGTAACAACAAGCCGTAAATCTACCAAGGAGTAACAACAAGCCGTAAATCTACCAAGGAGTAACAACAAGCCGTAAATCTACCAAGGAGTAACAACAAGCCGTAAATCTACCAAGAAGTAACAACAAGCCATAAATCTACCAAGGAGTAACAACAAGCCGTAAATCTACCAAGGAGTAACAACAAGCCGTAAATCTACCAAGGAGAAACAACAAGCCGTAAACCTATCAAGGAGTAACAACAAGTCGTAAACCTACCAAGGAGTAACAACAAGCCGTAAATCTACCAAGGAGTAACAACAAGCCGTAAATCTATCAAGGAGTAACAACAAGCCTTAAATCTACCAAGGAGTAACAACAAGCCGTAAATCTACCAAGAAGTAACAACAAGCCATACATCTACCAAGGAGTAACAACAAGCCGTAAATCTACCAAGGAGTAACAACAAGCCGTAAATCTACCAAGGAGAAACAACAAGCCGTAAACCTATCAAGGAGTAACAACAAGTCGTAAACCTACCAAGGAGTAACAACAAGCCGTAAATCTACCAAGATGTAACAACAAGCCGTAAATCTACCAAGAAGTAACAACAAGCCATAAATCTACCAAGGAGTAACAACAAGCCTAAATCTATCAAGAAGTAACAACAAGCCGTAAACCTACCAAGGAGTAACAACAAGCCGTAAATCTACCAAGAAGTAACAACAAGCCATAAATCTACCAAGGAGTAACAACAAGCCGTAAATCTACCAAGGAGAAACAACAAGCCGTAAATCTACCAAGGAGAAACAACAAGCCGTAAACCTATCAAGGAGTAACAACAAGTCGTAAACCTACCAAGGAGTAACAACAAGCCGTAAATCTACCAAGGAGTAACAACAAGCCGTAAATCTACCAAGGAGTAACAACAAGCCGTAACTCTACCAGGGAGTAACAACAAGCCGTAAATCTACCAGGGAGTAACAACAAGCCGTAAATCTACCAAGGAGTAACAACAAGCCGTAAATCTACCAAGGAGTAACAACAAGTCGTAAACCTACCAAGGAGTAACAACAAGCCGTAAATCTACCAAGGAGCAACAACAAGCCGTAAATCTACCAAGGAGTAACAACAAGCCGTAAATCTACCAAGGAGTAACAACAAGCCGTAAATCTACCAAGGAGTAACAACAAGCCGTAAATCTACCAAGGAGTAACAACAAGCCATCAATCTACCAAGGAGTAACAAGCCGTAAATCTACCAAGGAGTAACAACAAGCCATAAATCTACCAAGGAGTAACAACAAGCCGTAAATCTACCAAGGAGTAACAACAAGCCGTAAATCTACCAAGGAGAAACAACAAGCCGTAAACCTATCAAGGAGTAACAACAAGTCGTAAACCTACCAAGGAGTAACAACAAGCCGTAAATCTACCAAGGAGTAACAACAAGCCGTAAATCTACCAAGAAGTAACAACAAGCCGTAAATCTACCAAGGAGTAACAACAAGCCGTAAATCTACCAAGGAGTAACAACAAGCCGTAAATCTTCCAAGGAGTAACAACAAGCCGTAAATCTACCAAGAAGTAACAACAAGCCATAAATCTACCAAGGAGTAACAACAAGCCGTAAATCTACCAAGGAGTAACAACAAGCCGTAAATCTACCAAGGAGAAACAACAAGCCGTAAACCTATCAAGGAGTAACAACAAGTCGTAAACCTACCAAGGAGTAACAACAAGCCGTAAATCTACCAAGATGTAACAACAAGCCGTAAATCTACCAAGAAGTAACAACAAGCCATAAATCTACCAAGGAGTAACAACAAGCCTAAATCTATCAAGAAGTAACAACAAGCCGTAAACCTACCAAGGAGTAACAACAAGCCGTAAATCTACCAAGGAGTAACAACAAGCCGTAAATCTACCAAGAAGTAACAACAAGCCATAAATCTACCAAGGAGTAACAACAAGCCGTAAATCTACCAAGGAGTAACAACAAGCCGTAAATCTACCAAGGAGAAACAACAAGCCGTAAACCTATCAAGGAGTAACAACAAGTCGTAAACCTACCAAGGAGTAACAACAAGCCGTAAATCTACCAAGGAGTAACAACAAGCCGTAAATCTATCAAGGAGTAACAACAAGCCGTAAATCTACCAAGGAGTAACAACAAGCCGTAAATCTACCAAGAAGTAACAACAAGCCATAAATCTACCAAGGAGTAACAACAAGCCGTAAATCTACCAAGGAGAAACAACAAGCCGTAAACCTATCAAGGAGTAACAACAAGTCGTAAACCTACCAAGGAGTAACAACAAGCCGTAAATCTACCAAGATGTAACAACAAGCCGTAAATCTACCAAGAAGTAACAACAAGCCATAAATCTACCAAGGAGTAACAACAAGCCTAAATCTATCAAGAAGTAACAACAAGCCGTAAACCTACCAAGGAGTAACAACAAGCCGTAAATCTACCAAGGAGTAACAACAAGCCGTAAATCTACCAGGCAGTAACAACAAGCCGTAAATCTACCAGGCAGTAACAACAAGCCGTAAATCTACCAAGGAGTAACAACAAGCCGTAAATCTACCAAGGAGTAACAACAAGCCGTAAATCTACCAAGGAGTAACAACAAGCCGTAAATCTACCAAGGAGTAACAACAAGCCGTAAATCTACCAAGGAGTAACAACAAGCCGTAAATCTACCGAGGAGTAACAACAAGCCGTAAATCTACCAAGGAGCAACAACAAGCCGTAAATCTACCAAGGAGTAACAACAAGCCGTAAATCTACCAGGGAGTAACAACAAGCCGTAAATCTACCAGGGAGTAACAACAAGCCGTAAATCTACCAGGGAGCAACAACAAGCCGTAAATCTACCAAGGAGTAACAACAAGCCGTAAATCTACCAGGGAGTAACAACAAGCCGTAAATCTACCAGGGAGTAACAACAAGCCGTAAATCTACCAAGGAGTAACAACAAGCCGTAAATCTACCAAGGAGTAACAACAAGCCGTAAATCTACCAAGGAGTAACAACAAGCCGTAAATCTACCAAGGAGTAACAACAAGCCGTAAATCTTCCAAGGAGCAACAACAAGCCGTAAATCTACCAAGGAGTAACAACAAGCCGTAAATCTACCAGGGAGTAACAATAAGCCGTAAATCTACCAAGGAGTAACAACAAGCCGTAAATCTACCAAGGAGAAACAACAAGCCGTAAACCTATCAAGGAGTAACAACAAGTCTTAAAATTACCAAGGAGTAACAACAAGCCGTAAATCTACCAAGGAGTAACAACAAGCCGTAAATCTACCAAGGAGTAATCTACCAAGGAGTAACAACAAGCCGTAAATCTACCAAGGAGTAACAACAAGCCGTAAATCTACCAAGGAGTAACAACAAGCCATACATCTACCAAGGAGTAACAACAAGCCGTAAATCTACCAAGGAAAAACAACAAGCCATAAACCTATCAAGAAGTAACAACAAGTCTTAAACCTACCAAGGAGTAACAACAAGCCGTAAATCTACCAGGGAGTAACAACAAGCCGTAAATCCACCAAGGAGTAACAACAAGCCGTAAATCTACCAAGGAGTAACAACAAGCCGTAAATCTACCAAGGAGTAACAACAAGCCTTAAATCTACCAAGGAGTAACAACAAGCCATCAATCTACCAAGGAGTAACAAGCCGTAAATCTACCAAGGAGTAACAACAAGCCATAAATCTACCAAGGAGTAACAACAAGCCGTAAATCTACCAAGGAGTAAAAACAAGCCGTAAATCTACCAAGGAGAAACAACAAGCCGTAAACCTATCAAAGAGTAACAACAAGTCGTAAACCTACCAAGGAGTAACAACAAGCCGTAAATCTACCAAGGAGTAACAACAAGCCGTAAATCTACCAAGGAGTAACAACAAGCCGTAAATCTACCAAGGAGTAACAACAAGCCGTAAATCTACCAAGAAGAAACAACAAGCCATAAATCTACCAAGGAGTAACAACAAGCCGTAAATCTACCAAGGAGTAACAACAAGCCGTAAATCTACCAAGGAGAAACAACAAGCCGTAAACCTATCAAGGAGTAACAACAAGTCGTAAACCTACCAAGGAGTAACAACAAGCCGTAAATCTACCAAGGAGTAACAACAAGCCGTAAATCTACCAAGTAGTAACAACAAGCCGTAAATCTACCAGGGAGTAATAACAAGCCGTAAATCTACCAGGGAGTAACAACAAGCCGTAAATCTACCAAGGAGCAACAACAAGCCGTAAACCTACCAAGGAGTAACAACAAGTCGTAAACCTACCAAGGAGTAACAACAAGCCGTAAATCTACCAAGGAGCAATAACAAGCCGTAAATCTACCAAGGAGTAACAACAAGCCGTAAATCTACCAAGGAGTAACAACAAGCCGTAAATCTACCAAGGAGTAACAACAAGCCGTAAATCTACCAAGGAGTAACAACAAGCCGTAAATCTACCAAGGAGTAACAACAAGCCATAAATCTACCAAGGAGAAACAACAAGCCGTAAACCTATCAAGGAGAAACAACAAGTCGTAAACCTACCAAGGAGTAACAACAAGCCGTAAATCTACCAAGGAGTAACAACAAGCCGTAAATCTACCAAGGAGTAACAACAAGCCGTAAATCTACCAGGGAGTAACAACAAGCGTAAATCTACCAGGGAGTAACAACAAGCCGTAAATCTACCAAGGAGTAACAACAAGCCGTAAACCTACCAAGGAGTAACAACAAGTCGTAAACCTACCAAGGAGTAACAACAAGTCGTAAACCTACCAAGGAATAACAACAAGCCGTAAATCTACCAGGGAGTAACAACAAGCCGTAAATCTACCCAGGAGTAACAAGAAGCCGTAAACCTACCAAGGAGTAACAACAAGTCGTAAACCTACCAAGGAGTAACAACAAGCCGTAAATCTACCAAGGAGCAACAACAAGCCGTAAATCTACCAAGGAGTAACAACAAGCCGTAAATCTACCAAGGAGTAACAACAAGCCGTAAATCTACCAAGGAGTAACAACAAGCCGTAAATCTATCAAGGAGTAACAACAAGCCGTAAATCTACCAGGGAGTAACAACAAGCTGTAAATCTACCAAGGAGTAACAACAAGCCGTAAATCTACCAAGGAGTAACAACAAGCCGTAAATATACCAAGGAGTAACAACAAGCTGTAAATCTACCAAGGAGTAACAACAAGACGTAAATCTACCAAGGAGTAACAACAAGCCGTAAATCTACCAAGGAGTAACAACAAGCCGTAAACCTACCAAGGAGTAACAACAAGTCGTAAACCTACCAAGGAGTAACAACAAGCCGTAAATCTACCAAGGAGCAACAACAAGCCGTAAATCTACCAAATAGTAACAACAAGCCGTAAATCTACCAAGGAGTAACAACAAGCCGTAAATCTACCAAGGGGTAACAACAAGCCGTAAATCTACCAAGTTGTAACAAGCCGTAAATCTACCAAGGAGTAACAACAAGCCGTAAATCTAACGGGGAGTAACAACAAGCCGTAAATCTACCAAGGAGTAACAACAAGCCGTAAATCTACCAAGGAGTAACAACAAGCCGTAAATCTACCAAGGAGTAACAACAAGCCGTAAATCTACCAAGGAGTAACAACAAGCCGTAAATCTACCAAGGAGTAACAACAAGCCGTAAATCTACCAAGGAGTAACAACAAGCTGTAAATCTACCAAGGAGTAACAACAAGCCGTAAATCTACCAAGGAGTAACAACAAGCCGTAAATCTACCAAGGAGTAACAACAAGCCATAAATCTACCAAGGAGGAACAACAAGCCGTAAATCTACCAAGGAGTAACAACAAGCCGTAAATCTACCAAGGAGTAACAACAAGCCGTAAATCTACCGAGGAGTAACAACAAGCCGTAAATCTACCAAGGAGTAACAACAAGCCATAAATCTACCAAGGAGTAACAACAAGCCGTAAATCTACCAAGGAGAAACAACAAGCCGTAAATCTACCAAGGAGTAACAACAAGCCGTAAATCTACCAAGAAGTAACAACAAGCCGTAAATCTACCAAGGAGTAACAACAAGCCATAAATCTACCAAGGAGTAACAACAAGCAGTAAATCTACCAAGGAGTAACAACAAGCCGTAAATCTACCAAGGAGTAACAACAAGCCGTAAATCTACCAAGGAGTAACAACAAGCCGTAAATCTACCAAGGAGTAACAACAAGCTGTAAATCTACCAAGGAGTAACAACAAGCCGTAAATCTACCAAGGAGTAACAACAAGCCGTAAATCTACCAAGGAGTAACAACAAGCCGTAAATCTACCAAGGAGTAATAACAAGCCGTAAATCTACCAAGGAGTAACAACAAGCCGTAAATCTACCAAGGAGTAACAACAAGCCGTAAATCTACCGAGGAGTAACAACAAGCCGTAAATCTACCAAGGAGTAACAACAAGCCATAAATCTACCAAGGAGTAACAACAAGCCGTAAATCTACCAAGGAGTAACAACAAGCCGTAAATCTACCAAGGAGTAACAACAAGCCATAAATCTACCAAGGAGTAACAACAAGCCGTAAATCTACCAAGGAGGAACAACAAGCCGTAAATCTACCAAGGAGTAACAACAAGCCGTAAATCTACCAAGAAGTAACAACAAGCCGTAAATCTACCAAGGAGTAACAACAAGCCATAAATCTACCAAGGAGTAACAACAAGCAGTAAATCTACCAAGGAGTAACAACAAGCCGTAAATCTACCAAGGAGTAACAACAAGCAGTAAATCTACCAAGGAGTAACAACAAGCCGTAAATCTACCAAGGAGTAACAACAAGCTGTAAATCTACCAAGGAGTAACAACAAGCCGTAAATCTACCAAGGAGTAACAACAAGCCGTAAATCTACCAAGGAGTAACAACAAGCTGTAAATCTACCAAGGAGTAACAACAAGCCGTAAATCTACCAAGGAGTAACAACAAGCCGTAAATCTACCAAGGAGTAACAACAAGCTGTAAATCTACCAAGGAGTAACAACAAGACGTAAATCTACCAAGGAGTAACAACAAGCCGTAAATCTACCAAGGAGTAACAACAAGCCGTAAACCTACCAAGGAGTAACAACAAGTCGTAAACCTACCAAGGAGTAACAACAAGCCGTAAATCTACCAAGGAGCAACAACAAGCCGTAAATCTACCAAATAGTAACAACAAGCCGTAAATCTACCAAGGAGTAACAACAAGCCGTAAATCTACCAAGGGGTAACAACAAGCCGTAAATCTACCAAGGAGTAACAAGCCGTAAATCTACCAAGGAGTAACAACAAGCCGTAAATCTAACGGGGAGTAACAGCAAGCCGTAAATCTACCAAGGAGTAACAACAAGCCGTAAATCTACCAAGGAGTAACAACAAGCCGTAAATCTACCAAGGAGTAACAACAAGCCGTAAATCTACCAAGGAGTAACAACAAGCCGTAAATCTACCAAGGAGTAACAACAAGCCGTAAATCTACCAAGGAGTAACAACAAGCTGTAAATCTACCAAGGAGTAACAACAAGCCGTAAATCTACCAAGGAGTAACAACAAGCCGTAAATCTACCAAGGAGTAACAACAAGCCATAAATCTACCAAGGAGGAACAACAAGCCGTAAATCTACCAAGGAGTAACAACAAGCCGTAAATCTACCAAGGAGTAACAACAAGCCGTAAATCTACCGAGGAGTAACAACAAGCCGTAAATCTACCAAGGAGTAACAACAAGCCATAAATCTACCAAGGAGTAACAACAAGCCGTAAATCTACCAAGGAGAAACAACAAGCCGTAAATCTACCAAGGAGTAACAACAAGCCGTAAATCTACCAAGAAGTAACAACAAGCCGTAAATCTACCAAGGAGTAACAACAAGCCATAAATCTACCAAGGAGTAACAACAAGCAGTAAATCTACCAAGGAGTAACAACAAGCCGTAAATCTACCAAGGAGTAACAACAAGCCGTAAATCTACCAAGGAGTAACAACAAGCCGTAAATCTACCAAGGAGTAACAACAAGCTGTAAATCTACCAAGGAGTAACAACAAGCCGTAAATCTACCAAGGAGTAACAACAAGCCGTAAATCTACCAAGGAGTAACAACAAGCCGTAAATCTACCAAGGAGTAATAACAAGCCGTAAATCTACCAGGGAGTAACAACAAGCCGTAAATCTACCAAGGAGTAACAACAAGCCGTAAATCTACCGAGGGGTAACAACAAGCCGTAAATCTACCAAGGAGTAACAACAAGCCATAAATCTACCAAGGAGTAACAACAAGCCGTAAATCTACCAAGGAGTAACAACAAGCCGTAAATCTACCAAGGAGTAACAACAAGCCATAAATCTACCAAGGAGTAACAACAAGCCGTAAATCTACCAAGGAGGAACAACAAGCCGTAAATCTACCAAGGAGTAACAACAAGCCGTAAATCTACCAAGAAGTAACAACAAGCCGTAAATCTACCAAGGAGTAACAACAAGCCATAAATCTACCAAGGAGTAACAACAAGCAGTAAATCTACCAAGGAGTAACAACAAGCCGTAAATCTACCAAGGAGTAACAACAAGCCGTAAATCTACCAAGGAGTAACAACAAGCCGTAAATCTACCAAGGAGTAACAATAAGCCGTAAATCTACCAAGGAGTAACAACAAGCCGTAAATCTACCAAGGAGTAACAACAAGCCGTAAATCTACCAAGGAGTAACAACAAGCCGTAAATCTACCAAGGAGTAATAACAAGCCGTAAATCTACCAAGGAGTAACAACAAGCCGTAAATCTACCAAGGAGTAACAACAAGCCGTAAATCTACCGAGGAGTAACAACAAGCCGTAAATCTACCAAGGAGTAACAACAAGCCATAAATCTACCAAGAGGTAACAACAAGCCGTAAATCTACCAAGGAGGAACAACAAGCCGTAAATCTACCAAGGAGTAATAACAAGCCGTAAATCTACCAAGGAGTAACAACAAGCCGTAAATCTACCAAGGAGTAACAACAAGCCGTAAATCTACCAAGGAGTAACAACAAGCCGTAAATCTACCAAGGAGTAACAACAAGCCATAAATCTACCAAGGAGTAACAACAAGCAGTAAATCTACCAAGGAGTAACAACAAGCCGTAAATCTACCAAGGAGAAACAACAAGCCGTAAACCTATCAAGGAGTAACAACAAGTCGTAAACCTACCAAGGAGTAACAACAAGCCGTAAATCTACCAGGGAGTAACAACAAGCCGTAAATCTACCAAGGAGTAACAACAAGCCGTAAACCTACCAAGGAGTAACAACAAGTCGTAAACCTACCAAGAAGTAACAACAAGCCGTAAATCTACCAAGGAGCAACAACACGCCGTAAATCTACCGAGGAGCAACAACAAGCCGTAAATCTACCAAGGAGTAACAACAAGCCGTAAATCTACCAAGGAGTAACAACAAGCCGTAAATCTACCAAGTTGTAACAAGCCGTAAATCTACCAAGGAGTAACAACAAGCCGTAAATCTAACGGGGAGTAACAACAAGCGTAAATCTACCAAGGAGTAACAACAAGCCGTAAATCTACCAAGGAGTAACAACAAGCCGTAAATCTACCAAGGAGTAACAACAAGCCGTAAATCTACCAAGGAGTAACAACAAGCGTAAATCTACCAAGGAGTAACAACAAGCCGTAAATCTACCAAGGAGTAACAACAAGCTGTAAATCTACCAAGGAGTAACAACAAGCCGTAAATCTACCAAGGAGTAACAACAAGACGTAAATCTACCAAGGAGTAACAACAAACCGTAAATCTACCAAGGAGTAACAACAAGCCGTAAATCTACCAAGGAGTAACAACAAGCCGTAAATCTACCAAGGAGTAACAACAAGCCATAAATCTACCAAGGAGTAACAACAAGCCGTAAATCTACCAATGAGGAACAACAAGCCGTAAATCTACCAAGGAGTAACAACAAGCCGTAAATCTACCAAGAAGTAACAACAAGCCGTAAATCTACCAAGGAGTAACAACAAGCCGTAAATCTACCAAGGAGTAACAACAAGCCGTAAATCTACCAAGGAGTAACAACAAGCCGTAAATCTACCAAGGAGTAACAACAAGCCGTAAATCTACCAAGGAGTAACAACAAGCCGTAAATCGGAGAAATCGATGCAGTATTGTGTAGATCATTGTTTGTCGATCAGAATTTTTCTGTTGGCCATTGTATTGTCTGTTCTTCGATTTATGGCTTTTGATTGCCCCTTTGGTATCTTCTAAATTTTCATAGATCCCTTACAGTTATACAATAAACGGTTTGTGATAATGTTACATAAAGATTGGACCCTTGACTATTCGACTTTCCGTCACGATAGAACTGGTATATTGCTAAAAGGAATGTTAATAAAAAAAAAAAACTCTAAATTTATAGGGTGACAGGGAGAGTTAGCATTAACGCAATAGATACACCTTAACATTATTTACTATTAATTATTGTTATCATACTTACAGAAATATCTGAAACTTCAAAGTTAGCTCCGTGATTAAGAAGACATTCCACTAACTCTACATTGCCTAGTCGGGATGCCAGCATTAGAGCTGTACGTCCCTACAAATATTCAAAACATTTTTAACATACACTATATAGTTGCAAGGTCAGCATAAAATAGCTTGTATCCTTACAACAAACACAAAACAAATCCTAACTTTTTCACTATTCAGCTGTAAGATAAGCATAAGAACATATGTGTGTAATGAATCAAAATAAAGTTTGTTATCGTAGTGGTATTACTGAGGACCACCAACATTAATTATCAATAAAACTAAGGTTCCCCTTCATCAAGAAATAGGTGGTCTTAACCAATTTAGGTTGTACTGTTTAGGCTCCTTCATTTGCTAGCCCCTAAAGATGTTTTAAAATACTTTGCTTTCCAATTTTTTTTTTTATCTTTTTTTGTTATGAGAGAACCTGATGACAGGCTCACTAAAATCGACGTTTACATTAATACAATGGATATGTCACCCCTCTTTATAGATGATATCAATGGATATGTCACCCCTCTTTATAGATGATATTAATGGATATGTCACCCCTCTTCATAGATGATATCAATGGATATGTCACCCCTCTTTATAGATGATATCAATGGATATGTCACCCCTCTTTATAGATGATATCAATGGATATGTCACCCCTCTTTATAGATGATATCAATGGATATGTCACCCCTCTTCATAGATTATATCAATGGATATGTCACCCCTCTTTATAGATGATATCAATGGATATGTCACCCCTCTTTATAGATGATATCAATGGATATGTCACCCCTCTTTATAGATGATATCAATGAATATGTCACCCCTCTTTATTGATGATATCAATGGATATGTCACCCCTCTTTATAGATGATATCAATGGATATGTCACCCCTCTTTATAGATGATATCAATGGATATGTCACCCCTCTTTATAGATGATATCAATGGATATGTCACCCCTCTTTATAGATGATATCAATGGATATGTCACCCCTCTTTATAGATGATATCAATGGATATGTCACCCCTCTTTATAGATGATATCAATGGATATGTCACCCCTCTTTATAGATGATATCAATGGATATGTCACCCCTATTTATAGATGATATCAATGGATATGTCACCCCTCTTTATAGATGATATCAATGGATATGTCACCCCTCTTTATAGATGATATCAATGGATATGTCACCCCTCTTTATAGATGATATTAATGGATATGTCACCCCTCTTTATAGATGATATCAATGGATATGTCACCCCTCTTTATAGATGATATCAATGGATATGTCACCCTTCTTTATCGATGATATCAATGGATATGTCAACCCTCTTTATAGATGATATCAATGGATATGTCACCCCTCTTTATAGATGATATCAATGGATATGTCACCCCTCTTTATAGATGATATCAATGGATATGTCACCCCTCTTTATAGATGATATCAATGGATATGTCACCCCTCTTTATAGATGGTATCAATGGATATGTCACCCCTCTATATAGATGATATCAATGGATATGTCACCCTCTTTATAGATGATATCAATGGATATGTCACCCCTCTTTATAGATGATATCAATGGATATGTCACCCCTCTTCATAGATGATATCAATGGATATGTCACCCCTTTTAATAGATGATATCAATGGATATGTCACCCCTCTTTATAGATGATATCAATAGATATGTCAACCCTCTTTATAGATGATATCAATGGATATGTCACCCCTCTTTATAGATGATTTCAATGGATATGTCACCCCTCTTTATAGATGATATCAATGGATATGTCACCCCTCTTTATAGATGATATCAATGGATATGTCACCTCTCTTTATAGATGATATCAATGGATATGTCACCCCTCTTTATAGATGATATCAATGGATATGTCACCCCTCTTTATAGATGATATCAATGGATATGTCACCCCTCTTTATAGATGATATCAATGGATATCTCACCCCTCTTTATAGATGATATCAATGGATATGTCACCCCTCTTAATAGATGATATCAATGGATATGTCACCCCTCTTTATAGATGATATCAATGGATATGTCACCCCTCTTTATAGATGATATCAAAGGATATGTCACCCCTCTTTATAGATGATATTAATGAATATGTCACCCCTCTTTATAGATGATATCAATGGATATGTCACCTCTCTTTATAGATGATATCAATGAATATGTCATCCCTCTTTATAGAAGATATCAATGGATATGTCACCCCTCTTTATAGATGATATCAATGAATATGTCACCCCTCTTTATAGATGATATCAATGGATATGTCACCCCTTTTCATAGATGATAACAATGATCAATGGATATGTCACCCCTCTTTTTAGATGATATCAATGGATATGTCACCCCCTCTTAATAGATGATATCAATGGATATGTCACCCCTCTTTATAGATGACATCAATGGATATGTCACCCCTCTTTATAGATGATATCAATGGATATGTCACCCTTCTTTATAGATGATAGCAATGGATATGTCACCCCTCTTCATAGATGATATCAATGATCAATGGATATGTCACCCCTCTTTTTAGATGATATCAATGGATATGTCACCCCTCTTAATAGATGATATCAATGGATATGTCACCCCTCTTTATAGATGATATCAATGGATATGTCACCCCTCTTCATAGATGATATCAATGGATATGTCACCCCTCTTTATTGATGATATCAATGGATATGTCACCCCTCTTTATAGATGATATCAATGGATATGTCACCCCTCTTTATAGATGATATCAATGGATATGTCACCCCTCTTTATAGATGATATCAATGGATATGTCACCCCTCTTTATAGATGATATCAATGGATATGTCACCCCTCTTTATAGATGATATCAATGGATATGTCACCCCTCTTTATAGATGATATCAATGGATATGTCACCCCTCTTCATAGATGATATCAATGATCAATGGATATGTCACCTCTCTTTATAGATGATATCAATGGATATGTCACCCCTCTTTATAGATGATATCAATGGATATGTCACCCCTCTTTATAGATGATATCAATGGATATGTCACCCCTCTTTATAGATGATATCAATGGATATGTCACCCCTCTTTATAGATGATATCAATGGAAATGTCACCCCTCTTTATAGATGATATCAATGGATATGTCACCCCTCTTTATAGATGATATCAATGGATATGTCACCCCTTTTTATAGATGATATCAATGGATATGTTACCCCTCTTTATAGATGATATCAATGGATATGTCACCCCTCTTTATAGATGACATCAATGGATATGTCACCCCTCTTTATAGATGACATCAATGGATATGTCACCCCTCTTTATAGATGATATCAATGGATATGTCACCTCTCTTCATAGATGATATCAATGATCAATGGATATGTCACCCCTCTTTTTAGATGATATCAATGGATATGTCACCCCTCTTAATAGATGATATCAATGGATATGTCACCCCTCTTTATAGATGATATCAATGGATATGTCACCCCTCTTTATAGATGATATCAATGGATATGTAACCTCTCTTTATAGATGATATCAATGGATATGTCACCCCTCTTTATAGATGATATCAATGGATATGTCACCCCTCGTTATAGATGATATCAATGGATATGTCACCCCTCTTTATAGATGATATCAATGGATATGTCACCCCTCTTTATTGATGATATCAATGGATATGTCACCCCTCTTTATAGATGATATCAATGGATATGTCACCCCTCTTTATAGATGATATCAATGGATATGTCACCCCTCTTTATAGATGATATCAATGGATATGTCACCCCTCTTTATAGATGATATCAATGGATATGTCACCCCTCTTTATAGATGATATCAATGGATATGTCACCCCTCGTTATAGATGATATCAATGGATATGTCACCCCTCTTTATAGATGATATCAATGGATATGTTACCCCTCTTTATAGATGGTATCAATGGATATGTCACCCCTCTTTATAGATGATATCAATGGATATGTCACCCCTCTTTATAGATGATATCAATGGATATGTCACCCCTCTTTATAGATGATATCAATGGATATGTCACCCCTCTTTATAGATGATATCAATGGATATGTCACCCCTCTTTATAGATGATATCAATGGATATGTCACCCCTCTTTATAGATGATATCAATGGATATGTCACCCCTCTTTATAGATGATATCAATGGATATGTCACCCCTCTTTATAGATGATATCAATGGATATGTCACCCCTCTTTATAGATGATATTAATGGATATGTCACCCCTCTTTATAGATGATATCAATGGATATGTCACCCCTCTTTATAGATGATATCAATGGATATGTCACCCCTCTTTATAGATGATATCAATGGATATGTCACCCCTCTTTATAGATGATATCAATGGATATGTCACCCCTCTTTATAGATGGTATCAATGGATATGTCACCCCTCTATATAGATGATATCAATGGATATGTCACCCTCTTTATAGATGATATCAATGGATATGTCACCCCTCTTTATAGATGATATCAATGGATATGTCACCCCTCTTCATAGATGATATCAATGGATATGTCACCCCTTTTAATAGATGATATCAATGGATATGTCACCCCTCTTTATAGATGATATCAATAGATATGTCAACCCTCTTTATAGATGATATCAATGGATATGTCACCCCTCTTTATAGATGATATCAATGGATATGTCACCCCTCTTTATAGATGATATCAATGGATATGTCACCCCTCTTTATAGATGATATCAATGGATATGTCACCTCTCTTTATAGAAGATATCAATGGATATGTCACCCCTCTTTATAGATGATATCAATGGATATGTCACCCCTCTTTATAGATGATATCAATGGATATGTCACCCCTCTTTATAGATGATATCAATGGATATCTCACCCCTCTTTATAGATGATATCAATGGATATGTCACCCCTCTTAATAGATGATATCAATGGATATGTCACCCCTCTTTATAGATGATATCAATGGATATGTCACCCCTCTTTATAGATGATATCAAAGGATATGTCACCCCTCTTTATAGATGATATTAATGAATATGTCACCCCTCTTTATAGATGATATCAATGGATATGTCACCTCTCTTTATAGATGATATCAATGAATATGTCATCCCTCTTTATAGAAAATATCAATGGATATGTCACCCCTCTTTATAGATGATATCAATGAATATGTCACCCCTCTTTATAGATGATATCAATGGATATGTCACCCCTTTTCATAGATGATATCAATGATCAATGGATATGTCACCCCTCTTTTTAGATGATATCAATGGATATGTCACCCCTCTTAATAGATGATATCAATGGATATGTCACCCCTCTTTATAGATGACATCAATGGATATGTCACCCCTCTTTATAGATGATATCAATGGATATGTCACCCTTCTTTATAGATGATAGCAATGGATATGTCACCCCTCTTCATAGATGATATCAATGATCAATGGATATGTCACCCCTCTTTTTAGATGATATCAATGGATATGTCACCCCTCTTAATAGATGATATCAATGGATATGTCACCCCTCTTTATAGATGATATCAATGGATATGTCACCCCTCTTCATAGATGATATCAATGGATATGTCACTCCTCTTTATTGATGATATCAATGGATATGTCACCCCTCTTTATAGATGATATCAATGGATATGTCACCCCTCTTTATAGATGATATCAATGGATATGTCACCCCTCTTTATAGATGATATCAATGGATATGTCACCCCTCTTTATAGATGATATCAATGGATATGTCACCCCTCTTTATAGATGATATCAATGGATATGTCACCCCTCTTTATAGATGATATCAATGGATATGTCACCCCTCTTCATAGATGATATCAATGATCAATGGATATGTCACCTCTCTTTATAGATGATATCAATGGATATGTCACCCCTCTTTATAGATGATATCAATGGATATGTCACCCCTCTTTATAGATGATATCAATGGATATGTCACCCCTCTTTATAGATGATATCAATGGATATGTCACCCCTCTTTATAGATGATATCAATGGAAATGTCACCCCTCTTTATAGATGATATCAATGGATATGTCACCCCTCTTTATAGATGATATCAATGGATATGTCACCCCTTTTTATAGATGATATCAATGGATATGTTACCCCTCTTTATAGATGATATCAATGGATATGTCACCCCTCTTTATAGATGACATCAATGGATATGTCACCCCTCTTTATAGATGACATCAATGGATATGTCACCCCTCTTTATAGATGATATCAATGGATATGTCACCTCTCTTCATAGATGATATCAATGATCAATGGATATGTCACCCCTCTTTTTAGATGATATCAATGGATATGTCACCCCTCTTAATAGATGATATCAATGGATATGTCACCCCTCTTTATAGATGATATCAATGGATATGTCACCCCTCTTTATAGATGATATCAATGGATATGTAACCTCTCTTTATAGATGATATCAATGGATATGTCACCCCTCTTTATAGATGATATCAATGGATATGTCACCCCTCGTTATAGATGATATCAATGGATATGTCACCCCTCTTTATAGATGATATCAATGGATATGTCACCCCTCTTTATTGATGATATCAATGGATATGTCACCCCTCTTTATAGATGATATCAATGGATATGTCACCCTCTTTATAGATGATATCAATGGATATGTCACCCCTCTTTATAGATGATATCAATGGATATGTCACCCCTCTTCATAGATGATATCAATGGATATGTCACCCCTTTTAATAGATGATATCAATGGATATGTCACCCCTCTTTATAGATGATATCAATAGATATGTCAACCCTCTTTATAGATGATATCAATGGATATGTCACCCCTCTTTATAGATGATATCAATGGATATGTCACCCCTCTTTATAGATGATATCAATGGATATGTCACCCCTCTTTATAGATGATATCAATGGATATGTCACCTCTCTTTATAGAAGATATCAATGGATATGTCACCCCTCTTTATAGATGATATCAATGGATATGTCACCCCTCTTTATAGATGATATCAATGGATATGTCACCCCTCTTTATAGATGATATCAATGGATATCTCACCCCTCTTTATAGATGATATCAATGGATATGTCACCCCTCTTAATAGATGATATCAATGGATATGTCACCCCTCTTTATAGATGATATCAATGGATATGTCACCCCTCTTTATAGATGATATCAAAGGATATGTCACCCCTCTTTATAGATGATATTAATGAATATGTCACCCCTCTTTATAGATGATATCAATGGATATGTCACCTCTCTTTATAGATGATATCAATGAATATGTCATCCCTCTTTATAGAAAATATCAATGGATATGTCACCCCTCTTTATAGATGATATCAATGAATATGTCACCCCTCTTTATAGATGATATCAATGGATATGTCACCCCTTTTCATAGATGATATCAATGATCAATGGATATGTCACCCCTCTTTTTAGATGATATCAATGGATATGTCACCCCTCTTAATAGATGATATCAATGGATATGTCACCCCTCTTTATAGATGACATCAATGGATATGTCACCCCTCTTTATAGATGATATCAATGGATATGTCACCCTTCTTTATAGATGATAGCAATGGATATGTCACCCCTCTTCATAGATGATATCAATGATCAATGGATATGTCACCCCTCTTTTTAGATGATATCAATGGATATGTCACCCCTCTTAATAGATGATATCAATGGATATGTCACCCCTCTTTATAGATGATATCAATGGATATGTCACCCCTCTTCATAGATGATATCAATGGATATGTCACCCCTCTTTATTGATGATATCAATGGATATGTCACCCCTCTTTATAGATGATATCAATGGATATGTCACCCCTCTTTATAGATGATATCAATGGATATGTCACCCCTCTTTATAGATGATATCAATGGATATGTCACCCCTCTTTATAGATGATATCAATGGATATGTCACCCCTCTTTATAGATGATATCAATGGAGATGTCACCCCTCTTTATAGATGATATCAATGGATATGTCACCCCTCTTCATAGATGATATCAATGATCAATGGATATGTCACCTCTCTTTATAGATGATATCAATGGATATGTCACCCCTCTTAATAGATGATATCAATGGATATGTCACCCCTCTTTATAGATGATATCAATGGATATGTCACCCCTCTTTATAGATGATATCAATGGATATGTCACCCCTCTTTATAGATGATATCAATGGAAATGTCACCCCTCTTTATAGATGATATCAATGGATATGTCACCCCTCTTTATAGATGATATCAATGGATATGTCACCCCTTTTTATAGATGATATCAATGGATATGTTAACCCTCTTTATAGATGATATCAATGGATATGTCACCCCTCTTTATAGATGACATCAATGGATATGTCACCCCTCTTTATAGATGATATCAATGGATATGTCACCCCTCTTTATAGATGATATCAATGGATATGTCACCTCTCTTCATGATATCAATGATCAATGGATATGTCACCCCTCTTTTTAGATGATATCAATGGATATGTCACCCCTCTTAATAGATGATATCAATGGATATGTCACCCCTCTTTATAGATGATATCAATGGATATGTCACCCCTCTTTATAGATGATATCAATGGATATGTAACCCCTCTTTATAGATGATATCAATGGATATGTCACCCCTCTTTATAGATGATATCAATGGATATGTCACCCCTCGTTATAGATGATATCAATGGATATGTCACCCCTCTTTATAGATGATATCAATGGATATGTCACCCCTCTTTATTGATGATATCAATGGATATGTCACCCCTCTTTATAGATGATATCAATGGATATGTCACCCCTCTTTATAGATGATATCAATGGATATGTCACCCTTCTTTATAGATGATATCAATGGATATGTCACCCCTCTTTATAGATGATATCAATGGATATGTCACCCCTCTTTATAGATGATATCAATGGATATGTCACCCCTCTTTATAGATGATATCAATGGATATGTGACCCCTCTTCATAGATGATATCAATGGATATGTCACCCCTCTTTATTGATGATATCAATGGATATGTCACCCCTCTTTATAGATGATATCAATGGATATGTCACCCCTCTTTATAGATGATATCAATGGATATGTCACCCCTCTTTATAGATGATATCAATGGATATGTCACCCCTCTTTATAGATGATATCAATGGATATGTCACCCCTCTTTATAGATGATATCAATGGATATGTCACCCCTCTTTATAGATGATATCAATGGATATGTCACCCCTCTTCATAGATGATATCAATGATCAATGGATATGTCACCTCTCTTTATAGATGATATCAATGGATATGTCACCCCTCTTTATAGATGATATCAATGGATATGTCACCCCTCTTTATAGATGATATCAATGGATATGTCACCCCTCTTTATAGATGATATCAATGGATATGTCACCCCTCTTTATAGATGATATCAATGGAAATGTCACCCCTCTTTATAGATGATATCAATGGATATGTCACCCCTCTTTATAGATGATATCAATGGATATGTCACCCCTTTTTATAGATGATATCAATGGATATGTTACCCCTCTTTATAGATGATATCAATGGATATGTCACCCCTCTTTATAGATGAAATCAATGGATATGTCACCCCTCTTTATAGATGATATCAATGGATATGTCACCCCTCTTTATAGATGATATCAATGGATATGTCACCTCTCTTCATGATATCAATGATCAATGGATATGTCACCCCTCTTTATAGATGATATCAATGGATATGTAACCCCTCTTTATAGATGATATCAATGGATATGTCACCCCTCTTTATAGATGATATCAATGGATATGTCACCCCTCGTTATAGATGATATCAATGGATATGTCACCCCTCTTTATAGATGATATCAATGGATATGTCACCCCTCTTTATTGATGATATCAATGGATATGTCACCCCTCTTTATAGATGATATCAATGGATATGTCACCCCTCTTTATAGATGATATCAATGGATATGTCACCCCTCTTTATAGATGATATCAATGGATATGTCACCCCTCTTTATAGATGATATCAATGGATATGTCACCCCTCTTTATAGATGATATCAATGGATATGTGACCCCTCTTTATAGATGATATCAATGGATATGTCACCCCTCTTTATAGATGATATCAATGGATATGTCACCCCTCTTTATAGATGATATCAATGGATATGTCACCCCTCTTTATAGATGATATCAATGGATATGTCACCCCTCTTTATAGATGATATCAATGGATATGTAACCCCTCTTTATAGATGATATTAATGGATATGTCACCCCTCTTTATAGATGATATCAATGGATATGTCACCCCTCTTTATAGATGATATCAATGGATATGTCACCCCTCTTTATAGATGATATCAATGGATATGTCACCCCTCTTTATAGATGGTATCAATGGATATGTCACCCCTCTATATAGATGATATCAATGGATATGTCACCCTCTTTATAGATGATATCAATGGATATGTCACCCCTCTTTATAGATGATATCAATGGATATGTCACCCCTCTTCATAGATGATATCAATGGATATGTCACCCCTTTTAATAGATGATATCAATGGATATGTCACCCCTCTTTATAGATGATATCAATAGATATGTCAACCCTCTTTATAGATGATATCAATGGATATGTCACCACTCTTTATAGATGATATCAATGGATATGTCACCCCTCTTTATAGATGATATCAATGGATATGTCACCCCTCTTTATAAATGATATCAATGGATATGTCACCTCTCTTTATAAATGATATCAATGGATATGTCACCCCTCTTTATAGATGATATCAATGGATATGTCACCCCTCTTTATAGATGATATCAATGGATATGTCACCCCTCTTTATAGATGATATCAATGGATATCTCACCCCTCTTTATAGATGATATCAATGGATATGTCACCCCTCTTTATAGATGATATCAATGGATATGTCACCCCTCTTTATAGATGATATCAATGGATATGTCACCCCTCTTTATAGATGATATCAAAGGATATGTCACCCCTCTTTAAAGATGATATTAATGAATATGTCACCCCTCTTTATAGATGATATCAATGGATATGTCACCTCTCTTTATAGATGATATCAATGAATATGTCATCCCTCTTTATAGAAGATATCAATGGATATGTCACCCCTCTTTATAGATGATATCAATGAATATGTCACCCTCTTTATAGATGATATCAATGGATATGTCACCCCTTTTCATAGATGATATCAATGATCAATGGATATGTCACCCCTCTTTTTAGATGATATCAATAGATATGTCACCCCTCTTAATAGATGATATCAATGGATATGTCACCCCTCTTTTTAGATGACATCAATGGATATGTCACCCCTCTTTATAGATGATATCAATGGATATGTCACCCCTCTTTATAGATGATAGCAATGGATATGTCACCCCTCTTCATAGATGATATCAATGATCAATGGATATGTCACCCCTCTTTTTAGATGATATCAATGGATATGTCACCCCTCTTAATAGATGATATCAATGGATATGTCACCCCTCTTTATAGATGATATCAATGGATATGTCACCCCTCTTCATAGATGTTATCAATGGATATGTCACCCCTCTTTATTGATGATATCAATGGATATGTCACCCCACTTTATAGATGATATCAATGGATATGTCACCCCTCTTTATAGATGATATCAATGGATATGTCACCCCTCTTTATAGATGATATCAATGGATATGTCACCCCTCTTTATAGATGATATCAATGGATATGTCACCACTCTTTATAGATGATATCAATGGATATGTCACCCCTCTTTATAGATCATATCAATGGATATGTCACCCCTCTTCATAGATGATATCAATGATCAATGGATATGTCACCTCTCTTTATAGATGATATCAATGGATATGTCACCCCTCTTTATAGATGATATCAATGGATATGTCACCCCTCTTTATAGATGATATCAATGGATATGTCACCCCTCTTTATAGATGATATCAATGGATATGTCACCCCTCTTTATAGATGATATCAATGGAAATGTCACCCCTCTTTATAGATGATATCAATGGATATGTCACCCCTCTTTATAGATGATATCAATGGATATGTCACCCCTCTTTATAGATGATATCAATGGATATGTTACCCCTCTTTATAGATGATATCAATGGATATGTCACCCCTCTTCATAGATGATATCAATGATCAATGGATATGTCACCCCTCTTTTTAGATGATATCAATGGATATGTCACCCCTCTTAATAGATGATATCAATGGATATGTCACCCCTCTTTATAGATGATATCAATGGATATGTCACCCCTCTTCATAGATGATATCAATGGATATGTCACCCCTCTTTATTGATGATATCAATGGATATGTCACCCCTCTTTATAGATGATATCAATGGATATGTCACTCTCTTTATAGATCATATCAATGGATATGTCACCCCTCTTCATAGATGATATCAATGATCAATGGATATGTCACCTCTCTTTATAGATGATATCAATGGATATGTCACCCCTCTTTATAGATGATATCAATGGATATGTCACCCCTCTTTATAGATGATATCAATGGATATGTCACCTCTCTTTACAGATGATATCAATGGATATGTCACCCCTCTTTATAGATGATATCAATGGAAATGTCACCCCTCTTTATAGATGATATCAATGGATATGTCACCCCTCTTTATAGATGATATCAATGGATATGTCACCCCTCTTTATAGATGATATCAATGGATATGTTACCCCTCTTTATAGATGATATCAATGGATATGTCACCCCTCTTTATAGATGATAGCAATGGATATGTCACCCCTCTTCATAGATGATATCAATGATCAATGGATATGTCACCCCTCTTTTTAGATGATATCAATGGATATGTCACCCCTCTTAATAGATGATATCAATGGATATGTCACCCCTCTTTATAGATGATATCAATGGATATGTCACCCCTCTTCATAGATGATATCAATGGATATGTCACCCATCTTTATTGATGATATCAATGGATATGTCACCCCTCTTTATAGATGATATCAATGGATATGTCACCCCTCTTTATAGATGATATCAATGGATATGTCACCCCTCTTTATAGATGATATCAATGGATATGTCACCCCTCTTTATAGATGATATCAATGGATATGTCACCCCTCTTTATAGATGATATCAATGGATATGTCACCCCTCTTTATAGATGATATCAATGGATATGTCACCCCTCTTCATAGATGATATCAATGATCAATGGATATGTCACCTCTCTTTATAGATGATATCAATGGATATGTCACCCCTCTTTATAGATGATATCAATGGATATGTCACCCCTCTTTATAGATGATATCAATGGATATGTCACCCCTCTTTATAGATGATATCAATGGATATGTCACCCCTCTTTATAGATGATATCAATGGAAATGTCACCCCTCTTTATAGATGATATCAATGGATATGTCACCCCTCTTTATAGATGACATCAATGGATATGTCACCCCTCTTTATAGATGATATCAATGGATATGTCACCCCTCTTTATAGATGATAGCAATGGATATGTCACCCCTCTTCATAGATGATATCAATGATCAATGGATATGTCACCCCTCTTTTTAGATGATATCAATGGATATGTCACCCCTCTTAATAGATGATATCAATGGATATGTCACCCCTCTTTATAGATGATATCAATGGATATGTCACCCCTCTTCATAGATGATATCAATGGATATGTCACCCCTCTTTATTGATGATATCAATGGATATGTCACCCCACTTTATAGATGATATCAATGGATATGTCACCCCTCTTTATAGATGATATCAATGAATATGTCACCCCTCTTTATAGATGATATCAATGGATATGTCACCCCTCTTTATAGATGATATCAATGGATATGTCACCCCTCTTTATAGATGATATCAATGGATATGTCACCCCTCTTTATAGATCATATCAATGGATATGTCACCCCTCTTCATAGATGATATCAATGATCAATGGATATGTCACCTCTCTTTATAGATGATATCAATGGATATGTCACCCCTCTTTATAGATGATATCAATGGATATGTCACCCCTCTTTATAGATGATATCAATGGATATGTCACCCCTCTTTATAGATGATATCAATGGATATGTCACCCCTCTTTATAGATGATATCAATGGAAATGTCACCCCTCTTTATAGATGATATCAATGGATATGTCACCCCTCTTTATAGATGATATCAATGGATATGTCACCACTCTTTATAGATGATATCAATGGATATGTTACCCCTCTTTATAGATGATATCAATGGATATGTCACCCCTCTTTATAGATGACATCAATGGATATGTCACCCCTCTTTATAGATGATATCAATGGATATGTCACCCTTCTTTATAGATGATAGCAATGGATATGTCACCCCTCTTCATAGATGATATCAATGATCAATGGATATGTCACCCCTCTTTTTAGATGATATCAATGGATATGTCACCCCTCTTAATAGATGATATCAATGGATATGTCACCCCTCTTTATAGATGATATCAATGGATATGTCACCCCTCTTCATAGATGATATCAATGGATATGTCACCCCTCTTTATTGATGATATCAATGGATATGTCACCCCTCTTTATAGATGATATCAATGGATATGTCACCCCTCTTTATAGATGATATCAATGGATATGTCACCCCTCTTTATAGATGATATCAATGGATATGTCACCCCTCTTTATAGATGATATCAATGGATATGTCACCCCTCTTCATAGATGATATCAATGATCAATGGATATGTCACCCCTCTTTTTAGATGATATCAATGGATATGTCACCCCTCTTAATAGATGATATCAATGGATATGTCACCCCTCTTTATAGATGATATCAATGGATATGTCACCCCTCTTTATAGATGATATCAATGGATATGTCACCCCTCTTTATAGATGATATCAATGGATATGTCACCCCTCTTTATAGATGATATCAATGGATATGTCACCCCTCTTTATAGATGATATCAATGGAGATGTCACCCCTCTTTATAGATGATATCAATGGATATGTCACCCCTCTTCATAGATGATATCAATGATCAATGGATATGTCACCTCTCTTTATAGATGATATCAATGGATATGTCACCCCTCTTAATAGATGATATCAATGGATATGTCACCCCTCTTTATAGATGATATCAATGGATATGTCACCCCTCTTTATAGATGATATCAATGGATATGTCACCCCTCTTTATAGATGATATCAATGGAAATGTCACCCCTCTTTATAGATGATATCAATGGATATGTCACCCCTCTTTATAGATGATATCAATGGATATGTCACCCCTTTTTATAGATGATATCAATGGATATGTTAACCCTCTTTATAGATGATATCAATGGATATGTCACCCCTCTTTATAGATGACATCAATGGATATGTCACCCCTCTTTATAGATGATATCAATGGATATGTCACCCCTCTTTATAGATGATATCAATGGATATGTCACCTCTCTTCATGATATCAATGATCAATGGATATGTCACCCCTCTTTTTAGATGATATCAATGGATATGTCACCCCTCTTAATAGATGATATCAATGGATATGTCACCCCTCTTTATAGATGATATCAATGGATATGTCACCCCTCTTTATAGATGATATCAATGGATATGTAACCCCTCTTTATAGATGATATCAATGGATATGTCACCCCTCTTTATAGATGATATCAATGGATATGTCACCCCTCGTTATAGATGATATCAATGGATATGTCACCCCTCTTTATAGATGATATCAATGGATATGTCACCCCTCTTTATTGATGATATCAATGGATATGTCACCCCTCTTTATAGATGATATCAATGGATATGTCACCCCTCTTTATAGATGATATCAATGGATATGTCACCCTTCTTTATAGATGATATCAATGGATATGTCACCCCTCTTTATAGATGATATCAATGGATATGTCACCCCTCTTTATAGATGATATCAATGGATATGTCACCCCTCTTTATAGATGATATCAATGGATATGTGACCCCTCTTCATAGATGATATCAATGGATATGTCACCCCTCTTTATTGATGATATCAATGGATATGTCACCCCTCTTTATAGATGATATCAATGGATATGTCACCCCTCTTTATAGATGATATCAATGGATATGTCACCCCTCTTTATAGATGATATCAATGGATATGTCACCCCTCTTTATAGATGATATCAATGGATATGTCACCCCTCTTTATAGATGATATCAATGGATATGTCACCCCTCTTTATAGATGATATCAATGGATATGTCACCCCTCTTCATAGATGATATCAATGAGCAATGGATATGTCACCTCTCTTTATAGATGATATCAATGGATATGTCACCCCTCTTTATAGATGATATCAATGGATATGTCACCCCTCTTTATAGATGATATCAATGGATATGTCACCCCTCTTTATAGATGATATCAATGGATATGTCACCCCTCTTTATAGATGATATCAATGGAAATGTCACCCCTCTTTATAGATGATATCAATGGATATGTCACCCCTCTTTATAGATGATATCAATGGATATGTCACCCCTTTTTATAGATGATATCAATGGATATGTTACCCCTCTTTATAGATGATATCAATGGATATGTCACCCCTCTTTATAGATGAAATCAATGGATATGTCACCCCTCTTTATAGATGATATCAATGGATATGTCACCCCTCTTTATAGATGATATCAATGGATATGTCACCTCTCTTCATGATATCAATGATCAATGGATATGTCACCCCTCTTTATAGATGATATCAATGGATATGTAACCCCTCTTTATAGATGATATCAATGGATATGTCACCCCTCTTTATAGATGATATCAATGGATATGTCACCCCTCGTTATAGATGATATCAATGGATATGTCACCCCTCTTTATAGATGATATCAATGGATATGTCACCCCTCTTTATTGATGATATCAATGGATATGTCACCCCTCTTTATAGATGATATCAATGGATATGTCACCCCTCTTTATAGATGATATCAATGGATATGTCACCCCTCTTTATAGATGATATCAATGGATATGTCACCCCTCTTTATAGATGATATCAATGGATATGTCACCCCTCTTTATAGATGATATCAATGGATATGTGACCCCTCTTTATAGATGATATCAATGGATATGTCACCCCTCTTTATAGATGATATCAATGGATATGTCACCCCTCTTTATAGATGATATCAATGGATATGTCACCCCTCTTTATAGATGATATCAATGGATATGTCACCCCTCTTTATAGATGATATCAATGGATATGTAACCCCTCTTTATAGATGATATTAATGGATATGTCACCCCTCTTTATAGATGATATCAATGGATATGTCACCCCTCTTTATAGATGATATCAATGGATATGTCACCCCTCTTTATAGATGATATCAATGGATATGTCACCCCTCTTTATAGATGGTATCAATGGATATGTCACCCCTCTATATAGATGATATCAATGGATATGTCACCCTCTTTATAGATGATATCAATGGATATGTCACCCCTCTTTATAGATGATATCAATGGATATGTCACCCCTCTTCATAGATGATATCAATGGATATGTCACCCCTTTTAATAGATGATATCAATGGATATGTCACCCCTCTTTATAGATGATATCAATAGATATGTCAACCCTCTTTATAGATGATATCAATGGATATGTCACCACTCTTTATAGATGATATCAATGGATATGTCACCCCTCTTTATAGATGATATCAATGGATATGTCACCCCTCTTTATAAATGATATCAATGGATATGTCACCTCTCTTTATAAATGATATCAATGGATATGTCACCCCTCTTTATAGATGATATCAATGGATATGTCACCCCTCTTTATAGATGATATCAATGGATATGTCACCCCTCTTTATAGATGATATCAATGGATATCTCACCCCTCTTTATAGATGATATCAATGGATATGTCACCCCTCTTTATAGATGATATCAATGGATATGTCACCCCTCTTTATAGATGATATCAATGGATATGTCACCCCTCTTTATAGATGATATCAAAGGATATGTCACCCCTCTTTAAAGATGATATTAATGAATATGTCACCCCTCTTTATAGATGATATCAATGGATATGTCACCTCTCTTTATAGATGATATCAATGAATATGTCATCCCTCTTTATAGAAGATATCAATGGATATGTCACCCCTCTTTATAGATGATATCAATGAATATGTCACCCTCTTTATAGATGATATCAATGGATATGTCACCCCTTTTCATAGATGATATCAATGATCAATGGATATGTCACCCCTCTTTTTAGATGATATCAATAGATATGTCACCCCTCTTAATAGATGATATCAATGGATATGTCACCCCTCTTTTTAGATGACATCAATGGATATGTCACCCCTCTTTATAGATGATATCAATGGATATGTCACCCCTCTTTATAGATGATAGCAATGGATATGTCACCCCTCTTCATAGATGATATCAATGATCAATGGATATGTCACCCCTCTTTTTAGATGATATCAATGGATATGTCACCCCTCTTAATAGATGATATCAATGGATATGTCACCCCTCTTTATAGATGATATCAATGGATATGTCACCCCTCTTCATAGATGTTATCAATGGATATGTCACCCCTCTTTATTGATGATATCAATGGATATGTCACCCCACTTTATAGATGATATCAATGGATATGTCACCCCTCTTTATAGATGATATCAATGGATATGTCACCCCTCTTTATAGATGATATCAATGGATATGTCACCCCTCTTTATAGATGATATCAATGGATATGTCACCACTCTTTATAGATGATATCAATGGATATGTCACCCCTCTTTATAGATCATATCAATGGATATGTCACCCCTCTTCATAGATGATATCAATGATCAATGGATATGTCACCTCTCTTTATAGATGATATCAATGGATATGTCACCCCTCTTTATAGATGATATCAATGGATATGTCACCCCTCTTTATAGATGATATCAATGGATATGTCACCCCTCTTTATAGATGATATCAATGGATATGTCACCCCTCTTTATAGATGATATCAATGGAAATGTCACCCCTCTTTATAGATGATATCAATGGATATGTCACCCCTCTTTATAGATGATATCAATGGATATGTCACCCCTCTTTATAGATGATATCAATGGATATGTTACCCCTCTTTATAGATGATATCAATGGATATGTCACCCCTCTTCATAGATGATATCAATGATCAATGGATATGTCACCCCTCTTTTTAGATGATATCAATGGATATGTCACCCCTCTTAATAGATGATATCAATGGATATGTCACCCCTCTTTATAGATGATATCAATGGATATGTCACCCCTCTTCATAGATGATATCAATGGATATGTCACCCCTCTTTATTGATGATATCAATGGATATGTCACCCCTCTTTATAGATGATATCAATGGATATGTCACTCTCTTTATAGATCATATCAATGGATATGTCACCCCTCTTCATAGATGATATCAATGATCAATGGATATGTCACCTCTCTTTATAGATGATATCAATGGATATGTCACCCCTCTTTATAGATGATATCAATGGATATGTCACCCCTCTTTATAGATGATATCAATGGATATGTCACCTCTCTTTACAGATGATATCAATGGATATGTCACCCCTCTTTATAGATGATATCAATGGAAATGTCACCCCTCTTTATAGATGATATCAATGGATATGTCACCCCTCTTTATAGATGATATCAATGGATATGTCACCCCTCTTTATAGATGATATCAATGGATATGTTACCCCTCTTTATAGATGATATCAATGGATATGTCACCCCTCTTTATAGATGATAGCAATGGATATGTCACCCCTCTTCATAGATGATATCAATGATCAATGGATATGTCACCCCTCTTTTTAGATGATATCAATGGATATGTCACCCCTCTTAATAGATGATATCAATGGATATGTCACCCCTCTTTATAGATGATATCAATGGATATGTCACCCCTCTTCATAGATGATATCAATGGATATGTCACCCATCTTTATTGATGATATCAATGGATATGTCACCCCTCTTTATAGATGATATCAATGGATATGTCACCCCTCTTTATAGATGATATCAATGGATATGTCACCCCTCTTTATAGATGATATCAATGGATATGTCACCCCTCTTTATAGATGATATCAATGGATATGTCACCCCTCTTTATAGATGATATCAATGGATATGTCACCCCTCTTTATAGATGATATCAATGGATATGTCACCCCTCTTCATAGATGATATCAATGATCAATGGATATGTCACCTCTCTTTATAGATGATATCAATGGATATGTCACCCCTCTTTATAGATGATATCAATGGATATGTCACCCCTCTTTATAGATGATATCAATGGATATGTCACCCCTCTTTATAGATGATATCAATGGATATGTCACCCCTCTTTATAGATGATATCAATGGAAATGTCACCCCTCTTTATAGATGATATCAATGGATATGTCACCCCTCTTTATAGATGACATCAATGGATATGTCACCCCTCTTTATAGATGATATCAATGGATATGTCACCCCTCTTTATAGATGATAGCAATGGATATGTCACCCCTCTTCATAGATGATATCAATGATCAATGGATATGTCACCCCTCTTTTTAGATGATATCAATGGATATGTCACCCCTCTTAATAGATGATATCAATGGATATGTCACCCCTCTTTATAGATGATATCAATGGATATGTCACCCCTCTTCATAGATGATATCAATGGATATGTCACCCCTCTTTATTGATGATATCAATGGATATGTCACCCCACTTTATAGATGATATCAATGGATATGTCACCCCTCTTTATAGATGATATCAATGGATATGTCACCCCTCTTTATAGATGATATCAATGGATATGTCACCCCTCTTTATAGATGATATCAATGGATATGTCACCCCTCTTTATAGATGATATCAATGGATATGTCACCCCTCTTTATAGATCATATCAATGGATATGTCACCCCTCTTCATAGATGATATCAATGATCAATGGATATGTCACCTCTCTTTATAGATGATATCAATGGATATGTCACCCCTCTTTATAGATGATATCAATGGATATGTCACCCCTCTTTATAGATGATATCAATGGATATGTCACCCCTCTTTATAGATGATATCAATGGATATGTCACCCCTCTTTATAGATGATATCAATGGAAATGTCACCCCTCTTTATAGATGATATCAATGGATATGTCACCCCTCTTTATAGATGATATCAATGGATATGTCACCACTCTTTATAGATGATATCAATGGATATGTTACCCCTCTTTATAGATGATATCAATGGATATGTCACCCCTCTTTATAGATGACATCAATGGATATGTCACCCCTCTTTATAGATGATATCAATGGATATGTCACCCTTCTTTATAGATGATAGCAATGGATATGTCACCCCTCTTCATAGATGATATCAATGATCAATGGATATGTCACCCCTCTTTTTAGATGATATCAATGGATATGTCACCCCTCTTAATAGATGATATCAATGGATATGTCACCCCTCTTTATAGATGATATCAATGGATATGTCACCCCTCTTCATAGATGATATCAATGGATATGTCACCCCTCTTTATTGATGATATCAATGGATATGTCACCCCTCTTTATAGATGATATCAATGGATATGTCACCCCTCTTTATAGATGATATCAATGGATATGTCACCCCTCTTTATAGATGATATCAATGGATATGTCACCCCTCTTTATAGATGATATCAATGGATATGTCACCCCTCTTCATAGATGATATCAATGATCAATGGATATGTCACCCCTCTTTTTAGATGATATCAATGGATATGTCACCCCTCTTAATAGATGATATCAATGGATATGTCACCCCTCTTTATAGATGATATCAATGGATATGTCACCCCTCTTCATAGATGTTATCAATGGATATGTCACCCCTCTTTATTGATGATATCAATGGATATGTCACCCCACTTTATAGATGATATCAATGGATATGTCACCCCTCTTTATAGATGATATCAATGGATATGTCACCCCTCTTTATAGATGATATCAATGGATATGTCACCCCTCTTTATAGATGATATCAATGGATATGTCACCCCTCTTTATAGATGATATCAATGGATATGTCACCCCTCTTTATAGATCATATCAATGGATATGTCACCCCTCTTCATAGATGATATCAATGATCAATGGATATGTCACCTCTCTTTATAGATGATATCAATGGATATGTCACCCCTCTTTATAGATGATATCAATGGATATGTCACCCCTCTTTATAGATGATATCAATGGATATGTCACCCCTCTTTATAGATGATATCAATGGATATGTCACCCCTCTTTATAGATGATATCAATGGAAATGTCACCCCTCTTTATAGATGATATCAATGGATATGTCACCCCTCTTTATAGATGATATCAATGGATATGTCACCCCTCTTTATAGATGATATCAATGGATATGTTACCCCTCTTTATAGATGATATCAATGATCAATGGATATGTCACCCCTCTTTTTAGATGATATCAATGGATATGTCACCCCTCTTAATAGATGATATCAATGGATATGTCACCCCTCTTTATTGATGATATCAATGGATATGTCACCCCTCTTTATTGATGATATCAATGGATATGTCACCCCTCTTTATAGATGATATCAATGGATATGTCACCCCTCTTTATAGATGATATCAATGGATATGTCACCCCTCTTTATAGATGATATCAATGGATATGTCACCCCTCTTTATAGATGATATCAATGGATATGTCACCCCTCTTTATAGATGATATCAATGGATATGTCACCCCTCTTTATAGATGATATCAATGGATATGTCACCCCTCTTCATAGATGATATCAATGATCAATGGATATGTCACCTCTCTTTATAGATGATATCAATGGATATGTCACCCCTCTTTATAGATGATATCAATAGATATGTCACCCCTCTTTATAGATGATATCAATGGATATGTCACCCCTCTTTATAGATGATATCAATGGATATGTCACCCCTCTTTATAGATGATATCAATGGAAATGTCACCCCTCTTTATAGATGATATCAATGGATATGTCACCCCTCTTTATAGATGACATCAATGGATATGTCACCCCTCTTTATAGATGATATCAATGGATATGTCACCCCTCTTTATAGATGATAGCAATGGATATGTCACCCCTCTTCATAGATGATATCAATGATCAATGGATATGTCACCCCTCTTTTTAGATGATATCAATGGATATGTCACCCCTCTTAATAGATGATATCAATGGATATGTCACCCCTCTTTATTGATGATATCAATGGATATGTCACCCCTCTTTATTGATGATATCAATGGATATGTCACCCCTCTTTATAGATGATATCAATGGATATGTCACCCCTCTTTATAGATGATATCAATGGATATGTCACCCCTCTTTATAGATGATATCAATGGATATGTCACCCCTCTTTATAGATGATATCAATGGATATGTCACCCCTCTTTATAGATGATATCAATGGATATGTCACCCCTCTTTATAGATGATATCAATGGATATGTCACCCCTCTTCATAGATGATATCAATGATCAATGGATATGTCACCTCTCTTTATAGATGATATCAATGGATATGTCACCCCTCTTTATTGATGATATCAATAGATATGTCACCCCTCTTTATAGATGATATCAATGGATATGTCACCCCTCTTTATAGATGATATCAATGGATATGTCACCCCTCTTTATAGATGATATCAATGGAAATGTCACCCCTCTTTATAGATGATATCAATGGATATGTCACCCCTCTTTATAGATGACATCAATGGATATGTCACCCCTCTTTATAGATGATATCAATGGATATGTCACCCCTCTTTATAGATGATAGCAATGGATATGTCACCCCTCTTCATTGATGATATCAATGATCAATGGATATGTCACCCCTCTTTTTAGATGATATCAATGGATATGTCACCCCTCTTAATAGATGATATCAATGGATATGTCACCCCTCTTTATAGATGATATCAATGGATATGTCACCCCTCTTCATAGATGATATCAATGGATATGTCACCCCTCTTTATTGATGATATCAATGGATATGTCACCCCACTTTATAGATAATATCAATGGATATGTCACCCCTCTTTATAGATGATATCAATGGATATGTCACCCCTCTTTATAGATGATATCAATGGATATGTCACCCCTCTTTATAGATGATATCAATGGATATGTCACCCCTCTTTATAGATGATATCAATGGATATGTCACCCCTCTTTATAGATCATATCAATGGATATGTCACCCCTCTTCATAGATGATATCAATGATCAATGGATATGTCACCTCTCTTTATAGATGATATCAATGGATATGTCACCCCTCTTTATTGATGATATCAATGGATATGTCACCCCTCTTTATAGATGATATCAATGGATATGTCACCCCTCTTTATAGATGATATCAATGGATATGTCACCCCTCTTTATAGATGATATCAATGGAAATGTCACCCCTCTTTATAGATGATATCAATGGATATGTCACCCCTCTTTATAGATGATATCAATGGATATGTCACCACTCTTTATAGATGATATCAATGGATATGTTACCCCTCTTTATAGATGATATCAATGGATATGTCACCCCTCTTTATAGATGACATCAATGGATATGTCACCCCTCTTTATAGATGATATCAATGGATATGTCACCCCTCTTTATAGATGATAGCAATGGATATGTCACCCCTCTTCATAGATGATATCAATGATCAATGGATATGTCACCCCTCTTTTTAGATGATATCAATGGATATGTCACCCCTCTTAATAGATGATATCAATGGATATGTCACCCCTCTTTATAGATGATATCAATGGATATGTCACCCCTCTTCATAGATGATATCAATGGATATGTCACCCCTCTTTATTGATGATATCAATGGATATGTCACCCCACTTTATAGATGATATCAATGGATATGTCACCCCTCTTTATAGATGATATCAATGGATATGTCACCCCTCTTTATAGATGATATCAATGGATATGTCACCACTCTTTATAGATGATATCAATGGATATGTCACCCCTCTTTATAGATGATATCAATGGATATGTCACCCCTCTTTATAGATCATATCAATGGATATGTCACCCCTCTTCATAGATGATATCAATGATCAATGGATATGTCACCTCTCTTTATAGATGATATCAATGGATATGTCACCCCTCTTTATAGATGATATCAATGGATATGTCACCCCTCTTTATAGATGATATCAATGGATATGTCACCCCTCTTTATAGATGATATCAATGGATATGTCACCCCTCTTTATAGATGATATCAATGGAAATGTCACCCCTCTTTATAGATGATATCAATGGATATGTCACCCCTCTTTATAGATGATATCAATGGATATGTCACCACTCTTTATAGATGATATCAATGGATATGTTACCCCTCTTTATAGATGATATCAATGGATATGTCACCCCTCTTTATAGATGACATCAATGGATATGTCACCCCTCTTTATAGATGATATCAATGGATATGTCACCCTTCTTTATAGATGATAGCAATGGATATGTCACCCCTCTTCATAGATGATATCAATGATCAATGGATATGTCACCCCTCTTTTTAGATGATATCAATGGATATGTCACCCCTCTTAATAGATGATATCAATGGATATGTCACCCCTCTTTATAGATGATATCAATGGATATGTCACCCCTCTTCATAGATGATATCAATGGATATGTCACCCCTCTTTATTGATGATATCAATGGATATGTCACCCCTCTTTATAGATGATATCAATGGATATGTCACCCCTCTTTATAGATGATATCAATGGATATGTCACCCCTCTTTATAGATGATATCAATGGATATGTCACCCCTCTTTATAGATGATATCAATGGATATGTCACCCCTCTTCATAGATGATATCAATGATCAATGGATATGTCACCCCTCTTTTTAGATGATATCAATGGATATGTCACCCCTCTTAATAGATGATATCAATGGATATGTCACCCCTCTTTATAGATGATATCAATGGATATGTCACCCCTCTTCATAGATGTTATCAATGGATATGTCACCCCTCTTTATTGATGATATCAATGGATATGTCACCCCACTTTATAGATGATATCAATGGATATGTCACCCCTCTTTATAGATGATATCAATGGATATGTCACCCCTCTTTATAGATGATATCAATGGATATGTCACCCCTCTTTATAGATGATATCAATGGATATGTCACCCCTCTTTATAGATGATATCAATGGATATGTCACCCCTCTTTATAGATCATATCAATGGATATGTCACCCCTCTTCATAGATGATATCAATGATCAATGGATATGTCACCTCTCTTTATAGATGATATCAATGGATATGTCACCCCTCTTTATAGATGATATCAATGGATATGTCACCCCTCTTTATAGATGATATCAATGGATATGTCACCCCTCTTTATAGATGATATCAATGGATATGTCACCCCTCTTTATAGATGATATCAATGGAAATGTCACCCCTCTTTATAGATGATATCAATGGATATGTCACCCCTCTTTATAGATGATATCAATGGATATGTCACCCCTCTTTATAGATGATATCAATGGATATGTTACCCCTCTTTATAGATGATATCAATGGATATGTCACCCCTCTTCATAGATGATATCAATGATCAATGGATATGTCACCCCTCTTTTTAGATGATATCAATGGATATGTCACCCCTCTTAATAGATGATATCAATGGATATGTCACCCCTCTTTATTGATGATATCAATGGATATGTCACCCCTCTTTATTGATGATATCAATGGATATGTCACCCCTCTTTATAGATGATATCAATGGATATGTCACCCCTCTTTATAGATGATATCAATGGATATGTCACCCCTCTTTATAGATGATATCAATGGATATGTCACCCCTCTTTATAGATGATATCAATGGATATGTCACCCCTCTTTATAGATGATATCAATGGATATGTCACCCCTCTTTATAGATGATATCAATGGATATGTCACCCCTCTTCATAGATGATATCAATGATCAATGGATATGTCACCTCTCTTTATAGATGATATCAATGGATATGTCACCCCTCTTTATAGATGATATCAATGGATATGTCACCCCTCTTTATAGATGATATCAATGGATATGTCACCCCTCTTTATAGATGATATCAATGGATATGTCACCCCTCTTTATAGATGATATCAATGGAAATGTCACCCCTTTTTATAGATGATATCAATGGATATGTCACCCCTCTTTATAGATGACATCAATGGATATGTCACCCCTCTTTATAGATGATATCAATGGATATGTCACCCCTCTTTATAGATGATAGCAATGGATATGTCACCCCTCTTCATAGATGATATCAATGATCAATGGATATGTCACCCCTCTTTTTAGATGATATCAATGGATATGTCACCCCTCTTAATAGATGATATCAATGGATATGTCACCCCTCTTTATAGATGATATCAATGGATATGTCACCCCTCTTCATAGATGATATCAATGGATATGTCACCCCTCTTTATTGATGATATCAATGGATATGTCACCCCACTTTATAGATGATATCAATGGATATGTCACCCCTCTTTATAGATGATATCAATGGATATGTCACCCCTCTTTATAGATGATATCAATGGATATGTCACCCCTCTTTATAGATGATATCAATGGATATGTCACCCCTCTTTATAGATGATATCAATGGATATGTCACCCCTCTTTATAGATCATATCAATGGATATGTCACCCCTCTTCATAGATGATATCAATGATCAATGGATATGTCACCTCTCTTTATAGATGATATCAATGGATATGTCACCCCTCTTTATTGATGATATCAATGGATATGTCACCCCTCTTTATAGATGATATCAATGGATATGTCACCCCTCTTTATAGATGATATCAATGGAAATGTCACCCCTCTTTATAGATGATATCAATGGATATGTCACCCCTCTTTATAGATGATATCAATGGATATGTCACCACTCTTTATAGATGATATCAATGGATATGTTACCCCTCTTTATAGATGATATCAATGGATATGTCACCCCTCTTTATAGATGACATCAATGGATATGTCACCCCTCTTTATAGATGATATCAATGGATATGTCACCCTTCTTTATAGATGATAGCAATGGATATGTCACCCCTCTTCATAGATGATATCAATGATCAATGGATATGTCACCCCTCTTTTTAGATGATATCAATGGATATGTCACCCCTCTTAATAGATGATATCAATGGATATGTCACCCCTCTTTATAGATGATATCAATGGATATGTCACCCCTCTTTATAGATGATATCAATGGATATGTAACCCCTCTTTATAGATGATATCAATGGATATGTCACCCCTCTTTATAGATGATATCAATGGATATGTCACCCCTCTTTATTGATGATATCAATGGATATGTCACCCCTCTTTATAGATGATATCAATGGATATGTCACCCCTCTTTATAGATGATATCAATGGATATGTCACCCCTCTTTATAGATGATATCAATGGATATGTCACCCCTCTTTATAGATGATATCAATGGATATGTCACCCCTCTTTATAGATGATATCAATGGATATGTCACCCCTCTTTATAGATGATATCAATGGATATGTCACCCCTCTTCATAGATGATATCAATGATCAATGGATATGTCACCTCTCTTTATAGATGATATCAATGGATATGTCACCCCTCTTTATAGATGATATCAATGGATATGTCACCCCTCTTTATAGATGATATCAATGGATATGTCACCCCTCTTTTTAGATGATATCAATGGATATGTCACCCCTCTTTATAGATGATATCAATGGAAATGTCACCCCTCTTTATAGATGATATCAATGGATATGTCACCCCTCTTTATAGATGATATCAATGGATATGTCACCCCTTTTTATAGATGATATCAATGGATATGTTACCCCTCTTTATAGATGATATCAATGGATATGTCACCCCTCTTTATAGATGACATCAATGGATATGTCACCCCTCTTTATAGATGATATCAATGGATATGTCACCCCTCTTTATAGATGATATCAATGGATATGTCACCTCTCTTCATGATATCAATGATCAATGGATATGTCACCCCTCTTTTTAGATGATATCAATGGATATGTCACCCCTCTTAATAGATGATATCAATGGATATGTCACCCCTCTTTATAGATGATATCAATGGATATGTCACCCCTCTTTATAGATGATATCAATGGATATGTAACCCCTCTTTATAGATGATATCAATGGATATGTCACCCCTCTTTATAGATGATATCAATGGATATGTCACCCCTCGTTATAGATGATATCAATGGATATGTCACCCCACTTTATAGATGATATCAATGGATATGTCACCCCTCTTTATAGATGATATCAATGGATATGTCACCCCTCTTTATAGATGATATCAATGGATATGTCACCCCTCTTTATAGATGATATCAATGGATATGTCACCCCTCTTTATAGATCATATCAATGGATATGTCACCCCTCTTCATAGATGATATCAATGATCAATGGATATGTCACCTCTCTTTATAGATGATATCAATGGATATGTCACCCCTCTTTATTGATGATATCAATGGATATGTCACCCCTCTTTATAGATGATATCAATGGATATGTTACCCCTCTTTATAGATGATATCAATGGATATGTCACCCCTCTTTATAGATGACATCAATGGATATGTCACCCCTCTTTATAGATGATATCAATGGATATGTCACCCTTCTTTATAGATGATAGCAATGGATATGTCACCCCTCTTCATAGATGATATCAATGATCAATGGATATGTCACCCCTCTTTTTAGATGATATCAATGGATATGTCACCCCTCTTAATAGATTATATCAATGGATATGTCACCCCTCTTTATAGATGATATCAAAGGATATGTCACCCCTCTTTATAGATGATATCAATGGATATGTAACCCCTCTTTATAGATGATATCAATGGATATGTCACACCTCTTTATAGATGATATCAATGGATATGTCACCCCTCTTTATTGATGATATCAATGGATATGTCACCCCTCTTTATAGATGATATCAATGGATATGTCACCCCTCTTTATAGATGATATCAATGGATATGTCACCCCTCTTTATAGATGATATCAATGGATATGTCACCCCTCTTTATAGATGATATCAATGGATATGTCACCCCTCTTTATAGATGATATCAATGGATATGTCACCCCTCTTTATAGATGATATCAATGGATATGTCACCCCTCTTCATAGATGATATCAATGATCAATGGATATGTCACCTCTCTTTATAGATGATATCAATGGATATGTCACCCCTCTTTATAGATGATATCAATGGATATGTCACCCCTCTTTATAGATGATATCAATGGATATGTCACCCCTCTTTTTAGATGATATCAATGGATATGTCACCCCTCTTTATAGATGATATCAATGGAAATGTCACCCCTCTTTATAGATGATATCAATGGATATGTCACCCCTCTTTATAGATGATATCAATGGATATGTCACCCCTTTTTATAGATGATATCAATGGATATGTTACCCCTCTTTATAGATGATATCAATGGATATGTCACCCCTCTTTATAGATGACATCAATGGATATGTCACCCCTCTTTATAGATGATATCAATGGATATGTCACCCCTCTTTATAGATGATATCAATGGATATGTCACCTCTCTTCATGATATCAATGATCAATGGATATGTCACCCCTCTTTTTAGATGATATCAATGGATATGTCACCCCTCTTAATAGATGATATCAATGGATATGTCACCCCTCTTTATAGATGATATCAATGGATATGTCACCCCTCTTTATAGATGATATCAATGGATATGTAACCCCTCTTTATAGATGATATCAATGGATATGTCACCCCTCTTTATAGATGATATCAATGGATATGTCACCCCTCGTTATAGATGATATCAATGGATATGTCACCCCTCTTTATAGATGATATCAATGGATATGTCACCCCTCTTTATTGATGATATCAATGGATATGTCACCCCTCTTTATAGATGATATCAATGGATATGTCACCCCTCTTTATAGATGATATCAATGGATATGTCACCCCTCTTTATAGATGATATCAATGGATATGTCACCCCTCTTTATAGATGATATCAATGGATATGTCACCCCTCTTTATAGATGATATCAATGGATATGTCACCCCTCTTTATAGATGATATCAATGGATATGTGACCCCTCTTCATAGATGATATCAATGGATATGTCACCCCTCTTTATTGATGATATCAATGGATATGTCACCCCTCTTTATAGATGATATCAATGGATATGTCACCCCTCTTTATAGATGATATCAATGGATATGTCACCCCTCTTTATAGATGATATCAATGGATATGTCACCCCTCTTTATAGATGATATCAATGGATATGTCACCCCTCTTTATAGATGATATCAATGGATATGTCACCCCTCTTTATAGATGATATCAATGGATATGTCACCCCTCTTCATAGATGATATCAATGATCAATGGATATGTCACCTCTCTTTATAGATGATATCAATGGATATGTCACCCCTCTTTATAGATGATATCAATGGATATGTCACCCCTCTTTATAGATGATATCAATGGATATGTCACCCCTCTTCATAGATGATATCAATGGATATGTCACCCCTCTTTATAGATGATATCAATGGAAATGTCACCCCTCTTTATAGATGATATCAATGGATATGTCACCCCTCTTTATAGATGATATCAATGGATATGTCACCCCTTTTTATAGATGATATCAATGGATATGTTACCCCTCTTTATAGATGATATCAATGGATATGTCACCCCTCTTTATAGATGACATCAATGGATATGTCACTCCTCTTTATAGATCATATCAATGGATATGTCACCCCTCTTTATAGATGATATCAATGGATATGTCACCTCTCTTCATGATATCAATGATCAATGGATATGTCACCCCTCTTTTTAGATGATATCAATGGATATGTCACCCCTCTTAATAGATGATATCAATGGATATGTCACCCCTCTTTATAGATGATATCAATGGATATGTCACCCCTCTTTATAGATGATATCAATGGATATGTAACCCCTCTTTATAGATGATATCAATGGATATGTCACCCCTCTTTATAGATGATATCAATGGATATGTCACCCCTCTTTATAGATGATATCAATGGATATGTCACCCCTCGTTATAGATGATATCAATGGATATGTCACCCCTCTTTATAGATGATATCAATGGATATGTCACCCCTCTTTATTGATGATATCAATGGATATGTCACCCCTCTTTATAGATGATATCAATGGATATGTCACCCCTCTTTATAGATGATATCAATGGATATGTCACCCCTCTTTATAGATGATATCAATGGATATGTCACCCCTCTTTATAGATGATATCAATGGATATGTCACCCCTCTTTATAGATGATATCAATGGATATGTGACCCCTCTTTATAGATGATATCAATGGATATGTCACCCCTCTTTATAGATGATATCAATGGATATGTCACCCCTCTTTATAGATGATATCAATGGATATGTCACCCCTCTTTATAGATGATATCAATGGATATGTCACCCCTCTTTATAGATGATATCAATGGATATGTCACCCCTCTTTATAGATGATATTAATGGATATGTCACCCCTCTTTATAGATGATATCAATGGATATGTCACCCCTCTTTATAGATGATATCAATGGATATGTCACCCCTCTTTATAGATGATATCAATGGATATGTCACCCCTCTTTATAGATGGTATCAATGGATATGTCACCCCTCTATATAGATGATATCAATGGATATGTCACCCTCTTTATAGATGATATCAATGGATATGTCACCCCTCTTTATAGATGATATCAATGGATATGTCACCCCTCTTCATAGATGATATCAATGGATATGTCACCCCTTTTAATAGATGATATCAATGGATATGTCACCCCTCTTTATAGATGATATCAATAGATATGTCAACCCTCTTTATAGATGATATCAATGGATATGTCACCCCTCTTTATAGATGATATCAATGGATATGTCACCCCTCTTTATAGATGATATCAATGGATATGTCACCCCTCTTTATAGATGATATCAATGGATATGTCACCCCTCTTTATAGATGATATCAATGGATATGTCACCCCTCTTTATAGATGATATCAATGGATATGTCACCCCTCTTTATAGATGATATCAATGGATATGTCACCCCTCTTTATAGATGATATCAATGGATATCTCACCCCTCTTTATAGATGATATCAATGGATATGTCACCCCTCTTTATAGATGATATCAATGGATATGTCACCCCTCTTTATAGATGATATCAATGGATATGTCACCCCTCTTTATAGATGATATCAAAGGATATGTCACCCCTCTTTATAGATGATATTAATGAATATGTCACCCCTCTTTATAGATGATATCAATGGATATGTCACCTCTCTTTATAGATGATATCAATGAATATGTCATCCCTCTTTATAGAAGATATCAATGGATATGTCACCCCTCTTTATAGATGATATCAATGAATATGTCACCCCTCTTTATAGATGATATCAATGGATATGTCACCCCTTTTCATAGATGATATCAATGATCAATGGATATGTCACCCCTCTTTTTAGATGATATCAATGGATATGTCACCCCTCTTAATAGATGATATCAATGGATATGTCACCCCTCTTTATAGATGACATCAATGGATATGTCACCCCTCTTTATAGATGATATCAATGGATATGTCACCCCTCTTTATAGATGATAGCAATGGATATGTCACCCCTCTTCATAGATGATATCAATGATCAATGGATATGTCACCCCTCTTTTTAGATGATATCAATGGATATGTCACCCCTCTTAATAGATGATATCAATGGATATGTCACCCCTCTTTATAGATGATATCAATGGATATGTCACCCCTCTTCATAGATGATATCAATGGATATGTCACCCCTCTTTATTGATGATATCAATGGATATGTCACCCCACTTTATAGATGATATCAATGGATATGTCACCCCTCTTTATAGATGATATCAATGGATATGTCAACCCTCTTTATAGATGATATCAATGGATATGTCACCCCTCTTTATAGATGATATCAATGGATATGTCACCCCTCTTTATAGATGATATCAATGGATATGTCACCCCTCTTTATAGATGATATCAATGGATATGTCACCCCTCTTCATAGATGATATCAATGATCAATGGATATGTCACCTCTCTTTATAGATGATATCAATGGATATGTCACCCCTCTTTATAGATGATATCAATGGATATGTCACCCCTCTTTATAGATGATATCAATGGATATGTCACCCCTCTTTATAGATGATATCAATGGATATGTCACCCCTCTTTATAGATGATATCAATGGAAATGTCACCCCTCTTTATAGATGATATCAATGGATATGTCACCCCTCTTTATAGAAGATATCAATGGATATGTCACCCCTCTTTATAGATGATATCAATGGATATGTTACCCCTCTTTATAGATGATATCAATGGATATGTCACCCCTCTTTATAGATGACATCAATGGATATGTCACCCCTCTTCATAGATGATATCAATGATCAATGGATATGTCACCCCTCTTTTTAGATGATATCAATGGATATGTCACCCCTCTTAATAGATGATATCAATGGATATGTCACCCCTCTTTATAGATGATATCAATGGATATGTCACCCCTCTTAATAGATGATATCAATGGATATGTCACCCCTCTTTATAGATGATATCAATGGATATGTCACCCCTCTTTATAGATATCAATGGATATGTCACCCCTCTTCATAGATGATATCAATGGAAATGTCACCCCTCTTTATAGATGATATCAATGGATATGTCACCCCTCTTTATAGATGATATCAATGGATATGTCACCCCTCTTTATAGATGATATCAATGGATATGTCACCCCTCTTTATAGATGATATCAATGGATATGTCACCCCTCTTTATAGATGATATCAATGGATATGTCACCCCTCTTTATAGATGATTTCAATGGATATGTCTATATAGATGCTATTAATGGATATATCTAACCCTCCCCCCCCCCCTCGTTCATATAGATGATATCAATGAATATGTCTAAAACAACCACCCCCACCCCACCCCGTCTGTATAGATGATATCAATGAAAATGTCCCAAACAAACCCTGCTATTCATTATTTCTGAAAACCACCAACCTGCTCCAAGTCACTTACAAACTTTACCACATAATGTTGTATTGACACCACCACACCATGAGTGGTATTCGAGCACACAACATTAGTGGTGATAGGCTCTGATCACGTTGGTAGTTGTAAATCACGAATACGACGGGCTCTTATTCATTTACACATTGGACATTGGTAATATATGTAATGCTTGGACAATGAATTCACATTGGACATTGGTAATATATGTAATGCTTGGACAATGAATTCACATTGGACATTGGTAATATATGTAATGCTTGGACAATGAATTCACATTGGACATTGGTAATATATGTAATGCTTGGACAATGAATTCACATTGGACATTGGTAATATATGCAATGCTTGGACAATGAATTCCGCGTAAATGTGTTTTCCGGTTGTTGACTGATTTTGTCTGTTTATATACTTATATGAGTTTTGACTTTCCTTTTGGAAGATTGTTCGGACTTCGTTAATTTTGTTATTACCCTTATTTACAGTGGTATTGGTATAATAAGATTATTTGCTTACAGATCAAACTACTTACATACATATCTGTGGTCTCTATGTTTGCATTTTTCTGGAGTAGAAACTGCACGATAGATAAATGACCCCTCTGGGCAGCATAATGTAACGGTGTGCGACTCTAAAATAACATTATAATAAAGATAACAACACAATGTAAACGACTACGTAAGACGAGTGTGAAACACGCTCAATAACAGAGATAAATGAAGGATACATACATAGTGACGTATCGTTTAGGTTTATGGTAAAAGAGAAAGAATTGTTGCTCGGTCAATATTTGTACATGATAGTTAAGATGTTAAGTAATCATGACAAAAGACACATCTTCTTTAGTAATGTATATTGAACAAACACCCATAGCACTAATCTCGTAGACAAGAAATATTGATTCAAGCAAAAATATCACTCAATCATAAATTGAAAATTGTTGTATACCCATCAATAAATATTGGTTACTGTAACGCAGAGCGTCACGAATGTCCCCCAAACGCACAATACAAGTACTAGTGGTATGAATGAAGAATAGTGTGAGAACATAGCAAGAAATAATTAGAGCCCAGTTTTTGACTCAATCATGTCTATAGTAGGGCTTCTTTGTTTTGTTACCCTACAATGTGCTACAATAAACTAGTAAGCAAAGCAAGAAAAAAATGGCTTCAATTGTCTGCCATCATCTACAACACCAGTAATGGATATGTTAGAAGACTATATTATTAGCATGAAATCAAATGCAAAATATGTTTGTCATATTATATTAATAAGCAAATATTAGATAGCTATTTGCATAGTAAGTCTGAAAAGATATGGTTGTTATTCACCATTGTGTTAAATTGAGTGTTTTTGCGGTTTCCATGGCAACGGCAGGCATTTTGAAATTTCCAAGCCTCAAAACCATTTATACATATGCCATACAACATTTCTATTAAGTTTCATCCAATTCCGAGTACTTTAAATTGTTCACGTTTTTTGTGGCAACGACGGCCTTTCTGAAATATCTAAGCGGCAAAATTATGTGTACACATGTCAGACAAAATTTCTGGAAAGTTTCATCCAATTCCGAGCACCATAGCAAACCAACAATGAATATCAATTCGCAACATCATAATCTATTTGGAAACGAAATTTGCTTTTATTTTATTTATGTTTTTGTTTTGTTTATGTTGTTGTGTTTTTGTTTGTTTATGTTTTTGGTTTTTGGTAGTAGTATCATTACACAATAAGATACATCTATAAGATTTAGTCTACCTGTTACTCGGTTTTCTCAATTTGTATGTGATTATTGTATTTTACAGCAGTTGTCGAACATTGGCTTTTTGGAGTCGATAGAACCGATGTTTTCTGAGTTCCGTGTTGTGACATTCGTTACGTTTTCCGCATCAAAACGATGTTCTGTTCATCTTTATCTCCAGTTGTTTGTAGGAGGGCTCGTGTCTTATTTATGTTGTTTCTGTTTGTTTGCCTATAGTGGTGTCCAACACATATTATGTTGTGTTATTTGTTTTGTTTTCCTTCGTCTTGTGTACCCTATGTTGCAAATTTCTCTGGATTTTCGATTTTGGATTGCCCCTTCGGTATTCTCTGACGTTTATTGTATTTGGTTCCGAAATAATAATTCCTAGTTTTCACATTCCGCATGCTTTCTTTACTTCTGTCTAACGTTTTTGTAAGAGGACATATCCACTTTATGAGTTATCTGTTTTGAATTAAAAGCTAATAGATACTACAAACAAAATAAAGCTGTATCTAATGAAACGACTCATCAGAAGAGAGTTCTGTTGTATATAACCTCTCAGTCAATGCATACTGTTAACTAAGGGACTCATCAGAAGAGAGTTCTGTTGTATATAACCTCTCAGTCAATGTATATTGTTAACTAAGGGACTCATCAGACGAGAGTTCTGTCGTATATAACCTTTCAGTCAATGCATACTGTTAACTAAGGGACTCATCAGACGAGAGTTCTGTCGTATATAACCTCTCAGTCAATGCATACTGTTAACTAAGGGACTCATCAGAAGAGAGTTCTGCTGTATATAACCTCTCAGTCAATGTATATTGTTAACTAAGGGACTCATCAGACGAGAGTTCTGTCGTATATAACCTTTCAGTCAATGCATACTGTTAACTAAGGGACTCATCAGACGAGAGCTCTGTCGTATATAACCTCTCAGTCAATGCATACTGTTAACTAAGGGACTCATCAGAAGAGAGTTCTGCTGTATATAACCTCTCAGTCAATGTATATTGTTAACTAAGGGACTCATCAGAAGAGAGTTCTGTCGTATATAACCTCTCAGTCAATGCATACTGTTAACTAAGGGACTCATCAGACGAGAGTTCTGTCGTATATAACCTCTCAGTCAATGCATACTGTTAACTATGAGATTCATCAGAAGAGAGTTCTGCTGTATATAACCTCTCTGTCAATGTATATTGTTAACTAAGGGACTCATCAGGCGAGAGTTCTGTCGTATATAACCTCTCAGTCAATGCATACTGTTAACTAAGGGACTTATCAGAACAAAGTTCTGTTGTATATAACCTCTCAGTAAATGTATATTGTTAACTAAAGGACTCATCAGACGAGAGCCCTGTCGTATATAATCTCTCAGTCAATGTATATTGTTAACTAAACGACTCATCAGAAGAGAGTTCTGTCGTATATAACCTCTCAGTCAATGTATACAGTCATTCCCACATAATTGACACAATTAGGGAAATTAACTGTCGTTAGGTTGACAAAAATTCGCAAGGCTTAGTAGAACAAATTTAAGTATGAATGTTTGCGTGCCCATGCTTCACGGCAATGAATAAACATATATTCATATATTAGTTTGTCGGATATTCAATTTCGAGCTCCAAGAGGTACCGATTTTGGGGTAAACTTTGATGTCGCTACACACTATTTTCAGTTTAAAGGCGATATTTGATCGGTAAGACACAAACTGTTTGATTTATTTAACTTTTATGGACTCATTTGAAGGTATAAATTAGGAACTGCATACTTGTAGAATCAATAAAGCTCTTATCTTTGACTTGGCACAACTTTTCCTATGTCGCAGAAATACCTCTATCCTGCCGTAACGCGGACAATTAAATAATTCCCTCGTGTATTTCTTTTCCTATCCACCCAAAACAGTAGTTAAAAAATAAGATATTGTCCACATACATTAAAATAAATGCTCTTTTATGGCATCAACATTTTTTTTCTCAAATATTTGCAGTTACATTGATATTTTTCGCTTGTGACATATAAGAACCTATCCTACATAACGTTGTTTGTAGTAAAATAACACAAATAAAACCAAAAGACGCAGTCTCTATTCGATGAATGGTACAGTAGGACATAATTGAAAGAGTTCTGAGAATTTTCTTCTTGATATGTTTATAATTAAATAGATAATATCTTTGACCCTAATCTCCGTAGCGCTATCCTTCATAACGATATATCGCCTTGGGCAGGTATTTTCCGGATTCCGGAATGTGAATTAACAAAAATAGAAGAACTTTCCCTAAATTAAAAGAGTTCTGACTATTTTTTTCTTGATATGTTTATAATTAAATAGATAATATCTTTGATCCTAATCTCCGTAACGCTATCCTCCATAACGACACATCGCCTTGGACAGATATTTTCCGGATTTCGGAATGTGAATTAACAAAAATAGAAGAACTTTCCCAAAATTAGACTGTTTATTGTGTTTATGTTAGGATGTTCAAGTTATAAATTTTGGCTTCCAAAACATACATGTTTTTTTTTTGCTAACTTCCGTAACGTAGTTGATTAACTGAAATTTGTACATTATTATTTCCAGTAGCTATACTAGAGTCAAAAGATGTCTTTAACGAACATGTCCTTGCTTATTTCATTGCATGGTATTTCTACCATGCCTTGCAACTATAGAAATTCAGGATAATCAATAAAAATCGGGCTCATTTCATCATAATGAAAGAATATGCAAAAACGAGAGTAATACGACATGGTGACAAAATGTACATATTTGACTCGTCTTGTTTCATTAAATCTGATGTCAAAATTCTTAAGACATTCTATAGCAATTCATTTTCCCTATAAATGTTGCACAACAAAATATTGGTATGTTTCCATAACCTCCGTAACAAATTGTTCCTTCTCAATAAGGTTCGCTCCTATCCATTCTAGTGGTATAATATGGTCATCCTCTGTAAATTTATGCAGCTAAACATTTAAAGTATATGTTCGTGGACAAAAGAACTTCATGTGAACGAAACAAAATAAATTTGATAATCTAGAACATATTAGTTTTTCTTATGATAATATATATGGAATCTGTAAATGTCTTTCAACATCAACAATTTTGTTATTTTGATTTGTTGCAAAACACCTGGATATTTTTCTATTGATTAATGATTGTTTCTGATTATATGAATGATAAAAAGGATGAAAAATAATTTGCAAATTTCATACAAACCCGATTGTGGTTCTACATAACCTCTGTAACGGTGTTTCAACCCCATGCAAATTGCAATTGTCATATATTTGTTATAAGTAATATTTAACGTGTGAAAATTTAACATAAAAGAGGTGAATAGTTTTGAAATATCATTCAAATTTTATTTTGTCATTATCATGAAGTTCATTTTTTTCACATAGTCTGGCTGCTATTGGTACCATTATCTGGGAATGACTGATAGTGTTAATTAAATGACTCATCAGACTAGAATTCTGTTGTATATAACCTCTCAGTCAATGTATATTGTTGATTCAACGACTCATCAGACGAGAGTTATGTTGTATATAACCTCTCAGTCAATGTATATTGTTAATTAAACAACTCATCAGCCGAGAGTTCTGTTGTATATAACCTCTCAGTCAATGTATATTGTTAATTAAACGACTCATCAGACCATCAGACGAGAGTTCTGTCGTATATAACCTCTCAGTCAATGTATACTGTTAACTAAGGGACTCATCAGACGAGAGTTCTGTCGTATATAACCTCTAAGTCAATGTATGTTGTTAATTAAACGATTCATCAGAAGAGAGTTCTGTCGTATATAACCTCTCAGTCAATGTATATTGTTAATTAAACGACTCATCAGACGAGAGTTCTGTCGTATATAACCTCTAAGTCAATGTATGTTGTTAATTAAACGATTCATCAGAAGAGAGTTCTGTTGTATATAACCTCTCAGTCAATGTATATTGTTAATTAAACGATTCATCAGAAGAGAGCTCTGTTGTATATAACCTCTCAGTCAATGTATACTGTTAACTAAGGGACTCATCAGACGAGAGTTCTGTCGTATATAACCTCTCAGTCAATGCATACTGTTAACAAAGGGACTCATCAGACGAGAGTTCTGTCGTATATAACCTCTCAGTCAATGTATGTTGTTAATTAAACGATTCATCAGAAGAGAGTTCTGTTGTATATAACCTCTCAGTCAATGTATATTGTTAATTAAACGATTCATCAGAAGAGAGCTCTGTTGTATATAACCTCTCAGTCAATGTATACTGTTAACTAAGGGACTCATCAGACGAGAGTTCTGTCGTATATAACCTCTAAGTCAATGTATGTTGTTAATTAAACGATTCACCAGAAGAGAGTTCTGTCGTATATAACCTCTCAGTCAATGCATACTATTAATTATACGATTCATCAGAAGAGAGTTCTGTCGTATATAACCTCTCAGTCAATGTATACTGTTAACTAAGGGACTCATCAGACGAGAGTTCTGTCGTATATAACCTCTCAGTCAATGTATACTGTTAACTAAGGGACTCATCAGACGAGAGTTCTGTCGTATATAACCTCTCAGTCAATGCATACTGTTAATTAAACGATTCATCAGAAGAGAGTTCTGTCGTATATAACCTCTCAGTCAATGTATACTGTTAACTAAGGGAATCATCAGACGAGAGTTATGTTGTATATAACCTCTCAGTCAATGTATACTGTTAATGCAACGACTCATCAGACGAGAGTTCTGTTGTATATAACCTCTCAGTCAATGTATACTGTTAACTAAGGGACTCATCAGAAGAGAGTTCTGTCGTATATAACCTCTCAGTCAATGCATACTGTTAACTAAACGATTCATCAGAAGAGAGTTCTGTTGTATATAACCTCTCAGTCAATGTATATTGTTAATTAAACGATTCATCAGAAGAGAGCTCTGTTGTATATAACCTCTCAGTCAATGTATATTGTTAATTAAACGACTCATCAGACCATCAGACGAGAGTTATGTTGTATATAACCTCTCAGTCAATGCATACTGTTAATGCAACGACTCATCAGACGAGAGTTCTGTTGTATATAACCTCTCAGTCAATGTATGTTGCTAATTAAACGACTCATCAGACGAGAGCCCTGTCGTATATAACCTCTCAGTCAATGTATATTGTTAATTAAACGACTCATCAGAAGAGAGCTATGTTGTATATAACCCCTTAGTCAGTGTATATTGTTATCCTCTTACCTCCGAGTCCTCAACATCTATGTTGGCATTTTCGCCTTGTAAGTACATAGCAACAGGTAGATGGCCCTCCCATGCCGCATAATGTAGGGGCGACTTTCCCTTGAATCAGAAATGAATTATTACATATATTTATATAAATATGAATTAACATTTAATATTAAATATTGTTTGTTCTATTTGTTTGATGGTCCTTCACGCCACTTTCAACACTATTTTAGTTATATCAGTGTTCAGTTTATTGGTGGAGGAAACCAGAGAACCAAGAGAAAACCACCGATCTGTCGCAGACAAACTTTATCACATGATGTTGTACACCTCGCACTGATCCAGATTTGAACTCAAAACATCAATGGTGATAGGTATTGATTGCATATGTAGTTGTAAATCCAACTGCCATAAGTTGACGACCACAACGACCCCCAATATTAAGTATATTTTGAAGATAGTGAAATGCAGTAATGAACATACATTTGTGTTACTTGTTTGACCCCGCCACATTTAATTGTTGATGTATCGTTTACCAATCTAGGATACTAATCGGTAATGTATACGTGACAATTATACTGTGTTAAGAGCATCGATTTTACCTCTATGTCTATGATTTTTCAATTGGATGTTCCGAAAGGGGGGTATTTGTTTCTTTTCATTTTATTGTTCATATGTGTAAAATATTTCTGTCATACATTTGGTACATATGTTATATTAAAATCGAGGTACGTTGTCTTAATTTACAGTTACGTCAGGCAACAGATCGTAGCCTCTATAGAGGTTGGTTATTAGCTGATGATCAGCATCAAACGATCATTGTGTTAGCTTATATCTTTGATGATGTCTGCTTTTGTTCTAAATCACAATTGTCGGCGATACACTTTTGATATATTGAAATGGTATTTCGCAGATAGATATTATCTCATCGACGAATCAACCAGAATTGTCCTCACACTCTTCCTCATTACTCCATGCCAAGCGACAAATACCTTTTTTACTCAAACACAATCTTTCGTAATCAACAAAAAACATCGATTTTGAAAATGATTAGATGTGGTAGAAAATACAACACCATTTGAATCAAACTTAATCAACAGCACATAATTCACATTATAACACATTAAATGTGTACATGCCATATGTAAATGTGTACATGCCATATATAAATGTGTACATGCCATATATAAATGTGTACATGCCATATATAAATGTGTACATGCCATATATAAATGTGTATAAATAATTCTTACAAAAAAGTCTTTACTGTTGACATCAGCTCCATGTAATATGCATTCCTTTAAAGTCTGTAGATCTCCATTATGAGCTGTAGAATGTACTTCCTGAAATTAAAAACACAATCTTATACAACAATGTAATGCAAGTAATGTTGTTCATATAACATTATGTAGATATAGAAGTTGTATTGGGGCCCGGGTGGCTCAATGAGCTAGGTCGTTGGATTTAACAGCTCATACAAGCCTATCACCAATACGGCGTGGGTTCGTGCCCAACTTTGTAGATTACAAAAAAGGGTGCACTCGACTCGCAGCCGCAAGTGATAAAGTTTACCAGTTGCTTGCCCAGGGTCGGTGGTTCTCTCCGGGTACTCCGGCTTCCTCCACCACTAAAACTGGTCGCCATGATATAGCTGAAAGTGCCGTTAAATACCAACAAATCAAATCAGAAATAGTATTTCTTGCTTCCACCGTGGTATAGGTAGTACAATGTTTATTGGGGCGACACAACTTACTAGATAAATACCTTTATTCGTTAATAACATATATTAGTAAATAACAGTGTAATAGTTATCGTCCTCGCCTCGAGTGCGGTAGATCGTCGGTTCGAGCCTCGAGTGTTGTAGATCGTCGGTTCGAGCCTCGGTCGAGTCAAACCAGACCATACAATTGGTATGTGTTGCTTCTCCGCTAAGCACACAGCTTTAAGGTGTAAAAACAAAGACGGGTTGGCTCGGAATCAAAATAATGTGTCCGAGTGGAGCGACATGTCTAACGCGGACTGTTGTTTCAGTGAGCTAGCACTATAGCATTCCAACTAAGCATGCTGGTCTAGAAAAAAGCGGTTCTCATCATCATCTCACGGAAATTTAACTTGTTCTCGCCATGACATAGCTGAAAATAGCTGAGTTTGCGTTAAAAAAGCCAATCACTCACCCACTCGTTAATATATTCGTGTTTCATAAAATCCGCACAAGGGTAGTATTGGTTCGTGTGATCACATCCAGTGCGGTAGATCGTCAGTTCGAGTCCCAATAGGATCAAAACATAGACTATGAAATAGGTATTTAATTTGATGCTTCTTTGTTTCAGTTGGCTAGCACAATAAAGATCCAATTAAAGGTGTAGGTCAAGTACAAAGCGGCACAATAAAGACCCAATTAAAGGTGTTGGTCAAGTACAAAGCGGCACAATAAAGACCCAATTAAAGGTGTTGGTCAAGTACAAAGCGGCACAATAAAGACCAAATTAAAGGTGTTGGTCAAGTACAAAGCGGCACAATAAAGACCCAATTAAAGGTGTAGGTCAAGTACAAAGCGGCACAATAAAGACCCAATTAAAGGTGTAGGTCAAGCACAAAGCGGCACAATAAAGACCCAATTAAAGGTGTAGGTCAAGTACAAAGCGGCACAATAAAGACCCAATTAAAGGTGTTGGTTAAGTACAAAGCGGCACAATAAAGACCCAATTAAAGGTGTTGGTCAAGTACAAAGCGGCACAATAAAGACCCAATTAAAGGTGTTGGTCAAGTACAAAGCGGCACAATAAAGACCCAATTAAAGGTGTAGGTCAAGTACAAAGCGGCACAATAAAGACCCAATTAAAGGTGTTGGTCAAGTACAAAGCGGCACAATAAAGACCCAATTAAAGGTGTAGGTCAAGTACAAAGCGGCACAATAAAGACCCAATTAAAGGTGTTGGTTAAGTACAAAGCGGCACAATAAAGACCCAATTAAAGGTGTAGGTCAAGTACAAAGCGGCACAATAAAGACCCAATTAAAGGTGTTGGTTAAGTACAAAGCGGCACAATAAAGACCCAATTAAAGGTGTTGGTCAAGTACAAAGCGGCACAATAAAGACCCAATTAAAGGTGTTGGTCAAGTACAAAGCGGCACAATAAAGACCCAATTAAAGGTGTAGGTCAAGTACAAAGCGGCACAATAAAGACCCAATTAAAGGTGTTGGTCAAGTACAAAGCGGACTACATCATCACCACATCGTAATGTAACTTGATCATGTCATGATATAGCTGTACACTTGTTCAGAAGTCTCTTACGCAACACTCACTCACTCGTTAATTACATCTACTACTTAATTGTAGATATCGCTTTTATGTATATCTGTAATTTTCACTTATCTGTAAATTTCACTTATCTGTAAATTTCATTTCTCTGTAAGTAATGAGAAGCTGTAAGTAATGAGAAGCCGTAAGTATTGAGAAGCCGTAAGTAATGAGAAGCCGTAAGTAATGAGAAGCCGTAAGTAATGAGAAGCCGTAAGTATTGAAAAGCCGTAAGTAATGAGAAGCCGTAAGTAATGAGAAGCCGTAAGTAATGAGAAGCCGTAAGTATTGAGAAGCCGTAAGTAATGGGAAGCCGTAAGTAATGAGAAGCCGTAAGTAATGAGAGGCCGTAAGTAATGAGAAGCCGTAAGTAATGAGAAGCAGTAAGTAATGAGAAGCCGTAAGTAATGAGAAGCCGTAAGTAATGAGAAGCAGTAAGTAATGAGAAGCCGTAAGTAATGAGAAGCCGTAAGTAATGAGAAGCCGTAAGTAATGAGAAGCAGTAAGTAATGAGAAGCCGTAAGTAATGAGAAGCCGTAAGTAATGAGAAGCCGTAAGTAATGAGAAGCCGTAAGTAATGAGAAGCCGTAAGTAATGAGAAGCCGTAAGTAATGAGAAGCAGTAAGTAATGAGAAGCCGTAAGTAATGAGAAGCAGTAAGTAATGAGAAGCCGTAAGACATTGGATGAAATACTTACTCTCTTTACATCTGTTCTGTTAGACGCCATTTTATCTCATCTTGGAATCTGTATAAATATAACATGTTCACCATGTATTTCTAATCTACAATAGTATACTAAAGATGTCACATGACATACAATCTAAAATTGTATGACAAAGTTCAATAGTTTTCTTCCAAGTTTACGTTTCATCATATTGTTTTGTCTAAGGTTCATCTATATTAATGATTGACCATTGTAAATTCACAACGCTATTTATTTTGTGAATAATTATCTACAGCACATGCATGTCAAACTGGTTAAACACTGATCGTAATATTGTGATCAGGCCTGGATGAACACTTAGGCAAAATAAGCACATGCTTAGGGCATCAAGGGGCAAATTCAATATATTTTATCAGTCAGATATTAGGCTAAAAAACACACCAATTATTTAAGAAAATGTGGGAAAAATGGCCTGTGCTTAAGGCATAAATTGACTTTGTTGCGGTCTTGATTGTGATGGACATTGAGATTTGCAACATTATCAATACATTTTCTGTCAATCTAAATAAAATAAATAGTCGTGTATTTCTGTATAATACAGAGTAATTATTCATTTCATGATTCTGTAACAGTGACAATTGATTAGAGCACATGCATATGTAATATATATCATACCGGTCTCCATTCTAAATATATAATTCAGCAATCACTGTAAAATGTCCCCCTCATCATAAAGGAAATGATACATCTATTATATGTTATTTCAATCTCTGAATCAACTTCCTTATGCACATACAACTAAACTAATGATCTATACACATACAAATAAACTAATGACTTATAGACATAAAACTACACAACTGCTATATAACGTTGATATTGATTTTAATACTCACGTTAAAATAGGCTATACATAATGAAGTTACAATTCTGAATAAATTAATTATGCTTCCATGCTAATATCAAATATGTGCTTCTTGTGTAATGATAATGGAATAAAATAACATATTACGTAAGGTACTTGAGGCTGACAAATCGATTAATGCCTGTTGCCGGAACTACTTTTAGCTATAACAAATATGTCAACCGTAATGGCTCAGCGAAGCTAAGTGACATTTCAAGCTATTTAATGCACAATGGGGAAAACAAAACACACATATTGAACGTACGGATTATTTCATCAATTATGCCCTATAAAACAACATATTCATCTACAGATTAATGCTTTTTGCATTACAGTTACCATGGAAATAAAATATGAAACGCTTGCCTTTAAGTTTTCAAATGATATTATTTAACAAGCGCTACAAGTATCAAAGCACAAAATGATGCAGTTCAAATGATTGATTAAAAACAGTATCAGGAGATAGAACAGTAGGAACAGTTTGTAGATATCAGTATGGTACTTAGAAATACACTGCTTACCTGTAACGGGAAAAACCAAACAGCTCTATAATTTAAAATATATTGCATATCTTAAGCTATCCATTGTTGGTATGGTATTCCTTTCCATCACCAATTTAATCGGAAACTGGCATGAGAAGAACATGGTATTACTCTTGTCATGACAGACGGGAATACAGAATATCATTGTCAACACCCACACAAATCATGGAATGGGAAAATGTTAAAAATTCCCCTCACATTTCTACTTTTATTGTGAATGAAAAAATCAATGTGTAATAAATACTGTGATCTCGGAAAAAATGAAAGAATCAATGTGTAATACTATGTACTTGGAAAAAGCAACTTGAAGTTTTTCCGGATATTATTAGTATTTGTTAAATGTGAAATAAAGAAAAAAATTGCATGCTTTATTGGTTGGATCGCGCATATCTACCACAATTATATACAATATCCCTCTGTTTGTCACAGTTGACTAAAAAAATCACACAAAAAAGGTTTCTATGTTTAAGAAGAAGCGGTTATAAATATTATAATTAATATTATTGCTATAAGTATTATTATTATTAATATTATTGCTATAATTATTTTTATTATTAATATCATTGCTATTATTAGTATTATTATTAAAATTATTGCTATAATTAGTATTATTATTAATAGCATTTCTATGATTATTATTATTAATATTATTGCTATAATTAATATTATTATTAATATTATTGCTATAATTAGTATTATTATTAATATTATTGCTATAATTAGTATTATTATTAATATTATTACTATAATTATTATTAATATTATTGCTATGATTAGTATCATTATTAATATTATTGCTATAATTAGTATTATTATTAATATTATTGCTATAATTAGTATTATTATTAATATTATTGCTATAATTAGTATTATTAATAATATTATTGCTATAATTAGTATTATTATTAATATTATTGCTATAATTAGTATTATTATTAATATTATTGCTATGATTAGTATTATTATTAATATTATTGCTATATTTAGTATTATTATTAATGTTATTGCTATATTTAGTATCATTATTAATATTATTGCTATAAATATTATTATTATTAATATTATTGCTATGATTAGTAGTAGTATTAATATTATTGCTATAATTAGTAGTATTATTAATATTATTGCTATACTTAGTATTATTATTAATATTATTGCTATAATTATTATTATTATTCATATTATTGCTATAATTATTATTATTATTAATACTATTGCTATAATTAATATTATTATTAATATTATTGCTATAATTAGTATTAGTATTAATATTATTGCTATATTTAGTATTATTATTAATATTATTGCTATAATTAGTATTATAATTAATATTATTGCTATAATTAGTATTATAATTAATATTATTGCTATAATTAGTATTATTATTCTTATTTTGCATCTACAGCAAATATTTGAATTAAAAGCTTGTGTTTGACAGTTTATGTATTCAGCAGAAGATGCCATGGATGTATTTTAAACGCTCGAATTACACAAATGTTGTTTAACCTTGGACAAAATCAATTAAAAATACCAAAATGTCTGGACACATATAATACATGTCAAGTGATCTTAAACATAGGAAATAAATGGCTGAACGATAGACAAAGCACAATCTATGAAAAATAAACGTGATATTATATAACTTATTAGGTATTTGATAACTACTGTGACATGAAAATGAAGAATACCCTGCAAACAGTTCAAGAAGATGCATACATTATACGTACATGGTCGAAAAATATATAATTTATTTGTACGAGCTTTAGAAACAGTTAGAAAAGCGAGTCTCTGGTGAGCTTTTATAGCCTGTTTCGCAGTGAGTGCAAATTAATTTATATTTAGCTACAATGTACGTACATTGTGTTTATCCTGCAATATCAAAAGGTCCAAAACAATTGCCAAATTGTCTGAAAATAGCTGAAACAAGCATCGAACTAGAAATGTTTTAAAATGCGGCATCTGTGATGTCAGCGCTTATACTGTTACCATTTCTTTCTGTTGCTTAACAGGAATCAGGTACTAAAAAAATTATATTTTGGTCAGTTATCGTATATTACAAAATGTTATCCAGTCAATGCAATTTGACTGCCCAACTAGAACCAGTGCAGGATAAAATGTCTTATTTTGGTAATTTTTGTTATTGCACATAGCAATGTCCACACAAATTGTCGCTGCATGTTGGTTTCATGGAGGTGTCTTATAAAATGCAGGAGCTGCTTACCCTCCGCGAGCACGTGGGGTCACGTAGGGTCACCCCCGGTATTGTTGTGACGTCCTGTGGTCACCCCCTGTATTGTTGTGACGTCTATGTGGCTCATCATTTTAGTTTCCTGTGTTCTGTGTGTGTTTTGGGTTTTGTTTGTCTTGTGTCTTGTGTGCCCAATGTTGCCATTGTCTCTAGGTTGTCCATTCCTGGGTTGCCTCTGACGTTTATTTACAAGAGTGTTGCACATCCAGCAAGGCTTGACATTCTAATCACATGTGGAAAACAAATACATGACTGTACTAATTCACTAAGACGGAATATTTGGGCAGACAGAAATAGTTTAACCCAGCCACTTTTATTGAAGTGTTTATTCCAAGTTAGGCATGTAAGCAGTCATATATGTATGCTAGGGGTGTCGTTTGTGGAGTAACGTTTGATAGAAAAAATACCACACATATATATAGTGACTTATACAATTGTGTATATCCTTCATTTTAACTTATATGAATTAAGTCTATAAATATATCGTACGTTCATTGATATGCTCGGCATTTTAATTTATGCAGTGTCGGGTATACAATGTGACAATTATCATAATCTACATTAGATGGATTGTAAAAACGATAGTCTGTGGCACGTATATAGTGTACTTCAATAGAATAAGATTGGAGAATAAAAAAACATTTGATATCCGAGCCAACAGTAGCTTCCTGGTTAGTGATACAGAAAATCACAACAATAGCTTCCTGGCGATATAAGTCTCTATCAGGTCAGTTTGTAGATGGATAATTTTGTGTTGGTTAGTACGCTTGTTTAATAAACGTACGAGAATACCGAAGGGGTAATAACATAAGGACAATTCAGAGAAATTGGCAACATACGGCACACAAGACGAAGAAAAACAAACCAAAGCACAACATACGGCACACAAGACGATGAAAAACAAACCAAAGCACAACATACGGCACACAAGACTAAGAAAAACAAACCAAAGCACAACATACGGAACACAAGACTAAGAAAAACAAACCAAAGCACAACATACGGCACACAAGACGAAGAAAAACAAACCAAAGCACAACATACGGCACACAAGACGAAGAAAAACAAACCAAAGCACAACATACGGAACACAAGACTAAGAAAAACAAACCAAAGCACAACATACGGAACACAAGACTAAGAAAAACAAACCAAAGCACAACATACGGCACACAAGACGATGAAAAACAAACCAAAGCACAACATACGGCACACAAGACGAAGAAAAACAAACCAAAGCACAACATACGGAACACAAGACGAAGAAAAACAAACCAAAGCACAACATACGGCACACAAGACGAAGAAAAACAAACCAAAGCACAACACAATATGTGTTGGACACCACTATCCACAAACAAACACAAATAACGTAAATAAGACAAGCTCATACCAACAAATAACTGGAGGTAAAAACGAACCGAACATCTTATTAAGTCAGGTGTGAAGCTTCACAAAAACATCAGACTATAGGAGAATACCAATGTTGTTATTATATTATTAGATTCTTTTCTTTTGTTTTCTGTTCCTTTTCATTATACAGACACACAGATCCATTGCAAATTTTGATGTAATCACTGGTTTTATGAGAAAATGTTTCCCGTTCTTGTCGACGCATGCCCAGTGTTGCAACGACGGGAAATGTAAAGTACTGTGCATCAGAGATTCAATTGTGTGCAAATTATATTCCAACGATACATATCCTTCATTTGATTCACTTTGATGTACGTGTTCATTTACATATAACACAAGATACAATATGACTTTTTGATAATTGCTCTAACCGGAAGTGACACCAGGATGCATGTGGTCGGATGTACTCGGACATCTTCTTAATGTCAACCAGTTAAATGGACGTCGAAAGAATGGCAGACGATGCAGGACATCAGTGTCTTATTGAACTCAAAGACATACCCCAGACAGACAGAGAGTTGTTATTAAGAATATTGATGTAAAGTTAGAGAAGCGAAGCAAACAAACAAGATGGCGACCATGTAATGTTAAATCTCAGTAGAGAAGCGAAGCAAGTAAATTAGATGGCGACCATGTAATGTTAAATCTCAGTAGAGAAGCGAAGCAAACAAACTAGATGGCGACCATGTAATGTTAAATCTCAGTAGAGAAGCAAAGCAAACAAACTAGATGGCGATCATGTAATGTTAAATCTCAGTAGAGAAGCGAAGCAAACAAACAAGATGGCGATCATGTAATGTTAAATCTCAGTAGAGAAGCGAAGCAAGTAAATTAGATGGCGACCATGTAATGTTAAATCTCAGTAGAGAAGCGAAGCAAACAAACTAGATGGCGACCATGTAATGTTAAATCTCAGTAGAGAAGCAAAGCAAACAAACTAGATGGCGACCATGTAATGTTAAATCTCAGTAGAGAAGCGAAGCAAACAAACAAGATGGCGATCATGTAATGTTAAATCTCAGTAGAGAAGCGAAGCAAACAAACTAGATGGCGATCATGTAATGTTAAATCTCAGTAGAGAAGCAAAGCAAACAAACAAGATGGCGATCATGTAATGTTAAATCTCAGTAGAGAAGCGAAGCAAACAAACTAGATGGCGACCATGTAATGTTAAATCTCAGTAGAGAAGCAAAGCAAATAAACAAGATGGCGACCATGTAATGTTAAATCTCAGTAGAGAAGCGAAGCAAACAAACAAGATGGCGACCATGTAATGTTAAATCTCAGTAGAGAAGCGAAGCAAACAAACTAGATGGCGACCATGTAATGTTAAATCTCAGTAGAGAAGCAAAGCAAACAAACAAGATGGCGACCATGTAATGTTAAATCTCAGTAGAGAAGCGAAGCAAACAAACAAGATGGCGACCATGAAATGTTAAATCTCAGTAGAGAAGCAAAGCAAACAAACTAGATGGCAACCATGTAATGTTAAATCTCAGTAGAGAAGCGAAGCAAACAAACAAGATGGCGATCATGTAATGTTAAATCTCAGTAGAGAAGCGAAGCAGTCAAACAAGATGGCGACCATGTAATGTTAAATCTCAGTAGAGAAGCAAAGCAAACAAACAAGATGGCGACCATGTAATGTTAAATCTCAGTAGAGAAGCGAAGCAAACAAACAAGATGGCGACCATGTAATGTTAAATCTCAGTAGAGAAGCGAAGCAAACAAACTAGATGGCGACCATGTAATGTTAAATCTCAGTAGAGAAGCGAAGCAAACAAACAAGATGGCGATCATGTAATGTTAAATCTCAGTAGAGAAGCGAAGCAAACAAACTAGATGGCGACCATGTAATGTTAAATCTCAGTAGAGAAGCAAAGCAAACAAACAAGATGGCGACCATGTAATGTTAAATCTCAGTAGAGAAGCGAAGCAAACAAACAAGATGGCGACCATGTAATGTTAAATCTCAGAAGAGAAGCGAAGCAAACAAACTAGATGGCGACCATGTAATGTTAAATCTCAGTAGAGAAGCGAAGCAAACAAACAAGATGGCGACCATGTAATGTTAAATCTCAGTAGAGAAGCGAAGCAAACAAACAAGATGGCGACCATGTAATGTTAAATCTCAGTAGAGAAGCGAAGCAAACAAACAAGATGGCGACCATGTAATGTTAAATCTCAGTAGAGAAGCGAAGCAAACAAACAAGATGGCGATCATGTAATGTTAAATCTCAGTAGAGAAGCGAAGCAAACAAACAAGATGGCGACCATGTAATGTTAAATCTCAGTAGAGAAGCAAAGCAAACAAACTAAATGGCGACCATGTAATGTTAAATCTCAGTAGAGAAGCGAAGCAAACAAACAAGATGGCGACCATGTAATGTTAAATCTCAGTAGTGAAGCGAAGCAAACAAACTAGATGGCGACCATGTAATGTTAAATCTCAGTAGAGAAGCGAAGCAAACAAACAAGATGGCGACCATGTAATGTTAAATCTCAGTAGAGAAGCGAAGCAAACAAACAAGATAGCGACCATGTAATGTTAAATCTCAGTAGAGAAGCGAAGCAAACAAACTAGATGGCGATCATGTAATGTTAAATCTCAGTAGAGAAGCGAAGCAAACAAACAAGATGGCGATCATGTAATGTTAAATCTCAGTAGAGAAGCGAAGCAAACAAACTAGATGGCGACCATGTAATGTTAAATCTCAGTAGAGAAACGAAGCAAACAAACAAGATGGCGACCATGTAATGTTAAAATTCAGTAGAGAAGCGAAGCAAACAAACTAGATGGCGACCATGTAATGTTAAATCTCAGTAGAGAAGCGAAGCAAACAAACAAGATGGCGACCATGTAATGTTAAATCTCAGTAGAGAAGCGAAGCAAACAAACAAGATGGCGACCATGTAATGTTAAATCTCAGAAGAGAAGCGAAGCAAACAAACAAGATGGCGACCATGTAATGTTAAATCTCAGTAGAGAAGCGAAGCAAACAAACAAGATGGCGACCATGTAATGTTAAATCTCAGTAGAGAAGCGAAGCAAACAAACTAGATGGCGACCATGTAATGTTAAATCTCAGTAGAGAAGCAAAGCAAACAAACTAGATGGCGACCATGTAATGTTAAATCTCAGTAGAGAAGCAAAGCAAACAAACAAGATGGCGACCATGTAATGTTAAATCTCAGTAGAGAAGCGAAGCAAACAAACTAGATGGCGACCATGTAATGTTAAATCTCAGTAGAGAAGCGAAGCAAACAAACAAGATAGCGACCATGTAATGTTAAATCTCAGTAGTCAAAGTCAAATACATATTCATTTAAATAATCAATGTAAAAGATTGACCATCTACCATGTGGTGGAGTATAGCATTTGTTTTAATGCAAAGGGTAAGAAATATGTATATTAAAATAAATAACACATTTTGGAAAAATCGACCATGTGATACAGAGTATAAATAACTGTAGTTCAATTTGTGGTATTACAATATATGACACCCGTGTGTGTCAATATGTATCAATGGCAGTAAATAGAGACGTCCCGTTCTTATTACACTGGAATATGATGTAACATATGCATCTTATGCGTGGTGTTAGAAATTCAATTAATGTAACACAAACTATATGAATGGTAGGTATTTAAATCTGAAATGACTCAATTATTCCAATTATCACATCTGACAGGTTGAATTATCTTGTGTTGTGCAATCTCAATAAGACACAGGTTACACTAAAGTAAGTACACGATTATAATATTACTATAATAAGTACATAGGCATGACTTTAGTTAAAGATAATAAAACGATAATTAGTACTTTGTATTCATAACTGAATCTGTTCTGATTTTTGCCTTCACTAATATCGTACTGTATTAATTATTTAAGATAGAGTACGTATTTTATAAGATTTGTGTTTTACAGAAGACATTGGATGTGTGTCCACGTAAACTGGTAAAGTATTTCTACTTTTTTGGATGTCTGTCCACGTAAACTGGTAAAGTATTTCTACTTTTTTGGATGTCTGTCCACGTAAACTGGTAAAGTATTTCTACTTTTTTGGATGTCTGTCCACGTAAACTGGTAAAGTATTTCTACTTTTTTTGGATGTCTGTCCACGTAAACTGGTAAAGTATTTCTACTTTTTTTGGATGTCTGTCCAAGTAAACTGGTAAAGTATTTCTACTTTTTTAGATGTCTCTACTTTTTTTGGATGTCTGTCCACGTAAACTGGTAAAGTATTTCTACTTTTTTTGGATGTCTGTCCACGTAAACTGGTAAAGTATTTCCACTTTTTTTGGATGTCTGTCCACGTAAACTGGTAAAGTATTTCTACTTTTTTGGATGTCTGTCCACGTAAACTGGTAAAGTATTTCTACTTTTTTGGATGTCTGTCCACGTAAACTGGTAAAGTATTTCTACTTTTTTTGGATGTCTGTCCACGTAAACTGGTAAAGTATTTCTACTTTTTTTGGATGTCTGTCCACGTAAACTGGTAAAGTATTTCTACTTTTTTTGGATGTCTGTCCACGTAAACTGGTAAAGTATTTCTACTTTTTTGGATGTCTGTCCACGTAAACTGGTAAAGTATTTCTACTTTTTTTGGATGTCTGTCCACGTAAACTGGTAAAGTATTTCTACTTTTTTTGGATGTCTGTCCACGTAAACTGGTAAAGTATTTCTACTTTTTTTGGATGTCTGTCCACGTAAACTGGTAAAGTATTTCTACTTTTGTGATGAGTTGTCTATATTCAAACCGAACATGACCATTTCTTTTCTCTTAACAAATGGTCCTTACATATTCGTAACGTGCTTTAACAATAACTTAGAACACAACCATTACATATATGTTTGTTGCTTTTGTTGTTGTTATGTTTATAGAATGTCATAAATATATGTTTCTGTTCTTTTCTAAGATAATGAATAAGTAAAAGTGATGAATGAGTGAATGTTGTTTATCGTAAATTGAGCACCTTTTCAGCTATACCATGGCAACACAATTTACTTTGAATGAAACATAGTATATTCTCTATTGATTGAGTGAGTGCATGGAATTGTAGATGAGTGAAAGTTATTTATCGGCAAGTGAGCGATATTCCAATAAAACCAAGGCAAGAACAAGGTACACTTTGATGATGAAATGATGATGATAACCTCTTTGTACTAGCTATATATATAGACCATTACACCTAGTTGGATTTATACAGTGCTAACTGACCCACACAACAGTCCACGAGTAGACTTTTCGCTTTTCCCGCATACAATATCCTGATTTCGAACCAACCAATCTTTGCTAAAACAATTATTTTGATAATTGCATACTTAGTAGGAAAGCATCAAACGCCATTTCCATAGTCAGATTGAACCAACCTAGAAGCGAGCCCTCGACAATCACCAACTATTATTTATTTCAAACAATTACTATATTTGTTGTATAAATAATTATTATCTAATGTAACAAAGCATATCCTGGAACACATGACCAGAAGAGCTTTCAAAGATGCGAACACTTTGGACAGTATGAATGCCACACATGACAGGATATATAGGATATGATTTGGAAATTACGCCTGGTCTCCAACGACTCCCCACAGTGACCAAGGACCGCCTACAATCTGCGTTTGTACCAGTGGCAGTTTCCATAAAAATATCAGTTTAGTTTTAACCAATGCAAATTAATATACAATGACACATTAAATAAATCTGTTTATTTGTAGATAAAATCACTTCATCGACGTTTTGATTGCTGATAATTACAAGGAAATCGAATACATATCTTTTTTGTAATGAATCGAGCAATAACTCTGTACAACAGAATCAAGACAGATAAGAAATATCGTCAAATTTTTACTGTGTTTGGGTGTTCATGTGGCATCTTCTTAGTACTGGTAAGTCAGTGATGTGGAATCCATTTCTAAAATAATTAAAAAATAGAAGAATTCAATATATCTGAAATTAGATGCTCGTTGCATCTTCTATTTTCATTTTTCGATAAATTACATCTACTTTTAACTAGATTGGTACGAGTTGTATGCTAAGCACTTGCTTAACATACGAAAAGGAGAATCTAACTGTGATGGCAGACATTTTCCTCAGCATACAACACACGCAATCGTAACTACTCGGCCATTCTCGCTACCCTGCAAATAACCTCGTATGCATTAGGCGTATACATCGTACGAGGTTATTTGCAGGGTAGCAAGAATGGCCGAGTAGTTACGATTGACAACACATGAACCGTTTCTCGCTGTTCGGTCTTATCGATAGAACAAATGCAGATCAACAAAATATGAATTCAACTGTTAATAAATAAGTACGTTTTTCAGTTGCAGGTTAAAACTATATTGCAAAAACAATATTCAGTGAATGCACATATACAGAGCTTTATTTTCGTAAAAGAGGAATAGTCATATGATATGTAAAACCAATGATGCCTTCTGTGCCGATATCAATAACTGCAGCACCACAGAGTATGCATATATCAACAGACAATAATGTTCTTCGAGCGATACTAACTGTACATTGATCATAAAAAAAGCTTGGGGGAACCACAAGGGCAATCGGGAGCCGTTAATTGAAGAAGGATATACATCACAATGGCCAATAGAAAAAAGACAAAAGGACAAATAACGATCTACAAAATACACATATAAAACTAAAGATCGAGCAACATGATCCACATGCTACACCCGTCGTGCTATTCTTGTTACAAACATTTTGATACTTCATGAATGAGGAATGGATCGGATTGGGATTATGACAAACGAAGTAATGAATTCAAGCTAACCACCAAGCATCCTTGAGTCAGTAGCTTCTTTGTTAGCAGCAACCCTGTATCAAGAAAAGGATACAGCTCTAGAATATCGGATCAACGGAGAAATAAAATGTGTGCAAGCTATCTCTTATAACAGCACTATTTATATACAATATCACTTGTGATTACATATGGCCACAAGGCTCTCAGAAAGGCAATATTTATTTCAAACACAACATACTTTCCACTGTGAATTTATCTGTTCCATTTAGCACATTATAAAGATTATATCCGCTTGTGATATTGCCGGTTTGTAAACCTTATACTGAAGGTTAAACATTTGTTGTCACAAATGACCACAGATATGTTTCACTTGTCATAAGCACTTCCCGGTCCTTTCGTCATTCACAACTTGTCACGGGATTTGCAACTATATTAACACGAAGGGCGCCACTAGTGGAGCAGGAACTGCCTACCCTTCCGGAGCACCTGGGTTCACCCCCGGTTTTTAGTGGGGTTCGTATTACTCGATCTATAGTTTTATGTGTATGTTTTGTGGATCGTTGTTTGCCCTTTTGTACTTTTTCCCTTGGCCATTGTGTTGTCCGTTCTTCTTCGATATACAGATTCTGATTACCCCTTTAGTATCTTCAAACTCTTCTTGTATTGTTACATAAGCATTGTTTTCTAGCATATTCTAATACCAGAAGGAAGCAACCAACAATCAGCTAAGATTGTATACCTTTATAAAAAAAATAGTTGATTATTACTAGATTTGTAACTAGATTAACACGACGGGTGCCACTAGTGGAGCAGGAACTACATACCCTTCCGAAGCACCTGAGTTCATCCCCCGTTTTTAGTGGGGTTCGTGTTACTCGATCTTTAGTTTTATATGTATGTTTTGTAAATCGTTGTTTGTCCTTTTGTGCTTTTTCTTTTGGCCATTGTGTTGTCTGTTCTTCTTCGATATACGGATTATGATTGCCCCTTTGGTATCTTCAAGCTCTTCTTATAATATATAAAGTCAAGTATGCCTTATGTGACCTTCGAAGGGAACAGTGAAATACGGTCACATAAGAAGGTGGTATATTAATATAGGTTTAATTGTTTGAAAATGCACTTTAATGGGAAATAAACTTTAAGGTCACATTAGACAAGTTATTCGTTTATAGAGTTGGTCACTAAAGCAAGCTTGACTGTAATTACAAAATAGGCAAATACATGACCGATCACTTTCCTGGCTTTATTTTGCTACAGGGATGGACCAACACTATTAGATCTACAGATTGTAGCCAACTGTACTTTAGAAGAAACCTCTTTATTTTGTTACAGGGATGGAACATTGGACAGGGAGGACCAACACTATTAGATCTACAGATTGTAGCCTACTGTACTTTAGAAGAAGCCTCTTTATTTTGTTACAGGGATGGAACATTGGACAGGGAGGACCAACACTATTAGATCTACAGATTGTAGCCTACTGTACTTTAGAAGAAGCCTCTTTATTTTGTTACAGGGATGGAACATTGGACAGGGAGGACCAACACTATTAGATCTACAGATTGTAGCCAACTGTACTTTAGAAGAAGCTTCTTTATTTTGTTACTGCGATGGAACATTGGACAGGGAGGACCAACACTATTAGATCTACAGATTGTAGCCTACTGTACTTTAGAAGAAGCCTCTTTATTTTGTTACAGGGATGGAACATTGGACAGGGAGGACCAACACTATTAGATCTACAGATTGTAGCCAACTGTACTGTAGAAGAAGCCTCTTTATTTTGTTACAGGGGTGGAACATTGGACAGGGAGGACCAACACTATTAGATCTACAGATTGTAGCCTACTGTACTTTAGAAGAAGCCTCTTTATTTTGTTACAGGGATGGAACATTGGACAGGGAGGACCAACACTATTAGATCTACAGATTGTAGCCAACTGTACTTTAGAAGAAGCCTCTTTATTTTTCACTGCTATCGCTACAGGATATCTAGTATCAGCGTTTGTTGTTAGTGTGACATTCGATAGATTTGACAAATTTCTACACATCATTTTCGGTAATATCGGAGTAGCAGCAGTAATGGCTACAATACCATGGAGTAGTTATTATGAACTCATGTTTACAATGCATGTGCTGAAAGGTTTTACATGTGGATTCGCAGATGCTGGTAAGATCTGTAGAAACTTATAGATTTGTAGCTGTACCTATTGTGGAATGTTATTGGTGTTTAATTAGAAGTATATTTCGACGGCGGAGTACTCACCAAGTAAATCAATATTAAGTTGGCTTTACAGTTAGGGTTCCACTATTTGATTGGTTTTCCCCGAGCCAGATTTTTTTTCAAAGGAACCCCTTAATTCTAAAAAAGAGGTTTGCAGTTACCAAATAGTTGATCAGAATCCGTAAATAGAAGGACAGACAACACAATGGCCAAAAGACAGAAGGACAGACAACACAACGGCCAAAAGACAGAAGGACAGACAACACAATGGCCAAAAGACAGAAGGACAGACAACACAATGGCCAAAAGACAGAAGGACAGACAACACAATGGCCAAAAGACAGAAGGACAAAGAACAAACAACGATCTACAAAATATACACATAAAACTAAAGATCGAGTAACACGAACTCCACTAAGTGGCCCTTCCTTAAAAACCCAGAAGTTCGAAACTTATATAATATTAGGAAATTACAGTTATTATTGGATACTTTATGAATTTAGTGTAAAAATGTAAGTTTATAAATTGATTATGAGAGATAAAATATGATTTATTTGCTTATGGTATTGTATTCTTACTACCAGCATTTATTTATTTAATTATATTGGTCATTGTAAATATTTGTAAACCTTTGAGGTTTCCTGCCACCCAGAGGTAAATTGTTCACAGGTGTAATATAAATATAATTTTTAAAAAAGAGAAAAAAAAAGAAAAAAAAAGAAGTAGTATGTTTTTGGTTTTCGAAGAACATAGACATATCTATATATAGATTATACCTCTTCTATACGTGGATTCTGTTTGTACATGCCACGATATAGCAGCGATACTTATACAGTCGGCTTTAAGCACCAATCAATCAATCAATCAATCAATCAATCAATCAATCAATCAATCAATCAATCAATCAATCAATCAATCAATCAATCAATCAATCAATCAATCAATCAATCAATCAATCAATCAATCAATCAATTTATTTTGTTTTACAGTTGTAGCTACTCTATTGATACATCTACTTGGACAAGATGTGAGGATGTACATACAGATTCTACATTTATTTTTTACAATAGGAGGAATACTATCCCCTCTAGCATCGTCACCGTTCATTACACAGACTGATGATACATTGTCTAATAGAGAAGCCATTAATGCAACGCCTGTTATTAACTTCTACTCAACTAACGCTACAACAACTTATCAACAAAGACTATCTACTGATACACCTTACCATGCCATAACTAATAACAGTATACAGGGAACAGAGATCTATAAAGCATATTCTATTTCTGCAGGGTTAACTCTGTTGTCTGTTTTACCCTTTATCGTCATATATTTTAAGTATGATAAGAGTTTGACTGTTTCTAAGGTTGAGCAGACTGATACTACTGAACAAACAGCCACCCTGCCTATAAAACTAAGAGTTCTGGTCTTTATGTTCATTGCTTTAAGTGCAGGTGTATTTACCGCCATGGAAGACTCCTTTGCTGGATTTCTAGCTCCATTTGTCGTAAAACAATTTGGATGGGACAAGGTCGTTGCATCTTACGTCACATCCGTTTACTGGGCCTGTTTCGGAGGTGGGAATCTCTTTGCGATTTTCATTGCACCATTATTTGTTCTTTCGAAACTTCTCTGTGTTTATAGTTTTATGGTAGTATCATCGTTCACGTGTCTTTTAGTAACATCACTAAATGGAGTTGACGCAGGAGTGTGGATATCAGCATGCATGAATGGCTTTTTTATGTCAGTGTTTTTCCCGTTGTTTTATGCATGGGTGGAAGAAGATTTCCTCCACGTGACGGCCAAAGTTAATGCCCTCATTATGATATCTGCTAGTGTGGGAGTCATTATAAACCCTGTAATCATTGGTTCAATAATGCAGAAGGCACCAATTGGGTTTTGTTACATTTTATTAGGAGAAAGTGTTTTACTTTTCCTGGTGTACATCATAGGAATATCATTATCAAACAGAACCAAACATTTACGACGTTTTTCTAAGTCTAATATTAATATCACTGTTTCTGATATTACTGCTGCTCACATATCGTCAGACACCCAGATAAATAAATGGTCTGAAATTACAAAGTTCTGAAGTGAAATTCCCAGGGTCAATATATTTGTAATCAAATGAATAATACACACTATTACAAACTGTCTGATACGACATGTTAGATACATGACCAGGAATGCTGTTATAGTACCACTTAATCTGTATTACATGTATTAGGTATTGTCAGTTTGTACAAATACTGAAGAGATGTAATGACCAAAAATAAAATTATGGTGCCATTTGTGTGAAGCGTCTGATTTAGTCATATATATTTTCATCCCAGGGAACGGTCGTGGAACATATGTTTGACCAAATGACTTGGTTTGCCAAATGAAATTTCTATAGCAAGTGGTCAATACATTTAGTTGGTTGGTTGGTTTATGGTGCTTAACGCCACTTTCAACAATATTTCAGTTATATCGTGGCGGTCAGTTTTATTGGTGGTGGAAACCGAAGTACCCGGAGAAAACGACCGACCTGTAGCAAGTCACTGACAAACTTTATCACATAATGTTGCATCGAGTACACCTCGCCATGAACTGGATTCGAACTCGCATAATGTTGTGCACATGGCCCGAATCGCGATTCGAACTCACAACATCAGTGGTGATAGGCATTGCTTGCACAGGCATTTGAAAATCCAACTACCATACGAGCATGATCATGACGACTCCCTCAATAAATTTAACAACTATGTTAGATGTTCTTATCTTACATGCAATAATCTATAAACAATAAATCACATTATCATTCTGTAAGAAGAGTAAGAAGATACCAAAGAGATAATCAGAATCTGTATATCAAAGACGAACAGACAACATAATGGCCAAAAGATACCAAAGAGGTAATCAGAATCTGTATATCAAAGACGAACAGACAACATAATGGTCAAAAGATACCAAAGGTGTAATCAGATATCCGTATATCAAAGACGAACAGACAACATAATGGTCAAAAGATACCATAGGTGTAATCAGAATCTGTATATCAAAGACGAACAGACAACATAATGGTCAAAAGATACCAAAGAGGTAATCAGAATCTGTATATCAAAGACGAACAGACAACATAATGGTCAAAAGATACCAAAGAGGTAATCAGAATCTGTATATCAAAGAAGAACAGACAACATAATGGTCAAAAGATACCAAAGAGGTAATCAGAATCCGTATATCAAAGACGAACAGACAACATAATGGCCAAAAGATACCAAAGAGGTAATCAAAATCTGTATATCAAAGACGAACAGACAACATAATGATCAAAAGATACCAAAGGTGTAAACAGAATTCGTATATCAAAGACGAACAGACAACATAATGGTCAAAAGATACCAAAGGTGTAATCAGAATCTGTATATCAAAGACGAACAGACAACATAATGGCCAAAAGATACCAAAGAGGTAATCAGAATCCGTATATCAAAGACGAACAGACAACATAATGGTCAAAAGATACCAAAGGTGTAATCAGAATCCGTATATCAAAGACGAACAGACAACATAATGGTCAAAAGATACCAAAGAGGTAATGAGAATCTGTATATCAAAGACGAACAGACAACATAATGGTCAAAAGTTACCAAAGAGGTAATCAAAATCTGTATATCAAAGACGAACAGACAACATAATGATCAAAAGATACCAAAGGTGTAAACAGAATTCGTATATCAAAGACGAACAGACAACATAATGGTCAAAAGATACCAAAGGTGTAATCAGAATCTGTATATCAAAGACGAACAGACAACATAATGGCCAAAAGATACCAAAGAGGTAATCAGAATCCGTATATCAAAGACGAACAGACAACATAATGGTCAAAAGATACCAAAGGTGTAATCAGAATCCGTATATCAAAGACGAACAGACAACATAATGGTCAAAAGATACCAAAGAGGTAATGAGAATCTGTATATCAAAGACGAACAGACAACATAATGGTCAAAAGTTACCAAAGGTGTAATCAGAATCCGTATATCAAAGACGAACAGACAACATAATGGTCAAAAGATACCAAAGGTGTAATCAGAATCTGTATATCAAAGACGAACAGACAACATAATGGCCAAAAGATACCAAAGAGGTAATCAGAATCCGTATATCAAAGACGAACAGACAACATAATGGTCAAAAGATACCAAAGAGGTAATCAGAATCTGTATATCAAAGACGAACAGACAACATAATGGTCAAAAGATACCAAAGAGGTAATCAGAATCTGTATATCAAAGACGAACAGACAACATAATGGTCAAAAGATACCAAAGAGGTAATCAGAATCTGTATATCAAAGACGAACAGACAACATAATGGTCAAAAGATACCAAAGAGGTAATCAGAATCTGTATATCAAAGACGAACAGACAACATAATGGTCAAAAGATACCAAAGAGGTAATCAGAATCTGTATATCAAAGACGAACAGACAACATAATGGTCAAAAGATACCAAAGAGGTAATCAGAATCTGTATATCAAAGAAGAACAGACAACATAATGGTCAAAAGATACCAAAGAGGTAATCAGAATCCGTATATCAAAGACGAACAGACAACTTAATGGCCAAAAGATACCAAAGAGGTAATCAGAATCTGTATATCAAAGACGAACAGACAACATAATGGTCAAAAGATACCAAAGGTGTAAACAGAATCCGTATATCAAAGACGAACAGACAACATAATGGTCAAAAGATACCAAAGGTGTAATCAGAATCTGTATATCAAAGAAGAACAGACAACATAATGGTCAAAAGATACCAAAGAGGTAATCAGAATCCGTATATCAAAGACGAACAGACAACATAATGGCCAAAAGATACCAAAGAGGTAATCAGAATCCGTATATCAAAGACGAACAGACAACATAACGGTCAACAGATACCAAAGAGGTAATCAGAATTCGTATATCAAAGACGAACAGACAACATAATGGTCAAAAGATACCAAAGGTGTAATTAGAATTCGTATATCAAAGACGAACAGACAACATAATGGTCAAAAGATACCAAAGGTGTAATCAGAATCTGTATATCAAAGACGAACAGACAACATAATGGTCAAAAGATACCAAAGAGGTAATCAGAATCTGTATATCAAAGACGAACAGACAACATAATGGTCAAAAGATACCAAAGAGGTAATCAGAATCTGTATATCAAAGAAGAACAGACAACATAATGGTCAAAAGATACCACAGAGGTAATCAGAATCCGTATATCAAAGACGAACAGACAACATAATGGCCAAAAGATACCAAAGAGGTAATCAAAATCCGTATATCAAAGACGAACAGACAACATAATGATCAAAAGATACCAAAGGTGTAAACAGAATCCGTATATCAAAGACGAACAGATAACATAATGGTCAAAAGATACCAAAGGTGTAATCAGAATCTGTATATCAAAGACGAACAGACAACATAATGGCCAAAAGATACCAAAGAGGTAATCAGAATCCGTATATCAAAGACGAACAGACAACATAATGGTCAAAAGATACCAAAGGTGTAATCAGAATCCGTATATCAAAGACGAACAAACAACATAATGGTCAAAAGATACCAAAGGTGTAATCAGAATCTGTATATCAAAGACGAACAGACAACATAATGGCCAAAAGATACCAAAGAGGTAATCAGAATCCGTATATCAAAGACGAACAGACAACATAATGGTCAAAAGATACCAAAGAGGTAATCAGAATCCGTATATCAAAGACGAACAGACAACATAATGGTCAAAAGATACCAAAGAGGTAATGAGAATCTGTATATCAAAGACGAACAGACAACATAATGGTCAAAAGATACCAAAGGTGTAATCAGAATCCGTATATCAAAGACGAACAGACAACATAATGGTCAAAAGATACCAAAGGTGTAATCAGAATCTGTATATCAAAGAAGAACAGACAACATAATGGCCAAAAGATACCAAAGAGGTAATCAGAATCCGTATATCAAAGACAAACAGACAACATAATGGTCAAAAGATACCAAAGAGGTAATCAGAATCTGTATATCAAAGACGAACAGACAACATAATGGTCAAAAGATACCAAAGAGGTAATCAGAATCTGTATATCAAAGACGAACAGACAACATAACGGTCAAAAGATACCAAAGAGGTAATCAGAATCTGTATATCAAAGACGAACAGACAACATAATGGTCAAAAGATACCAAAGAGGTAATCAGAATCTGTATATCAAAGAAGAACAGACAACATAATGGCCAAAAGATACCAAAGAGGTAATCATAATCTGTATAACAAAGACGAACAGACAACATAATGGTCAAAAGATACCAAAGAGGTAATCAGAATCTGTATATCAAAGACGAACAGACAACATAATGGCCAAAAGATACCAAAGAGGTAATCAGAATCTGTATATCAAATACGAACAGACAACATAATGGTCAAAAGATACCAAAGAGGTAATCAGAATCTGTATATCAAAGACGAACAGACAACATAATGGTCAAAAGATACCAAAGAGGTAATCAGAATCCGTATATCAAAGACGAACAGACAACATAATGGTCAAAAGATACCAAAGAGGTAATCAGAATCTGTATATCAAAGACGAACAGACAACATAATGGTCAAAAGATACCAAAGAGGTAATCAGAATCTGTATATCAAAGAAGAACAGACAACATAATGGTCAAAAGATACCAAAGAGGTAATCAGAATCTGTATATCAAAGACGAACAGACAACATAATGGTCAAAAGATACCAAAGAGGTAATCAGAATCTGTATATCAAAGTAGAACAGACAACATAATGGTCAAAAGATACCAAAGAGGTAATCAGAATCCGTATATCAAAGAAGAACAGACAACATAATGGCCAAAAGATACCAAAGAGGTAATCAGAATCTGTATATCAAAGAAGAACAGAAAACATAATGGCCAACATAAAATAATACAAAATGAACCAAAGAGGTAATCAGAATCCGTATATCAAAGACGAACAGACAACATAATGGTCAAAAGATACCTAAGAGGTAATCAGAATCCGTATATCAAAGAAGAACAGACAACATAATGGTCAAAAGATACCAAAGAGGTAATCAGAATCCGTATATCAAAGACGAACAGAAAACATAATGGCCAACATAAAATAGTACAAAATGAACCAAAGAGATAATCAGAATCCGTATATCAAAGACGAACAGACAACATAATGGTCAAAAGATACCAAAGAGGTAATCAGAATCCGTATATCAAAGAAGAACAGACAACATAATGGTCAAAAGATACCAAAGAGGTAATCAGAATCCGTATATCAAAGACGAACAGACAACATAATGGTCAAAAGATACCAAAGAGGTAATCAGAATCCGTATATCAAAGACGAACAGACAACATAATGGTCAAAAGATACCAAAGAGGTAATCAGAATCCGTATATCAAAGACGAAAAGACAACATAATGGCCAACATAAAATAATACAAAATGAACCAAAGAGGTAATCAGAATCCGTATATCAAAGACGAACAGACAACATAATGGTCAAAAGATACCAAAGAGGTAATCACAATCTGTATATCAAAGACGAACAGACAACATAATGGTCAAAAGATACCAAAGAGGTAATCAGAATCTGTATATCAAAGACGAACAGACAACATAATGGTCAAAAGATACCAAAGAGGTAATCAGAATCTGTATATCAAAGACGAACAGACAACATAATGGTCAAAAGATACCAAAGGTGTAATCAGAATCTGTATATCAAAGACGAACAGACAACATAATGGCCAAAAGATACCAAAGAGGTAATCAGAATCCGTATATCAAAGACGAACAGACAACATAATGGTCAAAAGATACCAAAGAGGTAATCAGAATCCGTATATCAAAGACGAACAGACAACATAATGGTCAAAAGATACCAAAGAGGTAATGAGAATCTGTATATCAAAGACGAACAGACAACATAATGGTCAAAAGATACCAAAGGTGTAATCAGAATCCGTATATCAAAGACGAACAGACAACATAATGGTCAAAAGATACCAAAGGTGTAATCAGAATCTGTATATCAAAGAAGAACAGACAACATAATGGCCAAAAGATACCAAAGAGGTAATCAGAATCCGTATATCAAAGACGAACAGACAACATAATGGTCAAAAGATACCAAAGAGGTAATCAGAATCTGTATATCAAAGACGAACAGACAACATAATGGTCAACAGATACCAAAGAGGTAATCAGAATCTGTATATCAAAGACGAACAGACAACATAATGGTCAAAAGATACCAAAGAGGTAATCAGAATCTGTATATCAAAGACGAACAGACAACATAATGGTCAAAAGATACCAAAGAGGTAATCAGAATCTGTATATCAAAGAAGAACAGACAACATAATGGCCAAAAGATACCAAAGAGGTAATCATAATCTGTATAACAAAGACGAACAGACAACATAATGGTCAAAAGATACCAAAGAGGTAATCAGAATCTGTATATCAAAGACGAACAGACAACATAATGGCCAAAAGATACCAAAGAGGTAATCAGAATCTGTATATCAAATACGAACAGACAACATAATGGTCAAAAGATACCAAAGAGGTAATCAGAATCTGTATATCAAAGACGAACAGACAACATAATGGTCAAAAGATACCAAAGAGGTAATCAGAATCCGTATATCAAAGACGAACAGACAACATAATGGTCAAAAGATACCAAAGAGGTAATGAGAATCTGTATATCAAAGACGAACAGACAACATAATGGTCAAAAGATACCAAAGGTGTAATCAGAATCCGTATATCAAAGACGAACAGACAACATAATGGTCAAAAGATACCAAAGGTGTAATCAGAATCTGTATATCAAAGAAGAACAGACAACATAATGGCCAAAAGATACCAAAGAGGTAATCAGAATCCGTATATCAAAGACGAACAGACAACATAATGGTCAAAAGATACCAAAGAGGTAATCAGAATCTGTATATCAAAGACGAACAGACAACATAATGGTCAAAAGATACCAAAGAGGTAATCAGAATCTGTATATCAAAGACGAACAGACAACATAACGGTCAAAAGATACCAAAGAGGTAATCAGAATCTGTATATCAAAGACGAACAGAAAACATAATGGTCAAAAGATACCAAAGAGGTAATCAGAATCTGTATATCAAAGAAGAACAGACAACATAATGGCCAAAAGATACCAAAGAGGTAATCATAATCTGTATAACAAAGACGAACAGACAACATAATGGTCAAAAGATACCAAAGAGGTAATCAGAATCTGTATATCAAAGACGAACAGACAACATAATGGTCAAAAGATACCAAAGGTGTAATCAGAATCCGTATATCAAAGACGAACAGACAACATAATGGTCAAAAGATACCAAAGAGGTAATCAGAATCTGTATATCAAAGAAGAACAGACAACATAATGGCCAAAAGATACCAAAGAGGTAATCAGAATCCGTATATCAAAGACGAACAGACAACATAATGGTCAAAAGATACCAAAGAGGTAATCAGAATCTGTATATCAAAGACGAACAGACAACATAATGGTCAAAAGATACCAAAGAGGTAATCAGAATCTGTATATCAAAGACGAACAGACAACATAACGGTCAAAAGATACCAAAGAGGTAATCAGAATCTGTATATCAAAGACGAACAGACAACATAATGGTCAAAAGATACCAAAGAGGTAATTAGAATCTGTATATCAAAGAAGAACAGACAACATAATGGCCAAAAGATACCAAAGAGGTAATCATAATCTGTATAACAAAGACGAACAGACAACATAATGGTCAAAAGATACCAAAGAGGTAATCAGAATCTGTATATCAAAGACGAACAGACAACATAATGGCCAAAAGATACCAAAGAGGTAATCAGAATCTGTATATCAAATACGAACAGACAACATAATGGTCAAAAGATACCAAAGAGGTAATCAGAATCTGTATATCAAAGACGAACAGACAACATAATGGTCAAAAGATACCAAAGAGGTAATCAGAATCTGTATATCAAAGACGAACAGACAACATAATGGTCAAAAGATACCAAAGAGGTAATCAGAATCTGTATATCAAAGTAGAACAGACAACATAATGGTCAAAAGATACCAAAGAGGTAATCAGAATCCGTATATCAAAGAAGAACAGACAACATAATGGCCAAAAGATACCAAAGAGGTAATCAGAATCTGTATATCAAAGAAGAACAGAAAACATAATGGCCAACATAAAATAATACAAAATGAACCAAAGAGGTAATCAGAATCCGTATATCAAAGACGAACAGACAACATAATGGTCAAAAGATACCAAAGAGGTAATCAGAATCCGTATATCAAAGAAGAACAGACAACATAATGGTCAAAAGATACCAAAGAGGTAATCAGAATCCGTATATCAAAGACGAACAGAAAACATAATGGCCAACATAAAATAGTACAAAATGAACCAAAGAGGTAATCAGAATCCGTATATCAAAGACGAACAGACAACATAATGGTCAAAAGATACCAAAGAGGTAATCAGAATCCGTATATCAAAGAAGAACAGACAACATAATGGTCAAAAGATACCAAAGAGGTAATCAGAATCCGTATATCAAAGACGAACAGACAACATAATGGTCAAAAGATACCAAAGAGGTAATCAGAATCCGTATATCAAAGACGAACAGACAACATAATGGTCAAAAGATACCAAAGAGGTAATCAGAATCCGTATATCAAAGACGAACAGACAACATAATGGCCAACATAAAATAATACAAAATGAACCAAAGAGGTAATCAGAATCCGTATATCAAAGACGAACAGACAACATAATGGTCAAAAGATACCAAAGAGGTAATAAGAATCTGTATATCAAAGACGAACAGACAACATAATGGTCAAAAGATACCAAAGAGGTAATCAGAATCTGTATATCAAAGACGAACAGACAACATAATGGTCAAAAGATACCAAAGAGGTAATCAGAATCCGTATATCAAAGACGAACAGACAACATAATGGTCAAAAGATACCAAAGAGGTAATCAGAATCCGTATATCAAAGACGAACAGACAACATAATGGTCAAAAGATACCAAAGAGGTAATGAGAATCTGTATTTCAAAGACGAACAGACAACATAATGGTCAAAAGATACCAAAGGTGTAATCAGAATCCGTATATCAAAGACGAACAGACAACATAATGGTCAAAAGATACCAAAGGTGTAATCAGAATCTGTATATCAAAGAAGAACAGACAACATAATGGCCAAAAGATACCAAAGAGGTAATCAGAATCCGTATATCAAAGACGAACAGACAACATAATGGTCAAAAGATACCAAAGAGGTAATCAGAATCTGTATATCAAAGACGAACAGACAACATAATGGTCAAAAGATACCAAAGAGGTAATCAGAATCTGTATATCAAAGACGAACAGACAACATAACGGTCAAAAGATACCAAAGAGGTAATCAGAATCTGTATATCAAAGACGAACAGACAACATAATGGTCAAAAGATACCAAAGAGGTAATCAGAATCTGTATATCAAAGAAGAACAGACAACATAATGGCCAAAAGATACCAAAGAGGTAATCATAATCTGTATAACAAAGACGAACAGACAACATAATGGTCAAAAGATACCAAAGAGGTAATCAGAATCTGTATATCAAAGACGAACAGACAACATAATGGCCAAAAGATACCAAAGAGGTAATCAGAATCTGTATATCAAATACGAACAGACAACATAATGGTCAAAAGATACCAAAGAGGTAATCAGAATCTGTATATCAAAGACGAACAGACAACATAATGGTCAAAAGATACCAAAGAGGTAATCAGAATCTGTATATCAAAGTAGAACAGACAACATAATGGTCAAAAGATACCAAAGAGGTAATCAGAATCCGTATATCAAAGAAGAACAGACAACATAATGGCCAAAAGATACCAAAGAGGTAATCAGAATCTGTATATCAAAGAAGAACAGAAAACATAATGGCCAACATAAAATAATACAAAATGAACCAAAGAGGTAATCAGAATCCGTATATCAAAGACGAACAGACAACATAATGGTCAAAAGATACCAAAGAGGTAATCAGAATCCGTATATCAAAGAAGAACAGACAACATAATGGTCAAAAGATACCGAAGAGGTAATCAGAATCCGTATATCAAAGACGAACAGAAAACATAATGGCCAACATAAAATAGTACAAAATGAACCAAAGAGGTAATCAGAATCCGTATATCAAAGACGAACAGACAACATAATGGTCAAAAGATACCAAAGAGGTAATCAGAATCCGTATATCAAAGAAGAACAGACAACATAATGGTCAAAAGATACCAAAGGTGTAATCAGAATCTGTATATCAAAGAAGAACAGACAACATAATGGCCAAAAGATACCAAAGAGGTAATCAGAATCCGTATATCAAAGACGAACAGACAACATAATGGTCAAAAGATACCAAAGAGGTAATCAGAATCTGTATATCAAAGACGAACAGACAACATAATGGTCAACAGATACCAAAGAGGTAATCAGAATCTGTATATCAAAGACGAACAGACAACATAATGGTCAAAAGATACCAAAGAGGTAATCAGAATCTGTATATCAAAGACGAACAGACAACATAATGGTCAAAAGATACCAAAGAGGTAATCAGAATCTGTATATCAAAGAAGAACAGACAACATAATGGCCAAAAGATACCAAAGAGGTAATCATAATCTGTATAACAAAGACGAACAGACAACATAATGGTCAAAAGATACCAAAGAGGTAATCAGAATCTGTATATCAAAGACGAACAGACAACATAATGGCCAAAAGATACCAAAGAGGTAATCAGAATCTGTATATCAAATACGAACAGACAACATAATGGTCAAAAGATACCAAAGAGGTAATCAGAATCTGTATATCAAAGACGAACAGACAACATAATGGTCAAAAGATACCAAAGAGGTAATCAGAATCCGTATATCAAAGACGAACAGACAACATAATGGTCAAAAGATACCAAAGAGGTAATGAGAATCTGTATATCAAAGACGAACAGACAACATAATGGTCAAAAGATACCAAAGGTGTAATCAGAATCCGTATATCAAAGACGAACAGACAACATAATGGTCAAAAGATACCAAAGGTGTAATCAGAATCTGTATATCAAAGAAGAACAGACAACATAATGGCCAAAAGATACCAAAGAGGTAATCAGAATCCGTATATCAAAGACGAACAGACAACATAATGGTCAAAAGATACCAAAGAGGTAATCAGAATCTGTATATCAAAGACGAACAGACAACATAATGGTCAAAAGATACCAAAGAGGTAATCAGAATCTGTATATCAAAGACGAACAGACAACATAACGGTCAAAAGATACCAAAGAGGTAATCAGAATCTGTATATCAAAGACGAACAGAAAACATAATGGTCAAAAGATACCAAAGAGGTAATCAGAATCTGTATATCAAAGAAGAACAGACAACATAATGGCCAAAAGATACCAAAGAGGTAATCATAATCTGTATAACAAAGACGAACAGACAACATAATGGTCAAAAGATACCAAAGAGGTAATCAGAATCTGTATATCAAAGACGAACAGACAACATAATGGTCAAAAGATACCAAAGGTGTAATCAGAATCCGTATATCAAAGACGAACAGACAACATAATGGTCAAAAGATACCAAAGAGGTAATCAGAATCTGTATATCAAAGAAGAACAGACAACATAATGGCCAAAAGATACCAAAGAGGTAATCAGAATCCGTATATCAAAGACGAACAGACAACATAATGGTCAAAAGATACCAAAGAGGTAATCAGAATCTGTATATCAAAGACGAACAGACAACATAATGGTCAAAAGATACCAAAGAGGTAATCAGAATCTGTATATCAAAGACGAACAGACAACATAACGGTCAAAAGATACCAAAGAGGTAATCAGAATCTGTATATCAAAGACGAACAGACAACATAATGGTCAAAAGATACCAAAGAGGTAATTAGAATCTGTATATCAAAGAAGAACAGACAACATAATGGCCAAAAGATACCAAAGAGGTAATCATAATCTGTATAACAAAGACGAACAGACAACATAATGGTCAAAAGATACCAAAGAGGTAATCAGAATCTGTATATCAAAGACGAACAGACAACATAATGGCCAAAAGATACCAAAGAGGTAATCAGAATCTGTATATCAAATACGAACAGACAACATAATGGTCAAAAGATACCAAAGAGGTAATCAGAATCTGTATATCAAAGACGAACAGACAACATAATGGTCAAAAGATACCAAAGAGGTAATCAGAATCTGTATATCAAAGACGAACAGACAACATAATGGTCAAAAGATACCAAAGAGGTAATCAGAATCTGTATATCAAAGTAGAACAGACAACATAATGGTCAAAAGATACCAAAGAGGTAATCAGAATCCGTATATCAAAGAAGAACAGACAACATAATGGCCAAAAGATACCAAAGAGGTAATCAGAATCTGTATATCAAAGAAGAACAGAAAACATAATGGCCAACATAAAATAATACAAAATGAACCAAAGAGGTAATCAGAATCCGTATATCAAAGACGAACAGACAACATAATGGTCAAAAGATACCAAAGAGGTAATCAGAATCCGTATATCAAAGAAGAACAGACAACATAATGGTCAAAAGATACCAAAGAGGTAATCAGAATCCGTATATCAAAGACGAACAGAAAACATAATGGCCAACATAAAATAGTACAAAATGAACCAAAGAGGTAATCAGAATCCGTATATCAAAGACGAACAGACAACATAATGGTCAAAAGATACCAAAGAGGTAATCAGAATCCGTATATCAAAGAAGAACAGACAACATAATGGTCAAAAGATACCAAAGAGGTAATCAGAATCCGTATATCAAAGACGAACAGACAACATAATGGTCAAAAGATACCAAAGAGGTAATCAGAATCCGTATATCAAAGACGAACAGACAACATAATGGTCAAAAGATACCAAAGAGGTAATCAGAATCCGTATATCAAAGACGAACAGACAACATAATGGCCAACATAAAATAATACAAAATGAACCAAAGAGGTAATCAGAATCCGTATATCAAAGACGAACAGACAACATAATGGTCAAAAGATACCAAAGAGGTAATAAGAATCTGTATATCAAAGACGAACAGACAACATAATGGTCAAAAGATACCAAAGAGGTAATCAGAATCTGTATATCAAAGACGAACAGACAACATAATGGTCAAAAGATACCAAAGAGGTAATCAGAATCCGTATATCAAAGACGAACAGACAACATAATGGTCAAAAGATACCAAAGAGGTAATCAGAATCCGTATATCAAAGACGAACAGACAACATAATGGTCAAAAGATACCAAAGAGGTAATGAGAATCTGTATTTCAAAGACGAACAGACAACATAATGGTCAAAAGATACCAAAGGTGTAATCAGAATCCGTATATCAAAGACGAACAGACAACATAATGGTCAAAAGATACCAAAGGTGTAATCAGAATCTGTATATCAAAGAAGAACAGACAACATAATGGCCAAAAGATACCAAAGAGGTAATCAGAATCCGTATATCAAAGACGAACAGACAACATAATGGTCAAAAGATACCAAAGAGGTAATCAGAATCTGTATATCAAAGACGAACAGACAACATAATGGTCAAAAGATACCAAAGAGGTAATCAGAATCTGTATATCAAAGACGAACAGACAACATAACGGTCAAAAGATACCAAAGAGGTAATCAGAATCTGTATATCAAAGACGAACAGACAACATAATGGTCAAAAGATACCAAAGAGGTAATCAGAATCTGTATATCAAAGAAGAACAGACAACATAATGGCCAAAAGATACCAAAGAGGTAATCATAATCTGTATAACAAAGACGAACAGACAACATAATGGTCAAAAGATACCAAAGAGGTAATCAGAATCTGTATATCAAAGACGAACAGACAACATAATGGCCAAAAGATACCAAAGAGGTAATCAGAATCTGTATATCAAATACGAACAGACAACATAATGGTCAAAAGATACCAAAGAGGTAATCAGAATCTGTATATCAAAGACGAACAGACAACATAATGGTCAAAAGATACCAAAGAGGTAATCAGAATCTGTATATCAAAGTAGAACAGACAACATAATGGTCAAAAGATACCAAAGAGGTAATCAGAATCCGTATATCAAAGAAGAACAGACAACATAATGGCCAAAAGATACCAAAGAGGTAATCAGAATCTGTATATCAAAGAAGAACAGAAAACATAATGGCCAACATAAAATAATACAAAATGAACCAAAGAGGTAATCAGAATCCGTATATCAAAGACGAACAGACAACATAATGGTCAAAAGATACCAAAGAGGTAATCAGAATCCGTATATCAAAGAAGAACAGACAACATAATGGTCAAAAGATACCGAAGAGGTAATCAGAATCCGTATATCAAAGACGAACAGAAAACATAATGGCCAACATAAAATAGTACAAAATGAACCAAAGAGGTAATCAGAATCCGTATATCAAAGACGAACAGACAACATAATGGTCAAAAGATACCAAAGAGGTAATCAGAATCCGTATATCAAAGAAGAACAGACAACATAATGGTCAAAAGATACCAAAGAGGTAATCAGAATCCGTATATCAAAGACGAACAGACAACATAATGGTCAAAAGATACCAAAGAGGTAATCAGAATCCGTATATCAAAGACGAACAGACAACATAATGGTCAAAAGATACCAAAGAGGTAATCAGAATCCGTATATCAAAGACGAACAGACAACATAATGGCCAACATAAAATAATACAAAATGAACCAAAGAGGTAATCAGAATCCGTATATCAAAGACGAACAGACAACATAATGGTCAAAAGATACCAAAGAGGTAATCAGAATCTGTATATCAAAGACGAACAGACAACATAATGGTCAAAAGATACCAAAGAGGTAATCAGAATCTGTATATCAAAGACGAACAGACAACATAATGGTCAAAAGATACCAAAGAGGTAATCAGAATCTGTATATCAAAGACGAACAGACAACATAATGGTCAAAAGATACCAAAGAGGTAATCAGAATCTGTATATCAAAGACGAACAGACAACATAATGGTCAAAAGATACCAAAGAGGTAATCAGAATCTGTATATCAAAGAAGAACAGACAACATAATGGTCAAAAGATACCAAAGAGGTAATCAGAATCCGTATATCAAAGACGAACAGACAACATAATGGCCAAAAGATACCAAAGAGGTAATCAGAATCCGTATATCAAAGACGAACAGACAACATAATGGTCAAAAGATACCAAAGGTGTAATCAGAATCCGTATATCAAAGACGAACAGACAACATAATGGTCAAAAGATACCAAAGAGGTAATCAGAATCTGTATATCAAACACGAACAGACAACATAATGGTCAAAAGATACCAAAGAGGTAATCAGAATCTGTATATCAAAGACGAACAGACAACATAATGGTCAAAAGATACCAAAGAGGTAATCAGAATCTGTATATCAAAGACGAACAGACAACATAATGGTCAAAAGATACCAAAGAGGTAATCAGAATCTGTATATCAAAGAAGAACAGACAACATAATGGTCAAAAGATACCAAAGAGGTAATCAGAATCCGTATATCAAAGACGAACGGACAACATAATGGTCAAAAGATACCAAAGAGGTAATCAGAATCTGTATATCAAAGACGAACAGACAACATAATGGTCAAAAGATACCAAAGAGGTAATCAGAATCTGTATATCAAAGACGAACAGACAACATAACGGTCAAAAGATACCAAAGAGGTAATCAGAATCTGTATATCAAAGACGAACAGACAACATAATGGTCAAAAGATACCAAAGAGGTAATCAGAATCTGTATATCAAAGAAGAACAGACAACATAATGGCCAAAAGATACCAAAGAGGTAATCAGAATCTGTATAACAAAGACGAACAGACAACATAATGGTCAAAAGATACCAAAGAGGTAATCAGAATCTGTATATCAAAGACGAACAGACAACATAATGGCCAAAAGATACCAAAGAGGTAATCAGAATCTGTATATCAAATACGAACAGACAACATAATGGTCAAAAGATACCAAAGAGGTAATCAGAATCTGTATATCAAAGACGAACAGACAACATAATGGTCAAAAGATACCAAAGAGGTAATCAGAATCTGTATATCAAAGTAGAACAGACAACATAATGGTCAAAAGATACCAAAGAGGTAATCAGAATCCGTATATCAAAGAAGAACAGACAACATAATGGCCAAAAGAAACCAAAGAGGTAATCAGAATCTGTATATCAAAGAAGAACAGAAAACATAATGGCCAACATAAAATAATACAAAATGAACCAAAGAGGTAATCAGAATCCGTATATCAAAGACGAACAGACAACATAATGGTCAAAAGATACCAAAGAGGTAATCAGAATCCGTATATCAAAGAAGAACAGACAACATAATGGTCAAAAGATACCAAAGAGGTAATCAGAATCCGTATATCAAATACGAACAGAAAACATAATGGCCAACATAAAATAGTACAAAATGAACCAAAGAGGTAATCAGAATCCGTATATCAAAGACGAACAGACAACATAATGGTCAAAAGATACCAAAGAGGTAATCAGAATCCGTATATCAAAGAAGAACAGACAACATAATGGTCAAAAGATACCAAAGAGGTAATCAGAATCTGTATATCAAAGACGAACAGACAACATAATGGTCAAAAGATACCAAAGAGGTAATCAGAATCCGTATATCAAAGACGAACAGACAACATAATGGTCAAAAGATACCAAAGAGGTAATCAGAATCCGTATATCAAAGACGAACAGACAACATAATGGCCAACATAAAATAATACAAAATGAACCAAAGAGGTAATCAGAATCCGTATATCAAAGACGAACAGACAACATAATGGTCAAAAGATACCAAAGAGGTAATCAGAATCTGTATATCAAAGACGAACAGACAACATAATGGTCAAAAGATACCAAAGAGGTAATCAGAATCTGTATATCAAAGACGAACAGACAACATAATGGTCAAAAGATACCAAAGAGGTAATCAGAATCTGTATATCAAAGACGAACAGACAACATAATGGTCAAAAGATACCAAAGAGGTAATCAGAATCTGTATATCAAAGACGAACAGACAACATAATGGTCAAAAGATACCAAAGAGGTAATCAGAATCTGTATATCAAAGAAGAACAGACAACATAATGGTCAAAAGATACCAAAGAGGTAATCAGAATCCGTATATCAAAGACGAACAGACAACATAATGGCCAAAAGATACCAAAGAGGTAATCAGAATCCGTATATCAAAGACGAACAGACAACATAATGGTCAAAAGATACCAAAGGTGTAATCAGAATCCGTATATCAAAGACGAACAGACAACATAATGGTCAAAAGATACCAAAGAGGTAATCAGAATCTGTATATCAAAGACGAACAGACAACATAATGGTCAAAAGATACCAAAGGTGTAATCAGAATCTGTATATCAAAGAAGAACAGACAACATAATGGTCAAAAGATACCAAAGAGGTAATCAGAATCTGTATATCAAAGACGAACAGACAACATAATGGCCAAAAGATACCAAAGAGGTAATCAGAATCCGTATATCAAAGACGAACAGACAACATAGCGGTCACCAGATACCAAAGAGGTAATCAGAATCCGTATATCAAAGACGAACAGACAACATAATGGTCAAAAGATACCAAAGGTGTAATTAGAATCCGTATATCAAAGACGAACAGACAACATAATGGTCAAAAGATACCAAAGGTGTAATCAGAATCTGTATATCAAAGACGAACAGACAACATAATGGTCAAAAGATACCAAAGAGGTAATCAGAATCTGTATATCAAAGACGAACAGACAACATAATGGTCAAAAGATACCAAAGAGGTAATCAGAATCTGTATATCAAAGAAGAACAGACAACATAATGGTCAAAAGATACCAAAGAGGTAATCAGAATCCGTATATCAAAGACGAACAGACAACATAATGGCCAAAAGATACCAAAGAGGTAATCAAAATCCGTATATCAAAGACGAACAGACAACATAATGATCAAAAGATACCAAAGGTGTAAACAGAATCCGTATATCAAAGACGAACAGACAACATAATGGTCAAAAGATACCAAAGGTGTAATCAGAATCTGTATATCAAAGACGAACAGACAACATAATGGCCAAAAGATACCAAAGAGGTAATCAGAATCCGTATATCAAAGACGAACAGACAACATAATGGTCAAAAGATACCAAAGGTGTAATCAGAATCAGTATATCAAAGACGAACAGACAACATAATGGTCAAAAGATACCAAAGGTGTAATCAGAATCTGTATATCAAAGACGAACAGACAACATAATGGCCAAAAGATACCAAAGAGGTAATCAGAATCCGTATATCAAAGACGAACAGACAACATAATGGTCAAAAGATACCAAAGGTGTAATCAGAATCTGTATATCAAAGAAGAACAGACAACATAATGGCCAAAAGATACCAAAGAGGTAATCAGAATCCGTATATCAAAGACGAACAGACAACATAATGGTCAAAAGATACCAAAGAGGTAATCAGAATCTGTATATCAAAGACGAACAGACAACATAATGGTCAAAAGATACCAAAGAGGTAATCAGAATCTGTATATCAAAGACGAACAGACAACATAACGGTCAACAGATACCAAAGAGGTAATCAGAATCTGTATATCAAAGACGAACAGACAACATAATGGTCAAAAGATACCAAAGAGGTAATCAGAATCTGTATTTATCAAAGAAGAACAGACAACATAATGGCCAAAAGATACCAAAGAGGTAATCATAATCTGTATAACAAAGACGAACAGACAACATAATGGTCAAAAGATACCAAAGAGGTAATCAGAATCTGTATATCAAAGACGAACAGACAACATAACGGTCAACAGATACCAAAGAGGTAATCAGAATCTGTATATCAAAGACGAACAGACAACATAATGGCCAAAAGATACCAAAGGGGTAATCAGAATCTGTATATCAAATACGAACAGACAACATAATGGTCAAAAGATACCAAAGAGGTAATCAGAATCTGTATATCAAAGACGAACAGACAACATAATGGTCAAAAGATACCAAAGAGGTAATCAGAATCCGTATATCAAAGAAGAACAGACAACATAATGGCCAAAAGATACCAAAGAGGTAATCAGAATCTGTATATCAAAGAAGAACAGAAAACATAATGGCCAACATAAAATAATACAAAATGAACCGAAGAGGTAATCAGAATCCGTATATCAAAGACGAACAGACAACATAATGGTCAAAAGATACCAAAGAGGTAATCAGAATCCGTATATCAAAGAAGAACAGACAACATAATGGTCAAAAGATACCAAAGAGGTAATCAGAATCCGTATATCAAAGACGAACAGAAAACATAATGGCCAACATAAAATAGTACAAAATGAACCAAAGAGGTAATCAGAATCCGTATATCAAAGACGAACAGACAACATAATGGTCAAAAGATACCAAAGAGGTAATCAGAATCCGTATATCAAAGAAGAACAGACAACATAATGGTCAAAAGATACCAAAGAGGTAATCAGAATCCGTATATCAAAGACGAACAGACAACATAACGGTCAACAGATACCAAAGAGGTAATCAGAATCCGTATATCAAAGACGAACAGACAACATAATGGTCAAAAGATACCAAAGGTGTAATTAGAATCCGTATATCAAAGACGAACAGACAACATAATGGTCAAAAGATACCAAAGGTGTAATCCGAATCTGTATATCAAAGACGAACAGACAACATAATGGTCAAAAGATACCAAAGAGGTAATCAGAATCTGTATATCAAAGACGAACAGACAACATAATGGTCAAAAGATACCAAAGAGGTAATCAGAATCTGTATATCAAAGAAGAACAGACAACATAATGGTCAAAAGATACCAAAGAGATAATCAGAATCCGTATATCAAAGACGAACAGACAACATAATGGCCAAAAGATACCAAAGAGGTAATCAAAATCCGTATATCAAAGACGAACAGACAACATAATGATCAAAAGATACCAAAGGTGTAAACAGAATCCGTATATCAAAGACGAACAGACAACATAATGGTCAAAAGATACCAAAGGTGTAATCAGAATCTGTATATCAAAGACGAACAGACAACATAATGGCCAAAAGATACCAAAGAGGTAATCAGAATCCGAATATCAAAGACGAACAGACAACATAATGGTCAAAAGATACCAAAGGTGTAATCAGAATCCGTATATCAAAGACGAACAGACAACATAATGGTCAAAAGATACCAAAGGTGTAATCAGAATCTGTATATCAAAGACGAACAGACAACATAATGGCCAAAAGATACCAAAGAGGTAATCAGCATCCGTATATCAAAGACGAACAGACAACATAATGGTCAAAAGATACCAAAGAGGTAATCAGAATCCGTATATCAAAGACGAACAGACAACATAATGGTCAAAAGATACCAAAGAGGTAATGAGAATCTGTATATCAAAGACGAACAGACAACATAATGGTCAAAAGATACCAAAGGTGTAATCAGAATCCGTATATCAAAGACGAACAGACAACATAATGGTCAAAAGATACCAAAGGTGTAATCAGAATCTGTATATCAAAGAAGAACAGACAACATAATGGCCAAAAGATACCAAAGAGGTAATCAGAATCCGTATATCAAAGACGAACAGACAACATAATGGTCAAAAGATACCAAAGAGGTAATCAGAATCTGTATATCAAAGACGAACAGACAACATAATGGTCAAAAGATACCAAAGAGGTAATCAGAATCTGTATATCAAAGACGAACAGACAACATAACGGTCAAAAGATACCAAAGAGGTAATCAGAATCTGTATATCAAAGACGAACAGACAACATAATGGTCAAAAGATACCAAAGAGGTAATCAGAATCTGTATTTATCAAAGAAGAACAGACAACATAATGGCCAAAAGATACCAAAGAGGTAATCATAATCTGTATAACAAAGACGAACAGACAACATAATGGTCAAAAGATACCAAAGAGGTAATCAGAATCCGTATATCAAAGAAGAACAGACAACATAATGGCCAAAAGATACCAAAGAGGTAATCAGAATCTGTATATCAAAGAAGAACAGAAAACATAATGGCCAACATAAAATAATACAAAATGAACCGAAGAGGTAATCAGAATCCGTATATCAAAGACGAACAGACAACATAATGGTCAAAAGATACCAAAGAGGTAATCAGAATCCGTATATCAAAGAAGAACAGACAACATAATGGTCAAAAGATACCAAAGAGGTAATCAGAATCCGTATATCAAAGACGAACAGAAAACATAATGGCCAACATAAAATAGTACAAAATGAACCAAAGAGGTAATCAGAATCCGTATATCAAAGACGAACAGACAACATAATGGTCAAAAGATACCAAAGAGGTAATCAGAATCCGTATATCAAAGAAGAACAGACAACATAATGGTCAAAAGATACCAAAGAGGTAATCAGAATCCGTATATCAAAGACGAACAGACAACATAACGGTCAACAGATACCAAAGAGGTAATCAGAATCCGTATATCAAAGACGAACAGACAACATAATGGTCAAAAGATACCAAAGGTGTAATTAGAATCCGTATATCAAAGACGAACAGACAACATAATGGTCAAAAGATACCAAAGGTGTAATCCGAATCTGTATATCAAAGACGAACAGACAACATAATGGTCAAAAGATACCAAAGAGGTAATCAGAATCTGTATATCAAAGACGAACAGACAACATAATGGTCAAAAGATACCAAAGAGGTAATCAGAATCTGTATATCAAAGAAGAACAGACAACATAATGGTCAAAAGATACCAAAGAGATAATCAGAATCCGTATATCAAAGACGAACAGACAACATAATGGCCAAAAGATACCAAAGAGGTAATCAAAATCCGTATATCAAAGACGAACAGACAACATAATGATCAAAAGATACCAAAGGTGTAAACAGAATCCGTATATCAAAGACGAACAGACAACATAATGGTCAAAAGATACCAAAGGTGTAATCAGAATCTGTATATCAAAGACGAACAGACAACATAATGGCCAAAAGATACCAAAGAGGTAATCAGAATCCGTATATCAAAGACGAACAGACAACATAATGGTCAAAAGATACCAAAGGTGTAATCAGAATCCGTATATCAAAGACGAACAGACAACATAATGGTCAAAAGATACCAAAGGTGTAATCAGAATCTGTATATCAAAGACGAACAGACAACATAATGGCCAAAAGATACCAAAGAGGTAATCAGCATCCGTATATCAAAGACGAACAGACAACATAATGGTCAAAAGATACCAAAGAGGTAATCAGAATCCGTATATCAAAGACGAACAGACAACATAATGGTCAAAAGATACCAAAGAGGTAATGAGAATCTGTATATCAAAGACGAACAGACAACATAATGGTCAAAAGATACCAAAGGTGTAATCAGAATCCGTATATCAAAGACGAACAGACAACATAATGGTCAAAAGATACCAAAGGTGTAATCAGAATCTGTATATCAAAGAAGAACAGACAACATAATGGCCAAAAGATACCAAAGAGGTAATCAGAATCCGTATATCAAAGACGAACAGACAACATAATGGTCAAAAGATACCAAAGAGGTAATCAGAATCTGTATATCAAAGACGAACAGACAACATAATGGTCAAAAGATACCAAAGAGGTAATCAGAATCTGTATATCAAAGACGAACAGACAACATAACGGTCAAAAGATACCAAAGAGGTAATCAGAATCTGTATATCAAAGACGAACAGACAACATAATGGTCAAAAGATACCAAAGAGGTAATCAGAATCTGTATTTATCAAAGAAGAACAGACAACATAATGGCCAAAAGATACCAAAGAGGTAATCATAATCTGTATAACAAAGACGAACAGACAACATAATGGTCAAAAGATACCAAAGAGGTAATCAGAATCTGTATATCAAAGACGAACAGACAACATAATGGCCAAAAGATACCAAAGAGGTAATCAGAATCTGTATATCAAATACGAACAGACAACATAATGGTCAAAAGATACCAAAGAGGTAATCAGAATCTGTATACCAAAGACGAACAGACAACATAATGGTCAAAAGATACCAAAGAGGTAATCAGAATCTGTATATCAAAGTAGAACAGACAACATAATGGTCAAAAGATACCAAAGAGGTAATCAGAATCCGTATATCAAAGAAGAACAGACAACATAATGGCCAAAAGATACCAAAGAGGTAATCAGAATCTGTATATCAAAGAAGAACAGAAAACATAATGGCCAACATAAAATAATACAAAATGAACCAAAGAGGTAATCAGAATCCGTATATCAAAGACGAACAGACAACATAATGGTCAAAAGATACCAAAGAGGTAATCAGAATCCGTATATCAAAGAAGAACAGACAACATAATGGTCAAAAGATACCAAAGAGGTAATCAGAATCCGTATATCAAAGACGAACAGAAAACATAATGGCCAACATAAAATAGTACAAAATGAACCAAAGAGGTAATCAGAATCCGTATATCAAAGACGAACAGACAACATAATGGTCAAAAGATACCAAAGGTGTAATCAGAATCCGTATATCAAAGACGAACAGACAACATAATGGTCAAAAGATACCAAAGGTGTAATCAGAATCTGTATATCAAAGACGAACAGACAACATAATGGCCAAAAGATACCAAAGAGGTAATCAGCATCCGTATATCAAAGACGAACAGACAACATAATGGTCAAAAGATACCAAAGAGGTAATCAGAATCCGTATATCAAAGACGAACAGACAACATAATGGTCAAAAGATACCAAAGAGGTAATGAGAATCTGTATATCAAAGACGAACAGACAACATAATGGTCAAAAGATACCAAAGGTGTAATCAGAATCCGTATATCAAAGACGAACATACAACATAATGGTCAAAAGATACCAAAGGTGTAATCAGAATCTGTATATCAAAGAAGAACAGACAACATAATGGCCAAAAGATACCAAAGAGGTAATCAGAATCCGTATATCAAAGACGAACAGACAACATAATGGTCAAAAGATACCAAAGAGGTAATCAGAATCTGTATATCAAAGACGAACAGACAACATAATGGTCAAAAGATACCAAAGAGGTAATCAGAATCTGTATATCAAAGACGAACAGACAACATAACGGTCAAAAGATACCAAAGAGGTAATCAGAATCTGTATATCAAAGACGAACAGACAACATAATGGTCAAAAGATACCAAAGAGGTAATCAGAATCTGTATTTATCAAAGAAGAACAGACAACATAATGGCCAAAAGATACCAAAGAGGTAATCATAATCTGTATAACAAAGACGAACAGACAACATAATGGTCAAAAGATACCAAAGAGGTAATCAGAATCTGTATATCAAAGACGAACAGACAACATAATGGCCAAAAGATACCAAAGAGGTAATCAGAATCTGTATATCAAATACGAACAGACAACATAATGGTCAAAAGATACCAAAGAGGTAATCAGAATCTGTATATCAAAGACGAACAGACAACATAATGGTCAAAAGATACCAAAGAGGTAATCAGAATCTGTATATCAAAGAAGAACAGACAACATAATGGTCAAAAGATACCAAAGAGGTAATCAGAATCTGTATATCAAAGAAGAACAGAAAACATAATGGCCAACATAAAATAATACAAAATGAACCAAAGAGGTAATCAGAATCCGTATATCAAAGACGAACAGACAACATAATGGTCAAAAGATACCAAAGAGGTAATCAGAATCCGTATATCAAAGAAGAACAGACAACATAATGGTCAAAAGATACCAAAGAGGTAATCAGAATCCGTATATCAAAGACGAACAGAAAACATAATGGCCAACATAAAATAGTACAAAATGAACCAAAGAGGTAATCAGAATCCGTATATCAAAGACGAACAGACAACATAATGGTCAAAAGATACCAAAGAGGTAATCAGAATCCGTATATCAAAGAAGAACAGACAACATAATGGTCAAAAGATACCAAAGAGGTAATCAGAATCCGTATATCAAAGACGAACAGACAACATAATGGTCAAAAGATACCAAAGAGGTAATCAGAATCCGTATATCAAAGACGAACAGACAACATAATGGTCAACAGATACCAAAGAGGTAATCAGAATCCGTATATCAAAGACGAACAGACAACATAATGGCCAACATAAAATAATACAAAATGAACCAAAGAGGTAATCAGAATCCGTATATCAAAGACGAACAGACAACATAATGGTCAAAAGATACCAAAGAGGTAATCAGAATCTGTATATCAAAGACGAACAGACAACATAATGGTCAAAAGATACCAAAGAGGTAATCAGAATCTGTATATCAAAGACGAACAGACAACATAATGGTCAAAAGATACCAAAGAGGTAATCAGAATCTGTATATCAAAGACGAACAGACAACATAATGGTCAAAAGATACCAAAGAGGTAATCAGAATCTGTATATCAAAGACGAACAGACAACATAATGGTCAAAAGATACCAAAGAGGTAATCATAATCTGTATATCAAAGAAGAACAGACAACATAATGGTCAAAAGATACCAAAGAGGTAATCAGAATCCGTATATCAAAGACGAACAGACAACATAATGGCCAAAAGATACCAAAGAGGTAATCAGAATCCGTATATCAAAGACGAACAGACAACATAATGGACAAAAGATACCAAAGGTGTAATCAGAATCCGTATATCAAAGACGAACAGACAACATAATGGTCAAAAGATACCAAAGGTGTAATCAGAATCGGTATATCAAAGAAGAACAGACAACATAATGGCCAAAAGATACCAAAGAGGTAATCAGAATCCGTATATCAAAGACGAACAGACAACATAATGGTCAAAAGATACCAAAGGTGTAATCAGAATCTGTATATCAAAGACGAACAGACAACATAATGGCCAAAAGATACCAAAGAGGTAATCAGACTCCGTATATCAAAGACGAACAGACAACATAATGGTCAAAAGATACCAAAGAGGTAATCAGAATCTGTATATCAAAGACGAACAGACAACATAATGGTCAAAAGATACCAAAGAGGTAATCAGAATCTGTATATCAAAGTAGAACGGACAACATAATGGTCAAAAGATACCAAAGAGGTAATCAGAATCTGTATATCAAAGACGAACAGACAACATAATGGTCAAAAGATACCAAAGAGGTAATCAGAATCTGTATATCAAAGAAGAACAGACAACATAATGGCCAACATAAAATAATACAAAATGAACCAAAGAGGTAATCAGAATCCGTATATCAAAGACGAACAGACAACATAATGGCCAAAAGATACCAAAGATGTAATCAGAATCTGTATATCAGAGAAGAACAGACAACATAATGGCCAACATAAAATAATACAAAATGAACCAAAGAGGTAATCAGAATCCGTATATCAAAGACGAACAGACAACATAATGGTCAAAAGATACCAAAGAGGTAATCAGAATCCGTATATCAAAGAAGAACAGACAACATAATGGTCAAAAGATACCAAAGAGGTAATCAGAATCCGTATATCAAAGACGAACAGACAACATAATGGCCAACATAAAATAGTACAAAATGAACCAAAGAGGTAATCAGAATCTGTATATCAAAGACGAACAGACAACATAATGGTCAAAAGATACCAAAGAGGTAATCAGAATCCGTATATCAAAGAAGAACAGACAACATAATGGTCAAAAGATACCAAAGAGGTAATCAGAATCCGTATATCAAAGACGAACAGACAACATAATGGTCAAAGGATACCAAAGAGGTAATCAGAATCCGTATATCAAAGACGAACAGACAACATAATGGTCAAAAGATACCAAAGAGGTAATCAGAATCCGTATATCAAAGACGAACAGACAACATAATGGTCAAAAGATACCAAAGAGGTAATCAGAATCCGTATATCAAAGACGAACAGACAACATAATGGCCAACATAAAATAGTACAAAATGAACCAAAGAGGTAATCAGAATCCGTATATCAAAGACGAACAAACAACATAATGGTCAAAAGATACCAAAGAGGTAATCAGAATCCGTATATCAAAGACGAAAAGACAACATAATGGTCAAAAGATACCAAAGAGGTAATCGGAATCTGTATATCAAAGACGAACAGACAACATAATGGTCAAAAGATACCAAAGAGGTAATCAGAATTCGTATATCAAAGAAGAACAGACAACATAATGGCCAAAAGATACCAAAGAGGTAATCAGAATCCGTATATCAAAGACGAACAGACAACATAATGGTCAAAAGATACCAAAGAGGTAATCAGAATCCGTATATCAAAGAAGAACAGACAACATAATGGCCAAAAGATACCAAAGAGGTAATCAGAATCCGTATATCAAAGAAGAACAGACAACATAATGGCCAAAAGATACCAAAGAGGTAATCAGAATCCGTATATCAAAGAAGAACAGACAACATAATGGCCAAAAGATACCAAAGAGGTAATCAGAATCCGTATATCAAAGAAGAACAGACAACATAATGGCCAAAAGATACCAAAGAGGTAATCAAAATCCGTATATCAAAGAAGAACAGACAACATAATGGTCAAAAGATACCAAAGGGGTAATCAGAATCCGTTTATCAAAGACGAACAGACAACATAATGGTCAAAAGATACCAAAGAGGTAATCAGAATCCGTATATCAAAGAAGAACAGACAACATAATGGTCAAAAGATACCAAAGGGGTAATCAGAATCCGTATATCAAAGACGAACAGACAACATAATGGTCAAAAGATACCAAAGAGGTAATCAGAATCTGTATATCAAAGACGAACAGACAACATAATGGTCAAAAGATACCAAAGAGGTAATCAGAATCTGTATATCATAGACGAACAGACAACATAATGGTCAAAAGATACCAAAGAGGTAATCAGAATCTGTATATCAAAGACGAACAGACAACATAATGGTCAAAAGATACCAAAGAGGTAATCAGAATCTGTATATCAAAGACGAACAGACAACATAATGGTCAAAAGATACCAAAGAGGTAATCAGAATCTGTATATCAAAGAAGAACAGACAACATAATGGTCAAAAGATACCAAAGAGGTAATCAGAATCCGTATATCAAAGACGAACAGACAACATAATGGCCAAAAGATACCAAAGAGGTAATCAGAATCCGTATATCAAAGACGAACAGACAACATAATGGTCAAAAGATACCAAAGGTGTAATCAGAATCCGTATATCAAAGACGAACAGACAACATAATGGTCAAAAGATACCAAAGGTGTAATCAGAATCTGTATATCAAAGACGAACAGACAACATAATGGCCAAAAGATACCAAAGAGGTAATCAGAATCCATATATCAAAGACGAACAGACAACATAATGGTCAAAAGATACCAAAGGTGTAATCAGAATCTGTATATCAAAGACGAACAGACAACATAATGGCCAAAAGATACCAAAGAGGTAATCAGACTCCGTATATCAAAGACGAACAGACAACATAATGGTCAAAAGATACCAAAGAGGTAATCAGAATCTGTATATCAAAGACGAACAGACAACATAATGGTCAAAAGATACCAAAGAGGTAATCAGAATCTGTATATCAAAGTAGAACAGACAACATAATGGTCAAAAGATACCAAAGAGGTAATCAGAATCTGTATATCAAAGACGAACAGACAACATAATGGTCAAAAGATACCAAAGAGGTAATCAGAATCTGTATATCAAAGAAGAACAGACAACATAATGGCCAACATAAAATAATACAAAATGAACCAAAGAGGTAATCAGAATCCGTATATCAAAGACGAACAGACAACATAATGGCCAAAAGATACCAAAGAGGTAATCAGAATCTGTATATCAGAGAAGAACAGACAACATAATGGCCAACATAAAATAATACAAAATGAACCAAAGAGGTAATCAGAATCCGTATATCAAAGACGAACAGACAACATAATGGTCAAAAGATACCAAAGAGGTAATCAGAATCCGTATATCAAAGAAGAACAGACAACATAATGGTCAAAAGATACCAAAGAGGTAATCAGAATCCGTATATCAAAGACGAACAGACAACATAATGGCCAACATAAAATAGTACAAAATGAACCAAAGAGGTAATCAGAATCTGTATATCAAAGACGAACAGACAACATAATGGTCAAAAGATACCAAAGAGGTAATCAGAATCCGTATATCAAAGAAGAACAGACAACATAATGGTCAAAAGATACCAAAGAGGTAATCAGAATCCGTATATCAAAGACGAACAGACAACATAATGGTCAAAGGATACCAAAGAGGTAATCAGAATCCGTATATCAAAGACGAACAGACAACATAATGGTCAAAAGATACCAAAGAGGTAATCAGAATCCGTATATCAAAGACGAACAGACAACATAATGGTCAAAAGATACCAAAGTGGTAATCAGAATCCGTATATCAAAGACGAGCAGACAACATAATGGTCAAAAGATACCAAAGAGGTAATCAGAATCCGTATATCAAAGACGAACAGACAACATAATGGCCAACATAAAATAGTACAAAATGAACCAAAGAGGTAATCAGAATCCGTATATCAAAGACGAACAAACAACATAATGGTCAAAAGATACCAAAGAGGTAATCAGAATCCGTATATCAAAGACGAAAAGACAACATAATGGTCAAAAGATACCAAAGAGGTAATCGGAATCTGTATATCAAAGACGAACAGACAACATAATGGTCAAAAGATACCAAAGAGGTAATCAGAATTCGTATATCAAAGAAGAACAGACAACATAATGGCCAAAAGATACCAAAGAGGTAATCAGAATCCGTATATCAAAGACGAACAGACAACATAATGGTCAAAAGATACCAAAGAGGTAATCAGAATCCGTATATCAAAGAAGAACAGACAACATAATGGCCAAAAGATACCAAAGAGGTAATCAGAATCCGTATATCAAAGAAGAACAGACAACATAATGGCCAAAAGATACCAAAGAGGTAATCAGAATCCGTATATCAAAGAAGAACAGACAACATAATGGTCAAAAGATACCAAAGGGGTAATCAGAATCCGTTTATCAAAGACGAACAGACAACATAATGGTCAAAAGATACCAAAGAGGTAATCAGAATCCGTATATCAAAGAAGAACAGACAACATAATGGCCAACATAAAATAGTACAAAATGACAAACAACGATCTACAAAACATACATATAAAACTGAAGATCGAGTAACACGAACCCCACTAAAAACGGGGGTAAACTCAGGTGTGATACAGGAGTAGGTAATTCCGTTGTTTGTCTGTAGCAGGACAACACAGGGGAAATGAAAAGACACAGACGATATTGAACACAAGAGGCAGTACTGAGACAAATAAATAAAAAAAATAAGATTGGTAACACAAACCCTACGAAAAAGGGGGATCCATGTGGTCCCGAAGGGTAAGAATGTTGCTGTTCATTAATCGAAAGAAAAACAAATATAGAAAAAAGTCGAACAAAGAAATACGTCACTATAGCAATATCATAATTATAATAATGATAACAATAACAATACTTATCTTTATTTAAACATGATAACACAATGGGAATAACATTAGCTTACATTGTGGTCCTGTAATATCTATAATATTTTACAAACAATACAATAAATAAGGGTAATAACAAAATTACCGAACTCCGAACAATCTTACAAAGGGAAAGTCAAAACTCATAAGTATATAAACAGACAAAATCAGTCAACAACCGGAAAACTGTGAAAACCGTAATGACCCTGACTTGGTATAGGCATTTCTAAAGAAATGGTGGGTTGAATCAGATTTTAAAGCGCCATATGGTTATATAATGAACAACGCCAACTTATTTGTTATATAAACAAACCACATATTAGTCATACAAAATAAGCATAGTATATTAAAAAGATATAGTTACACCTCATTGGAAATTTTCGATGAAGTAAGTTTTCTTAAATTGTTCCACAGTAGTACATATACGTATACTTACAGGAAAAATTAATTCCAAAATATTGCTCCTGATATTCTAATCAACTTTTTTTTTTAAATAATTATGTTCTAAATTTCTGGGTTTTTTTTTATTCTTGAATTTATCTCATTTATGAATGTAAAACCATTTAACTATTCTGCTGTTATATTGTTCAATACTTATTATTTGTTTTTTTATTAACTATTCTGCTGTTATATTGTTCAATACTTTTTATTTGTTTTTTTTTTATTAATTTTCTAAAAACACTGAATGATTTATCGTTGTTTAATTTAAGCAGTCTATCAGTTATTTCACCAGGAGTACAATTTTATGTACAGTGATGATTTTTGTGGTCAACAATTGACTTATGTAAACAAAGTGAACACATACAACTTACCATAAATAATTGAACACAACATACCATTATATTACATGGATGAGAATCTAGCTCTTAGCTTGGGGTAGCATGCACACAATTGGCGTGGGGTTTAACCGATGTACGGGATCCCATCCCACCATCAACCTTTGTCCTGTGTCTTTCATACTCGAGTTATTGTTCACTATCCAAAATGATGCATACAAAACATCAGCGTCATCTTCATCGACATGGTTGAATGTAATATAGTATATTTACAGAGCACGGAAGAGATGGGTATCTCTCTAGATTTCTGATTATATAGCAAATATTTCATGGCACTGAGGGTCATATGGCAGTATATGGACCGGTCCGTCACCAACAAAATATTATATGGACCGAAGCTTCTGAGTCCATTCCCGGTCCATATAACGTTATATTGACCGGCTGCGCTAACAAAGACAAATAGGGAAAATAAAAACGTAAAGTATAATATATTTGTATATTACACAATACCTTTAGTTATTCAAATATTATAATTACCGTTGTAGCTATAGACGTTCAGTCATATACTTAGCACTCAATGCTAAAAATATACCATGTATTTGATCCCAAACTTATAATTTGAAGAAAAAATATTGAAATCTCAATTCTTCACATCACGTCATGATAGTCCTTTCACATTCACATGCTGTGTTTTTTATATATTAAAATATTAAAAAATAGGGGCCGTTGTGGCCGTGATCGTAATGGTAGTTGGATTTACAACTACCTATATAATCAGTGACCATCACCACTGGTGTTGTGAGTTCGAATCTCGATCAGGGCGAGGTGTACAACACTATGTGATAACGTCTGTCAGTGATTAGCGACCGGTCGGTGGTTTTCTCTGAGTACTCCGGTGTCCCCCTCCAATTAAACTAACCGGCACGATATAATTGGAATATTGTTGAAAGTGGCGTTTTTATGTGTATGTTTCGTAGATCGTTGTCTTTCCTTTTGTACTTTTTCTTTTGGTCATTGTATTCAGGGGCGGATCCAGGCGACCGTTTCACTAAAGTCATCGTAAATCGTAAGTCTAAAATCACTCTTAAGATTTCCTTACGTGCACGTATACGTGCGTTTCACTAAACTAGTCCTAATCTTAAGAGTTACGACTTACGATTTGCGACAAGTAACATCTCCTATAATGGAGGTAAAAAGATATATTGTATCATACATTGTATATACCCAACAGCTGGGAAGCTGATTACATTAAACATCACATTTTAAATGTGTTAAAATACATTTTTAATATTTAACTAATCTTAAAACTCTAAACTGATTTTTGAAATGAATAAACCAAAGCTATTAGAAAAAAATTGCTAAGTGTAAAATTTTACCGTAATTTGAGAAGAAATTTATTCTATGGAATATTATTTTAATAAATTTCATGCTATGTGCAAGGGAAATTTTCAAAAATGTGACCATTGATTTGGCAATACGTTCACATTATGCACCCATATTCCGTTTGCGGTGCATTTCAATTGCGCGGAAAAAATCTTACATTTACGTGAAGAACTTAAACACATGACAATTGTGCGGATTTTTTTTTACCTTTCTTTAAAGTATATTTCGTATTTTCATAATATTTTATGGTTTTTATAAGCACTGTTGCTGCAACTTCCTTTTTTTACCTCTTTATTTACCTCTATTGCCAGCCAGAAATTAAACGGGGGCGGGAGGTGGGGGGGGGGGGGGGGGGGGGGGGGGGGGGGGGGGGGGGGGGGGAGATTGAGTAGTATTTGGGTAATTTTATTGCATCACTGTATTCACACATATAAAATAATATGCTTCATCAACACATAATACAACAAATATACTCATCTTACAATATTAAACCTTAACATGTACTATTGATTTATATTCATAGTGAGTGTTTTAACGCTTTATATAATCAATAAAAACTACCACTGAATTTTAATATATGGACTGCAGAAATATCTGTTGCCTTCAAACTTATTTTTTTTTATGCATGTACATGTACCTGTATGTTACAAATTAATCTTTTTTCAAATTTATATTTCATATATTTGTATGTTATTCTTATATTTTTTGTTTTCATTTTAAAGGCTGACGAAAGTGGTGAATAATCCATATTGCATTGTCAGTCATGCTGCAAAATGCAGAAAATGTTATGAACAAAATAAATATGTTCTAAGTAACAGGCAATCCGCGCAAATGTCAATAAAAACCTCTCGGGTATATTTTAATATTGTAATGCTCCGTGCAAATGTAATACCTGTTAATCCCCAAATCCACGCAAATGTAATACGCGCTCTGTTTGTGCTTAACTTTATTTTTGAACCATTGTTTGTACATGCACCCGATATCGTTCATTTCTTGAAATTTCTTCTAAGTACCCTCGTCAATAAAAGACGTTGATGTAAATGTAGAACTGATAGAAAGTCCACTGAAACAAACAATAATGTGTAGCTGTTTTAATAATTTTTTTATGGCTCTCGAAATATAAAAATTGTTGCGTGCATCTAATATATATTGCTCTCTTCATTTGATTAACGTTCATATAAAAAAAATACAGATAGCTATTTTTCTCTTCAAAAATAGGTTTACGATTTACGACTTACGAGTACCTACCACCACTCTTAACTTTGCGATCACTTTTTTACGCCCAAAAATCATGTGTTTTCCAATATTACGCCCCCCCCCCCCCTCCCTTGGATCTGCCCCTGGTATTGTCTTTTCTTCTTCGATATACAGATTCTGATTACCCCTTTGGTATCTTCAAAATCTACTTAAACACCATCAAACAAAGAAACAAACAATATATTAAAATGGTAACTCTACTGTTACATTTGATTAATCTATTCGTTATCAGTAAACGTTTGATTGCTACAAATATCTCTTAAAATTCACGGAGACTTGCGTATCCGCCCGTGTTTGACTTGATTGTAAACGTGGCGAACAAAGAGTACATCGTATTGACTACATTAGTATCTGACACAGTTATTTGGTAAAAGGGTAAATTACTTAATTTTAGGTACTATTTATTTGCTTTGTTAAGCAATATCATTATGCGATAGTGTTTATTGTGGACAATCGTTGGCGATATTAGTTATGATGTTGGGTTATTTATAGATAAGTATGGCGTGCAAAACGCAACAATTATTTGTCTACATGCAGTTGACAAAGTATTTCCCTTTTTATTTCATGTAAAACTATATTTATTCAAACTATTTCCCAAATGTCAATTTCTTTTAATGTAGTTTTTTAAAATAATGTTTAGGTTGTTCAAATCTGCATGATTTAATGACGGTCTTAAATTATTTTGTATGAAAGCAATTTCAATGTGTTATGCTTTGGACGACATTAATTATGATCTGTATTTAACTTGGATATATATTTCTTTTATTAAATTATTATGGAATTATAGAGTAAAACTATATTTAAATATGCAGTGGTTGTTAAATAAATGGAAATATATTGACTAAGAGGATAATTACATGAGAAATTGTAGTTTTATATCAAATTTATTGGGAAAACTGAAATCATGCCAATATTGTTGTCCATTCTCTGTAAGGTAATCAGCAACATTGCAAGTTAAACCATTTTAAATATAGCTGTATGCATAGAGTATATTATTCGTTTAATTAAATAGCTGATGTTGGTTTAACAGTAACATGGCGGGTGTCACTGTTGGAGCAGTATTTGCTTATCCTTCCGAAAACATGTGTTTACCAATGGTATTTATGTTGTAATCAGAAGTTTTCTGTGTAATGTTTGGTAGATCTTATTTGTTTTTTGTCCATGTTATCTTTTGCCATTGTAATTTGTAGTGTATATCGTTCTTTGATTTACGGCCTCTGATTTCCAATTTGTTATTTTCAAATTTTTCATTAATTTCACAATCATGAATATAGTTTGACTTTCGGGTACACGAGCAATGCCATCGATATATAGTACAGTCTTGACTTTCGGGTACATGAGTAATGCCATCGATATATAATACAGTCTTGACTTTCGGGTACATGAGTAATGCCATGGATATATAATCCAGCCTTTTTTATGTGTCTTCGTTCTTTGTGTTGTGCCCAATGCTACCTATGTCTCGGGATTGTTTATTATTATTGATCTTCGTTTTATTTCTAACAATTAATCATCTTACCTTCATTAATATCAGTAGTATTATCTATAATATATTAGTTTATTTATGTGAATCAAATTTGCTGCCTTCGATATATTCCCACTTGGAACCTCAGTGTATATTAGTTCAGGGGAGATTGTGTAAACATTAATATCTTTAATATTTATTATTTACAAAAGGTATTAAAATGTATCAAGATAACATATACCACGGTGTATATTCTAAACGACTCCTTTCCGATTAAATCGGCGTTCTTGCCTCCTTTCCGAATCAGGAAACGAAACCTTTCGGAGCTATGTTCAGACAACATGCATTTCAAACTGATTGATATGAAAACAAAAGGTATGTAAGACTTTTCTGAGCAGATCACGGAACATTTCAATCATCATAGTAACTCAAAATAGCTTGAAAAGGGTTAGTTGACCTATCTTCTGGACGAAATCTGTGACACTGTAAACGGTGAGGTGAGTGTGTCGTACATGTAACACTTTAATGTTCAAAATATGAGACAGACAATTAAATTAACACCCTTATTTTGCAATCTGGTACCGTCCTTGTTATTCATTCGTATTTTGTCGATTCATTCATTCTTTCAGTAAATTTCCGAAAAATTGGCGATTTACAAATATCAAAGAAACGCCTCTTTTCCGATCAGTCGAATATGACATATATTCTGGAAACGATTCCTTTGAGAGTGTAAAGAAACGATTCCTTTGAGAGTGTAAAGAAACGATTCCTTTGAGAGTGTAAAGAAACGATTCCTTTCAGAAAGTGAATCGATGATGTTTGAACAATATTATCATGATTGTGAAAACATGTAAAAGAACGTGACAAAATCAAGAGAAAAAGTCACACAAATGACACAGAACAATTAAAGACAGACCCACAAAGAAAACTAAAATATTAATATGAAAATGAGAGCATCGGACGTGCCCAATGACATGTCTAGAAATGTTAAAAACACCAACTTAATAGGCATACAAAGACGTTAGGGGATATAACAATTTCACTGTAAAGACAGTAAATTCTAATTTCGATATATATTGTTATCCCCTCGGTTTATCTGTTGCGTTTAAGGGTAGAATGGTCACTGGGTTGTTCATATTTACGACGTACGATGGACGCCAAGTGATGGCAAAAGCTCACATGGTCTTTGGTCAGGTGAGCTAAAAAGGGTGCACTCGACACGCAGTCGCAAGTGATAAAGTTTACTAGTTGCTTGCCCATGGTCGGTGGTTCTCTCCGGGTACTCCGGCTTCCTCCACCACTAAAACTGGTCACCATGATATATCTGAAATATTGTTGAAAGTGGCGTTAAAACACCAAAAATCTAAATAAAAAAAAATTAGCAAAAATCCACACACTTAAAAAGTATCGTTTCCATGCTCTGAAGGGAGGCGTTCTATGCTTGTTTTACAATAATCGCACTTTATGTACATGCAAACTTTGATATAAACCTATTATCTATTTCAATGGGACTGTTATTGTCTTAAAATTGTTGTGTAATTTGGTTTTGATAGACATGTTACTCGAGAAACATCACGTTTTTGAAATTTTCCTTCTTGGTGTTGCGTAGATATTTAACAAATATCTTTTGTGCGCTGAAAATAAAATCATCATCGCCCATTGAGATCACATAGGAACTTATTTCGATTTCTTGTATGTATATTGTGTTCCGTCATCTATGTTTTTAGTCACTAAATATGGCAATTAAAAGATAAATTGACAAAACGTACTCACCGTCTGTTGTGAAAATAAATCAAAAGTCGGAATGGAAGCGTTTCCTGATTCGGAAAGGAGGCAAGAACGCCAATTTAATCGGAAAGAAGTCGTTATGAATATACACCGTGTATACAATCTAATTTAGTGTTCATGATGCTGAAATAACTGTGAACAGATACACTATGTCTTTATTGTAAATAAATCAAAGTGCCTCAACTGGATAGCTAGATTCGTCTATGTTCACCTATGTCTGAGGGGGTCAGAACAATAGTTGTTTAAAATTATCAATTGTAGGTGTACTTGTACAATACAGTACCATTACTTATATATCTTAAAATATAGGAGGTTAGATGAGCGGACGGATGTTTAATAACTTTATGTAATGCTCAATTCAATTTTACCCCGAAGGGTTGAAGGCATATACAAGGAATATATACAAACAACGTACACAAGTCAAATAGACAAAGACATAGTAACAACGTACAACTGAAATGAAAACAAATTGATCTACATTCACATGAATTACCCATTCTCATTACAATTATGCAGCAGTAAAGTCCACTCTCCTCAGTGCTATCGACTTTTTAGCAATTGGTACCGTAAACCGCATACTTTGTGATGATGGCAGAATTAATTGTAATTTTTTAGCTCTGTCATATTCATTAAATTTAGGACAGATTCCGTTTACATCTTTGTACAGTATATTTCTCAAAGTATGGTTATTCTTACATCTAAAGAAAAAATGAAACTCATCTTCAACCTCTTTTATATCACAACATTTACATATTCTATTTTCTTTTTTAATTCTTGTGTATCTTCCTCTTTCAATTTCAAGAAAATGATCCATGACTTTAGGTAAACATACCTATGAAAAGTTTGAAGGTACCAATGCGGTAATCAGAAGCCGTAATCAAAGAACAGACAATACAATGGCCAAAAGAAGGACAAACAATACTGATGTTGGCACGTACCTCGAAATCGAGTATATATTATCGAATTTAGTTCCCTTTTACAGACTCCCTGAATCAATCACAGCTTCATTGTTTATCAATAGGACAAATGTCTATGATATACTCTTGCATTCCGTCTCCTTTTGCTTTGATATTTTCATAACCGTTATTGACTTCTCTGAGTCAGACGAAAAGCCTGAATATAATCAGACGCCATGAATCGACGGACAATGCAATGGTCAACTAATCAAAAATGACAAACTTTCAAACAGTATTCAATGTTTCGATCATCAAAAACCCATTAAGTTTAAGGAAAGACCTCAAGTAAGCAGTTCCTCCACAAAATTTATATCGCAGGATTAATTGTCTATTGTATATCGATATATACTAATCATTTGTGGTTCTATTATTTGCGTGTTTTGATTATTGGTCTACATGTATTTTAGTGTTTCTAATATTTTGAGGGTCTTGTTTATCGATTTACACGACTTTAATATTTCAATAGTCTTTGCTGTTTGACCTGAAACATGCCATTTTATATTAGTTATGACATTGTGGGCTGATTGAATGTAGATATCAAATTTAGTGCGTACGACGCCTTTCTGGTATAAACCTCATCGGGTACGCTCAAAGTCGAAAGATTGGAAAGCCAAATAATTTAAAGCGTTTGATAGCTAATATCGGTTAAGGACACCTATGTCTGAGGTGGGATAACCTTTGTTTAGTCTAAAGTACGGTGTGTAATCTACCTTATGATAACATATGTGCTTCCCTTATGTCTGTTTGTTGTGTTTGTTGGAATAAATATAAACTGTAATCCGTTATTCAATGTCAATTCGAATGAATGAGTAGCTTTAATTCATATATGATATATATCTTCTATGTGTGTTGCTGTATAATTATGTTTGACTCCAATAGAATGGGCACTCTCTGGACATGACATAAACTATTTCAGGAGGTACTGCTCATTGACAAACCAAATCGAGTTGATGTCTTGAAAGAGTACGTTATGACTGAATGGACAGATATACACAAATCCGACAAATTACAACACCAGGGGCACCACATTGATGACGATATGACAGAAACTACTACCATATTGCCAAGCTTTCACAAAGAAAGCGAGACTGACGTTCAAGAGAACGCAACAGAATCCACTGGAATGACTGATGACTCAACAACAAAAAAGTCTGAAATAACGTTAAAGCAGAGGATTAGAACTGATGTCATATTTAGACGAAAGTTTATAATTTGGCTTTGTTTGTGTTTATATTTTGCCACATTGGTGAGTATGTCGCTGTAATATTATATATATATATATATATTTACTTTTTATGATATCAAAAACTAATAAGAGATAACTGAAATATTAGGTCACAGTATAAAAGTGAAGATAACATAATAAAATAACAAAACCATATCTGTGAGATTATTACTCTTCAAAGTAAGGAATGTCACGATGGACTCTTGTCGGCGAAGTAAGGAATGTCACGATGGACTCTTGTCGGCGAAAGTATTATTACTCTTCAAAGTAAGGAATGTCACGATGGACTCTTGTCGGCGAAAGTATTATTACTCTTCAAAGTAAGGAATGTCACGATGGACTCTTGTCGGCGAAAGTATTATTACTCTTCAAAGTAAGGAATGTCACGATGGACTCTTGTCGGCGAAAGTATTATTACTCTTCAAAGTAAGGAATGTCACGATGGAATCTTGTCGGCGAAAGTATTATTACTCTTCAAAGTAAGGAATGTCACGATTGAGTCTTGTCGGCGAAAGTATTATTAGGCAAGAGAAGAGTTTGAAGATACCAAAGGGGTAATCATAATCCTTATATCGAAGAACAACAGACAACACAATGGTCAAACTAAAAAGTACAAAAGGACAAACAACGATCTACAAAACATCCATATAAAGCTAAATATCGAATACCACTGACTCCACTAAAACCAGGGGTAAACTCAGGAGCTCCGGAAGGCTGAGCGGTGTCTGCTCGACTAACGACACCCGTCGTGCTCATCTAGTTATAAACCCGGTGAAAAGTCATGAATGAGAAAAGGACTGTGATATGTTATAGCACATATGGTCCGACATTAAGAAACTGCGGGTTCTATGATACTGTGTATTTACGTGCTCTTTCTAGCCGTTGTGGCGTCCGTTTTTTTTAAATTTTAACTAGCACGATCGCCAAGTCCCCTATATAAATATATATGATGACTTTACTAAGAATATTGATGACATTTCAAGTTTAACACTTACAGGGCTGGAATCTAGGTATATCAGGACCAACACTGTTAGATCTACAGATTATATCACAGTGTACGTTAGAAGAAGCAGCGTTATTCTTTAGTGCTATGTCAGCTGGGTATTTACTGGCTTCGTTTGTACTTCCTCTGACATTTTATAGATTCGACAAGTTTCTACACATTGCATTTGGTAACATGGGACTGGTCGTTGTTATGTCTGTTACACCATGGTGCTTTTATTATGGAATTATGCTGACGATGCATTTACTAAAAGGTTTCATGTGTGGAATATCAGAGTTAGGTAAGATAGAGATATACATGTTATTTCTAGCTGTTTGTTTCAAGTTGTTTCAAAATTCCATGTATTATAAATATAATCAAAAACAAAATTGACCAGTTACAAAAACAATGTGAAAATCGTAGAAGCAGACCACCTTACACATGTATGTATGATAGCCCACTTGGTACAATGACGCCAATCGTAGAAGCAGACCACCTTACACATGTATGCATGATAGTCCACTTGGTACAATGACGCCAATTGCCATATGGACTGAAACATCCACTCTTGTGATGCAAATGTTTTCCCCATGGACAGAGTTTTAAGTTGCTAACGCTGAAGCGTCTCAATCAAAGCTAATCTGTTGACGGAAAAGCCACTCAAATCCTAGTTTGAATAAGCGTTAGAGAAAATCGAAAGTGCAATCAGAAATAGAAAATCCAGAAATACTAGACAAAGAAGACACAGGACGAAGACAAAAACAATAAACCCAAACAAAAACAAAGAAAATACAGAGCAAAGCAAAACACAACACAACCCAACCCAACCTAACCCAACCCACCCCACCCCACCCCACCACACAACACAACACATTTAAAGCTAACAATATGAGCATCAAGAACCCCACCAGATACCGAGGTTAAACCCATATGTTCGGGAAGGGTAGGCTTCTCCTGCTTCTTACACGACACCCGCCGTTCTACTCATATACTTACCTGCACGTCATCTTGGATACAACTATGCGCAATAAAACAAAGTGCAGAAATAAGAACTTGCAACATTGGGCACAATATAATATATGTAGCGATGGCTTCAACCGATGAACAACGTAGTAAAAACGTAGTTATCAACCTTAGTGCAGGTTTCGTCACCAGCTCAAAGTATAAAGATTAGAAAACCAAATAATTTTAAAATCCTTTGAAGCAATAGAACTAAATAATAAATAAATAAATAAATAAGCTTTATTTAGAGTCGGCATGGTTAAAACAACATAAGCTCTGTTGAGCTTTTAACCGACATACACGGACACAGAATAAATAACAAATAACAAGCATGCAACATACAACTAAAATGCAAGACTAAGTTAGCACTACATGTAAAATACTAACAGTTACAAGATATAAAGCAAAAAAGCAGATTAAAAGCTGATGTTATAAGCTAAGCATACCAAGAGCTAATGTAGCAAACTATGAACAACTAAAAGCTGATATTATGAGCAAAGCATAACAATTTTATAAGCACAATAAATAAAAACTGGATATGAATTTAAACAAATTTAAAAGTCAGCACAAACTGAACATTTACATACATTTCCATTCCAAGATTTTAAAATATTCTTAAACTGATTAAAATTGGCAATTTTTCTAAAATCATCAGGTGGGTCATTCCATAAAACAGCTGCTGCATATTTAAAACTATTCTTACCGTAGGTAGATGTTCGCACCCTAGGTATATCTACAATATTAGAATATCTAAAATTGTATTTACAATCTTTAAAAACAACTAAATCTTGTAAACAAGATGATGAAAGTTTGTTTAAAATCTTAAAACATTCAATAGCTATGGTACGCATTCTTCTAACTTTCAGAGATGGAACTTTAGCTTTTTCTAATAACTCATCATATGTGCTCTCATAGTCCTCGTTTATAAATCGTAAAGCCCCTCCTGGATTTTTTTCTAATTTAGATGTATTACTTTTATTGCAAAAATGCCACGCCAAAGGACAAAAATCAAAATTAGACAAAATGAAAGTATGAAAAATTGTTAATTTATTTAATTTTTAAAGAAAAGTCAGCAAATGCGCTTTAAAACATTCAACTGTTGAGAAGCTTTACGACATATTTTTAATATGATAATTGAAATTATGTTGGTAATCAATATCTGTTCCTAGTAATTTTACAACATCATCACAAGTAATTTCAGCTGACTCTATTTAAATACTGGTGTCTTGGCATGCGTCTTATTGCCACCTGCAATGGCTTGAAACTTATCTGGATTAGCCTGCATACAATTGAATTTGAACCAGTCTATCAATACTGAGATTTCTTTTCCAAGTATATCAATTAATTTCTCCTAATTATCATTTACATAAGACAAGGTGTTATCGTCAGCATAATTATACAATTTACCATATTCAATAAAATAAAAGATGTCGTTAATAAAAATTTTAAATAACAAGGTACCAAGTATAGAGTCTTGAGGTACCCCTTTTTGTATATCAGCCCAACTGCTGAGATCTCCCTGAAATTTGATTTGTTGTTTACGACCAGTTAAATAATTTCTAAGTAATTCCACAGATTTTGGAGATATGCCGTATGCAGACAGCTTACAAAGAATGTCATGTGGCAGACATTCAAAAGCCTTCGAAAGATCCATAAGAATTGCTGCCACATACTGATTTTTATCTAGAGCCGTTTTCCAATCTTCAAGGAGTCTCAGCAAAGTTGTCTGACAACCATGACCCTTTCTAAAAGCGCATAAAAAAGTATGAAAAATATTTTCAAATAAATCAGTTAGTTGGTCAGATAAAACCATTTCATAAACTTTAGAAATTGTGGGTAAAATGCTAACTGGCCAGTAGTTCTTTTTGTCTAAAGGGTCATTCTTTTTATGTAGTGGAACAACCTGAGCTTCTTTTAACCTGGTTGGAAAAACACTGGTTTTGATAGTGTTATTTTTTAAACAAGTGTTGTTATATGCTGTTAAGTACAGGTGCACCAGCACATAAAAGTTTAGATGAGATCTGATCTACACCAGTAGCTTTCTTGATGTTTATTTTGTTAACCAGTTTGTTTATAGTGTCAACATCTGTAGGTTTTAAATCAAACAGTGCATTATGTTGTGTATTGTTCTTAATTTTCAATATACTAGGGTGACTATTTCCATCAAAAATAAACATCTCTGACAATGTCATTTGCAACATTTACAAAAAAGGTGTTAAAGGTATCACATACATCTTTAGTGTTGTTCATTATTTTATCATTTTATCAACTAAAGGTTCTAAACAGGATAGCCAAAACCAACTAAGGTTACATAATTATGCTTAATGGGAGAGATTCTTAGTTTTAATAATAATTGCAATATTTATGAACTGTAGCCTTGTCATTATTACAAAAAGTAATCGGCCATTATTATTAACTATTTGACCCTTACCAAATACCCATATCTCAAATGGCAAAGGATCTGTACCTAATTTTATTCTTTCTTCTCTCGCCGACTTGAGTTAGTACTACCTGATTTGACAATAAGTAATGCAGTCTGTAAGCAAGAGGTACCCCTTACCCAGCGCGATCTTGTGGGTTCACTTCAATTTTGCCGTGGGTTCCTCAGTGTTGTTGATCTTCTTAGTTTTTTTTAGTTTTTTTTTGGAGGGGGAGAGGAGACGAGGGTTCCCCGGTTTGTGTCTTGTGGCCAATTTTGGCTCTGTCTTCTGACTGTCCATTCGTTATATCAGGTAATCTGGAAAATAATAAAGTGGGGCTGACTATGTTGTAGTTATTCAAGTGTGACGACAGGACTTATTGTGTATTCACGATGTAAGATATTCATCTGAACAGTATAATTAAATGATAAATTTAAAACTTTGTAAGATAAATAAATGATCGAATAAAACTCTAATCATGTCAAAACAGTGTAAACTAATAATACTATTATATGTTTTTGTAGCTTCATCAACATTACTGATTCATCTGATGGGCCAGGATGTAAGGACATATATGCAGATTCTTCATTTTTCGTTTACGGTTGGGGGAATTCTATCCCCTTTAGCGTCAGTACCCTTCTTGACCAACAGTAACATCACTGACACAGTAACAGTAAATACAGAACATAACTATTCTTTATCTAACACCACGGTATATAACAATTCCATTATTTTAGGAGGAAATTCGTCGACAGAACTGGCCTTACCTAAGAATCTACAGCATTCATTAGACGTCTATATTGTGTATACTATATCTTCTGGAATAAGTGTTGTTCCATTTCTGTTATTTGTAGTGCTGTTCTTTAGATGTGATAAAATGCTAACAAAATCAAATAAAGGCAAAGATAAGATTGACAGCACCAACAACCTGCCGATTGGACTGTTAGTTCCTGTCATGATAACTTTAGTACTTATTTCTTACTTCTGCTTTTCTTTAGAAGATTCAATTTCAAGTTTTACTGCTACTTATGCTGTGAAACATTTTGGATGGACTAAACCACTTGCCTCTTACGTCACTTCCGTTTACTGGACTTCTTTTTCTCTCGGAAGTTTTTCAGGAATTTTTATCGCAAGTTACTTTCCTATTTCAAAACTATTGTTGTTTTATAGTTTGATGTTACTGTCGTCGACTATTTGTCTGTTGGTGACATCTATTTATAATATTGACACGGGTTTGTGGGTGTTTACTGCAGTCAGTGGAGTATCGGTATCTCTTAACTTTCCGTTACTATTTGCGTGGGTGGAAGAGGATTTTCTTCACGTGACGGCAAAAGTTACATCTGTTATAACAATATCGGCCAGTATTGGAGTTATTGTAAGTCCTCTAATTGTAGGCGTTGTCATGGAGATGTCAACAGTATATTATAGCTATTTTCTGTTTGTCAACAGCGTGATGTTATTTTTGCTTCTTTGTGTTGGAAAAGTATTATCCTTAAAAGCTAAAATATTTCGAAGAAGAGCAAAGGAACTTGAAATAACAGTTGATGGTAATGTTGACGATGGCCGCTTGTATTAATTAACGCAGGTTCATGTGTATAACACGTCGAGAATAGACAGTTATTCGCCTGGTATTTGGTGGCATAATATGTAGCGTTAAGCATACACAATAAATCAACTATGTGATTCATTTTTTAAGTGTTATAAGAAGTACCAAAATAAAACATTGTATATGCATATATATATATATATATATATATATAATGTTATTAATATTGATCTACGTATAAGATTTTAAACAAGCTATTTATCTACGTTTGTAACATAATCTTTTAAAGACCATTCTATGGTTGCACTTTCTTAACAGTGAGACATCAGTAGTATGACTCACACTTCTATGAAATGTGTGTATTAAACCGTTATATGATAACGTTGAATTAACACTAAGGCGTTAGATGTACCACACACCTCCAGACAAGGGAGATTAAAGAGTGTGGCCATAAAACTAGTTTAACACCGCCACCTTATATTGAAGTGCGTGTACCAAGCCAGTAATGTGAGTGGTTATATATTTTGTGTAAGCGGTATCATTTTAGCCTCTTTCTATAAATTTTCTATGTTCCTACAATGAGGTATATTTATTTGGGGAGTATCAATGTTGGATCTGTTTTTACAATTTTTCAATTATATTTTGGAAATGTTCCAAACGTGTGGTATTTTTTATTTTTCATTTTATTTTTAGCTCACCTGACCCAACCAAAGGGTCAGGTGAGCTATTGCCATCATTTGGCGTCGTCGTCGTCGTCCGTCGTCCGCCGTACGTCGTAAACTTTTTCAAAAATCTTCTCCTCTGAAAGTACTAGAGCAATGGAAACCAAACTTGGTCTGAATCATCACTAGTGTGTCAAGTTTCAAAATTGTGTCCGGTGATGCCGTGCACCAACCAACATGGCCGCTGTTACTAAAAATAGAACATATGGTAAAATTGCAGGTTTTGGGTAATAACTCAAAAACGTTAATAATATCAAAAATCTGACATGGGGTAAAAATGATCAGCACATCAAGATCTACCTACCCTTCAATTTTGAAGTAAATTTGATTACCCATCTTGGAGTTATTGCCCTTTTTTCATAATTTTTTTTTTGAATTTTAATACTTTTCGTCTTATATTTCAAAAACTATTTAGAGATAGATGTTAAGTTTAAATTGCAAAAATGTGCAGCATGTCAAGATCTACCTACCCTGCAATTTTGAAATAAATCCCATTACCCATTTTGACCGATTATGCAAATTAGAAAAAAGGGAGGATGAAATTGAAAAAAATCATCTCCTCTGAAACTACTGAGCCAATCTCAACCAAACTTTGCTGAAATGATCCTTAGATGGTCCCCTTTCAAAATTGTGTCCGTCAGCGCCCACTCGTCGCAACTTCGGCTGATTCCGTACCTTCATCATACCCCGTCCGTATTACGATAGCTCCCATTGGAACTACTTTCGGAAATCTTCAATGAAGGAGGTATTAAAATAATTTCACTTTCGAATATTCGTCCAATAATAATATATTTTCATTCGTTGACTCCGGAGCAACACAAATACTGCACCACTCGAAAGGAATTATTAGCAATTATTAGGTTCTCTCGACAGTTTAGGCATTACTTGTTGGGGAGGCATTTCACGGTTAGGACAGACCATAACAGTCTGACCTGGCTGATGAATTTTAAGGAGCCACAGGGGCAACTGGCTAGCTGGTTAAAAGAACTTAGTCAGTTCAATATGGAGATCCAGCATCGGCATGGGAAGAAACATACGAATGCAGATGCCTTGTCAAGGATCCCTGGGGGGGAACCATGTTCAGAGTTCAATCTAAGAGTGAAATTACAGGATTTGCCATGTGAGGGGTGTCTCTGCTGTACTAGGGCCCATTCAAACTGGTCCGGTTTTGACCAGGATGTAGATGACGTGGTTCCCTTGGCAAATAAGCCTTGGGGTCAACCCGTGAGAGAGGGTCTAGACCAGGGTGAAAAAGAAATGGGACCTAGGGTGGCTGAGATCTTGGTTTCTACCGGGGAAGCGGGAAATAGACTTAGGTGGGAAAGTATCAAGGGAGTCCAAATAGTTCGAGAGGCAGAGGGTATCAGTTTCCAAGGCCCGGGTGAGGAAGAAATGAAGAAACAGCAACGGGTGGACCCCGAATTAGTCTGGGTGGTCAGTTGGAAGGAGACAGGGGAGGAGCCCACTGAATGATAATTGTTCATAGGGGACTCTAGAAGCAAGTATTATTGGATAAACAGGGAAGTTTTTGTCCTGGAAAAAGGGGTCCTGTGGAGGAAAGGGGATGAGGGGAAGTCGGCCAGGAGGGTGGTCCCAAAAATGTACAGGGAACAAATCGTGAAGCTTTGTCACGATCCCCCCTGGCTGGATATCAGGGCATAGAAAGGACAATCGAGAAAGTGAAGTCTGGGTATTATTGGAGGGGGATAAGTAAAGATGTATCGGCTTACGTGAAAGGGTGTATGGAGTGTAACCAAAATAAGAAGGCAACGGTCTCAGCTAGACACCCAATGTTATCCTATCTTTCAGGATCGCCAATGGAACGAGTCCATTTAGACTTCATTGGGCCCTTACCCCGCACTGAGAGAGGAAATGAACACAACTTGATGATGGTCGACCAATTTACTAAGTGGGTAGAGTGCATCCCCTTACCTTCTCAGAGTGCAGAGGGAACGGCAAGATTCGCGGTGAATCAATTCTTTTCTAGATTTGGGTGCCCATTCCAAGTATTCACTGATCAGGGGAGGAATTTTGAGTCCTCTTTGTTCAAGGAAATGTGTGACTTACTTCACATACATAAATCGAGAACCACCCCTTACCGGCCCTCGGCGAACGGGCAAGTAGAGCGATGCAATCGTACACTGATGGCGGCGGTGCGGTGTTTCATAGGAAAAAAATCAACGGAGTTGGGATCAATACCTACCGCAGTTGGCAGGGGCATTAAGGTCCTCTGTAAATAGAAGCACAGGGTACACACCCAATATGATGATGCTGGGTAGGGAGATTGGGTTGCCTGTGGATCTAATGTTCGGGAGTCCGGGGAACACCGGACAGCCCGAAGGAGACCAATACGTAGGGGAGTTGCAAACAGCTATTGAAGGGCCCACAGGGTGGCTAGGGAGACTCTCAAACAATCCCAAAAACGAATGAAAAGAGATTACGATGTCAAGGTGAGGGTCAGAGAGTTAAAACTGGGGGATTTGGTGTATCAATTGGAAACTGCCACCGTTAAGGGAAAAACTCGAAAATTAAGTCCCTCGTGGAAAGGCCCAGGAGTGGTAATTGAAAAGTTGACCCCTATCTCTATAAAATAAAGTTAAAGCTGGTGATAATCGCCGCAAACCACGATAGGTTGAAGTTGTGTCAGGACCGAGAGATTCCAGAATGGGCCCAAAAACTAAGTCAACAAATCATTGAGAGGACAGGATATTCCAAGAAGAAGGGGGGCGTCAAAGATCAACGGGGGTATAGAGATAAGCTTTATTGTGTTTGTCGGAAGCCATATACTTGGGAGTTCATGATCAGGTGCGAGGAGTGCAAATAATGGTATCATGGTAAATGTGTAAAGGTAACGCAGGAAGAGGCAGAGGCCATGGGAGACTTTGTCTGCTCGGGGTGTCACAGGCATCCCCGGGAGAAGGTATAGTACAGAGGGGGAATTATTGGGGGAGCAGGGGGCATAATGACAGTGTTTGGGGGGAAAGGGGAAGGTAATGTCCACCCATCGCGACATATATTTATTATTTAATAATACTTGGGGGGGAGGGATTATATGGATAGTGAAGATAAGGTTTTTTTTAAAGGGACATCGGAATAGATAGTTGGTGCATTGTGGGTGTAGGGGGTGCCACATAGTCTGGTTTCCATGTCATATCTTGGTTGGGTGAGACAATGGGCAAAACGTGAAAAGGAGGACTTGGATACTCTTTCCGAATGGGTGAAGAATGTGAAGTCGCTAATACAGATTAGAATTATAAAAAAAGCTCAGTGGGTCTATGAGCACTCACTCTACATCAATCTTTAAAGATTACTACAATACTACCAATATTGTAGAAATACCTAGTGTAAAGACAACTACAGTACTACCAATATTGTAGAGATACCTAGTGTAAAGACTTACTACAGTACTACCAATATTGTAGAGATACCTAGAGAAAAGACTACTACAGTACTACCAATATTGTAGAGATACCTAGAGTAAAGACTACTACAGTACTACCAATATTGTAGAGATACCTAGAGTAAAGACTACTACAGTACTACCAATATTGTAGAGATACCTAGAGTAAAGACTTACTACAGTACTACCAATATTGTAGAGATACCTAGAGTAAAGACTTATTACAGTACTACCAATATTGTAGAGATACCTAGAGTAAAGACTACTACAGTACTACCAATATTGTAGATATACCTAGAGTAAAGACTACTACAGTACTACCATTATTGTAGTGATACCTAGAGTAAAGACTACTATAGTACTACCAATATTGTAGAGATACCTAGAGTAAAGACTACTACAGTGCTACCAATATTGTAGTGATACCTAGAGAAAAGACTACTACAGTACTACCAATATTGTAATGATACCTAGAGTAAAGATTACTACAGTACTACCAATATTGTAGTGATACCTAGAGTAAAGATTACTACAGTACTACCAATATTGTAGTGATACCTAGAGTAAAGACTACTACAGTACTACCAACACTGTAGAGATACCTCGAGTAAAGACTACTACAGTACTACCATTAGTGTAGAGATACCTAGAGTAAAGATTACTACAGTACTATCAATATTGTAGAGATATCTAGAGTTAAGACTACTACAGTACTATCAATATTGTAGAGATACCTCGAGTAAAGACTACTACAGTACTACCAATATTGTAGAGATACCTCGAGTAAAGACTACTACAGTACTACCAATATTGTAGAGATACCTAGAGAAAAGACTACTACAGTACTACCAATATTGTAGAGATACCTAGAGTAAAGACTACTACAGTACTACCAAAAGTGTAGTGATACCTAGAGTAAAGACTACTACAGTACTACCAATATTGTAGAGATACCTAGAGTAAAGACTACTACAGTACTACCAATATTGTAGTGATACCTAGAGTAAAGACTACTACAGTACTACCAATATTGTAGAGATACCTAGAGTAAAGACTACTACAGTACTACCAATATTGTAGTGATACCTAGAGTAAAGACTACTACAGTACTACCAATATTGTAGTGATACCTAGAGTAAAGACTACTACAGTACTACCAATATTGTAGAGATACCTAGAGTAAAGACTACTACAGTACTACCAATATTGTAGTGATACCTAGAGTAAAGACTACTACAGTACTACCAATATTGTAGAGATACCTAGAGTAAAGACTACTACAGTACTACCAATATTATAGAGATACCTTGAGTAAAGACTACCTTAGTACTACCAATATTGTAGAGATACATAGAGTAAAGATTACTACAGTACTACCAATATTGTAGAGATACATAGAGTAAAGACTACTACAGTACTACCAATATTGTAGTGATACATAGGGTAAAGACTACTTCAGTGCTACCAATATTGTAGTGATACATAGGGTAAAGACTACTTCAGTGCTACCAATATTGTAGAGATACCTAAAGTAAAGACTACTACAGTACTACCAATATTGTAGAGATACCTATAGTAAAGACTACTACAGTACTACCAATATTATAGTGATACCTAGAGTAAAGACTACTACAGTACTACCAATATTGTAGAGATACCTAGTGTAAAGACTACTACAGTACTACCAAAATTGTAGTGATACCTAGAGTAAAGACTACTACAGTACTACCAATATTGTAGAGATACCTAGAGTAAAGACTACTACAGTACTACCAATATTGTAGAGATACCTAGAGTAAAGATTACTATAGTACTACCAATATTGTAGTGATACCTAGTGTAAAGACTACTACAGTACTTCCAAAATTGTAGTGATACATAGAGTAAAGACTACTACAGTACTACCAATATTGTAGTGATACCTAGAGTAAAGACTACTACAGTACTACCAATATTGTAGAGATACATAGAGCAAAGAATACTACAGTACTACCAATATTGTAGTGATACCTAGTGTAAAGACTACTACAGTACTACCAATATAGTAGTGATACCTAGAGTAAAGACTACTACAGTACTACCAATATTGTAGTGATACCTAGAGTAAAGACTACTACAGTACTACCAATATTGTAGAGATACCTAGAGTAAAGACTACTACAGTACTACCAATATTGTAGTGATACCTAGAGTAAAGACTACTACAGTACTACCAATATTGTAGTGATACATAGGGTAAAGACTACTTCAGTGCTACCAATATTGTAGAGATACATAGAGTAAAGACTACTACAGTACTACCAATATTGTAGTGATACATAGGGTAAAGACTACTTCAGTGCTACCAATATTGTAGTGATACATAGGGTAAAGACTACTTCAGTGCTACCAATATTGTAGAGATACCTAAAGTAAAGACTACTATAGTACTACCAATATTGTAGAGATACCTAGAGTAAGGACTACTACAGTACTACCAATATTATAGAGATACCTTGAGTAAAGACTACCTTAGTACTACCAATATTGTAGAGATACATAGAGTAAAGATTACTACAGTACTACCAATATTGTAGAGATATATAGAGTAAAGACTACTACAGTACTACCAATATTGTAGTGATACATAGGGTAAAGACTACTACAGTACTACCAAAATTGTAGTGATACCTAGAGTAAAGACTACTACAGTACTACCAATATTGTAGAGATACCTAGAGTAAAGACTACTACAGTACTACCAATATTGTAGAGATACCTAGAGTAAAGATTACTATAGTACTACCAATATTGTAGTGATACCTAGTGTAAAGACTACTACAGTACTACCACAATTGTAGTGATACATAGAGTAAAGACTACTACAGTACTACCAATATTGTAGTGATACCTAGAGTAAAGACTTCTACAGTACTACCAATATTGTAGAGATACATAGAGCAAAGACTACTACAGTACTACCAATATTGTAGTGATACCTAGAGTAAAGACTACTACAGTACTACCAAAATTGTAGTGATACCTAGAGTAAAGACTACTACAGTACTACCAATATTGTAGTGATACATAGGGTAAAGACTACTTCAGTGCTACCAATATTGTAGAGATACATAGAGTAAAGACTACTACAGTACTACCAATATTGTAGTGATACATAGGGTAAAGACTACTTCAGTGCTACCAATATTGTAGTGATACATAGGGTAAAGACTACTTCAGTGCTACCAATATTGTAGAGATACCTAAAGTAAAGACTACTACAGTACTACCAATATTATAGAGATACCTTGAGTAAAAACTACCTTAGTACTACCAATATTGTAGAGATACATAGAGTAAAGATTACTACAGTACTACCAATATTGTAGAGATATATAGAGTAAAGACTACTTCAGTGCTACCAATATTGTAGTGATACATAGGGTAAAGACTACTACAGTACTACCAATATTGTAGTGATACATAGGGTAAAGACTACTTCAGTGCTACCAATATTGTAGAGATACCTAAAGTAAAGACTACTACAGTACTACCAATATTGTAGAGATACCTAGAGTAAAGACTACTACAGTACTACCAATATTGTAGAGATACATAGAGTAAAGATTACTATAGTACTACCAATATTGTAGAGATACCTAGAGTAAAGACTACTACAGTACTACCAATATTATAGTGATACCTAGAGTAAAGACTACTACAGTACTACCAATATTGTAGAGATACCTAGTGTAAAGACTACTACAGTACTACCAAAATTGTAGAGATACCTAGAGTAAAGACTACTACAGTACTACCAATATTGTAGTGATACCTAGAGTAAAGACTACTACAGTACTACCAATATTGTAGTGATACATAGGGTAAAGACTACTTCAGTGCTACCAATATTGTAGAGATACATAGAGTAAAGACTACAACAGTACTACCAATATTGTAGTGATACATAGGGTAAAGACTACTTCAGTGCTACCAATATTGTAGTGATACATAGGGTAAAGACTACTTCAGTGCTACCAATATTGTAGAGATACCTAAAGTAAAGACTACTACAGTACTACCAATATTGTAGAGATACCTAGAGTAAGGACTACTACAGTACTACCAATATTATAGAGATACCTTGAGTAAAGACTACCTTAGTACTACCAATATTGTAGAGATACATAGAGTAAAGACTACTACAGTACTACCAATATAGTAGTGATACCTAGAGTAAAGACTACTACAGTACTACCAATATTGTAGTGATACCTAGAGTAAAGATTACTACAGTACTACCAATATTGTAGAGATACCTAGAGTAAAGACTACTACAGTACTACCAATATTGTAGTGATACCTAGAGTAAAGACTAGTACAGTACTACCAATATTGTAGTGATACATAGGGTAAAGACTACTTCAGTGCTACCAATATTGTAGAGATACATAGAGTAAAGACTACTACAGTACTACCAATATTGTAGTCATACATAGGGTAAAGACTACTTCAGTGCTACCAATATTGTAGTGATACATAGGGTAAAGACTACTACAGTACTACCAATATTGTAGAGATACCTAAAGTAAAGACTACTACAGTACTACCAATATTGTAGAGATACCTAGAGTAAGGACTACTACAGTACTACCAATATTATAGAGATACCTTGAGTAAAGACTACCTTAGTACTACCAATATTGTAGAGATAAATAGAGTAAAGATTACTACAGTACTACCAATATTATAGAGATATCTAGAGTAAAGACTACTACAGTACTACCAATATTGTAGTGATACATAGGGTAAAGACTACTTCAGTGCTACCAATATTGTAGAGATACCTAAAGTAAAGACTACTACAGTACTACCAATATTGTAGAGATACCTAGAGTAAAGACTACTACAGTACTACCAATATTGTAGAGATACCTAGAGTAAAGATTACTATAGTACTACCAATATTGTAGAGATACCTAGAGTAAAGACTACTACAGTACTACCAATATTATAGTGATACCTAGAGTAAAGACTACTACAGTACTACCAATATTGTAGAGATACCTAGTGTAAAGACTACTACAGTACTACCAAAATTGTAGTGATACCTAGAGTAAAGACTACTACAGTACTACCAATATTGTAGTGATACCTAGAGTAAAGACTACTACAGTACTACCAATATTGTAGAGATACATAGAGTAAAGACTACTACAGTACTACCAATATTGTAGTGATACCTAGTGTAAAGACTACTACAGTACTACCAATATAGTAGTGATACCTAGAGTAAAGACTACTACAGTACTACCAATATTGTAGAGATACCTAGAGTAAAGACTACTACAGTACTACCAATATTGTAGTGATACATAGGGTAAAGACTACTTCAGTGCTACCAATATTGTAGAGATACATAGAGTAAAGACTACTACAGTACTACCAATATTGTAGTGATACATAGGGTAAAGACTACTTCAGTGCTACCAATATTGTAGTGATACATAGGGTAAAGACTACTTCAGTGCTACCAATATTGTAGAGATACCTAAAGTAAAGACTACTATAGTACTACCAATATTGTAGAGATACCTAGAGTAAGGACTACTACAGTACTACCAATATTATAGAGATACCTTGAGTAAAGACTACCTTAGTACTACCAATATTGTAGAGATACATAGAGTAAAGATTACTACAGTACTACCAATATTGTAGAGATATATAGAGTAAAGACTACTACAGTACTACCAATATTGTAGTGATACATAGGGTAAAGACTACTACAGTACTACCAAAATTGTAGTGATACCTAGAGTAAAGACTACTACAGTACTACCAATATTGTAGAGATACCTAGAGTAAAGACTACTACAGTACTACCAATATTGTAGAGATACCTAGAGTAAAGATTACTATAGTACTACCAATATTGTAGTGATACCTAGTGTAAAGACTACTACAGTACTACCACAATTGTAGTGATACATAGAGTAAAGACTACTACAGTACTACCAATATTGTAGTGATACCTAGAGTAAAGACTTCTACAGTACTACCAATATTGTAGAGATACATAGAGCAAAGACTACTACAGTACTACCAATATTGTAGTGATACCTAGAGTAAAGACTACTACAGTACTACCAATATTGTAGTGATACCTAGAGTAAAGACTACTACAGTACTACCAATATTGTAGTGATACATAGGGTAAAGACTACTTCAGTGCTACCAATATTGTAGAGATACATAGAGTAAAGACTACTACAGTACTACCAATATTGTAGAGATACATAGAGTAAACACTACTACAGTACTACCAATATTGTAGAGATACCTAGAGTAAAGACTACTACAGTACTACCAATATTGTAGTGATACATAGAGTAAAGACTACTACAGTACTACCAATATTGTAGTGATACATAGGGTAAAGACTACTTCAGTGCTACCAATATTGTAGTGATACATAGGGTAAAGACTACTTCAGTGCTACCAATATTGTAGAGATACCTAAAGTAAAGACTACTACAGTACTACCAATATTGTAGAGATACCTAGAGTAAAGACTACTACAGTACTACCAATATTGTAGAGATACCTAAAGTAAAGACTACTACAGTACTACCAATATTGTAGAGATACCTAAAGTAAAGACTACTACAGTACTACCAATATTATAGAGATACCTTGAGTAAAGACTACCTTAGTACTACCAATATTGTAGAGATACATAGAGTAAAGATTACTACAGTACTACCAATATTGTAGAGATATATAGAGTAAAGACTACTTCAGTGCTACCAATATTGTAGTGATACATAGGGTAAAGACTACTACAGTACTACCAATATTGTAGTGATACATAGGGTAAAGACTACTTCAGTGCTACCAATATTGTAGAGATACCTAAAGTAAAGACTACTACAGTACTACCAATATTGTAGAGATACCTAGAGTAAAGACTACTACAGTACTACCAATATTGTAGAGATACATAGAGTAAAGATTACTATAGCACTACCAATATTGTAGAGATACCTAGAGTAAAGACTACTACAGTACTACCAATATTATAGTGATACCTAGAGTAAAGACTACTACAGTACTACCAATATTGTAGAGATACCTAGTGTAAAGACTACTACAGTACTACCAAAATTGTAGAGATACCTAGAGTAAAGACTACTACAGTACTACCAATATTGTAGTGATACCTATAGTAAAGACTACTACAGTACTACCAATAGTGTAGTGATACATAGGGTAAAGACTACTTCAGTGCTACCAATATTGTAGAGATACATAGAGTAAAGACTACTACAGTACTACCAATATTGTAGTGATGCATAGGGTAAAGACTACTTCAGTCCTACCAATATTGTAGTGATACATAGGGTAAAGACTACTTCAGTGCTACCAATATTGTAGAGATACCTAAAGTAAAGACTACTACAGTACTACCAATATTGTAGAGATACCTAGAGTAAGGACTACTACAGTACTACCAATATTGTAGTGATACCTAGAGTAAAGACTACTACAGTACTACCAATATTGTAGTGATACCTAGAGTAAAGACTACTACAGTACTACCAATATTGTAGAGATACCTAGAGTAAAGACTACTACAGTACTACCAATATTGTAGTGATACCTAGAGTAAAGACTACTACAGTACTACCAATATTGTAGTGATACATAGGGTAAAGACTACTTCAGTGCTACCAATATTGTAGAGATACATAGAGTAAAGACTACTACAGTACTACCAATATTGTAGTCATACATAGGGTAAAGACTACTTCAGTGCTACCAATATTGTAGTGATACATAGGGTAAAGACTACTACAGTACTACCAATATTGTAGAGATACCTAAAGTAAAGACTACTACAGTACTACCAATATTGTAGAGATACCTAGAGTAAGGACTACTACAGTACTACCAATATTATAGAGATACCTTGAGTAAAGACTACCTTAGTACTACCAATATTGTAGAGATACATAGAGTAAAGATTACTACAGTACTACCAATATTTTAGAGATATATAGAGTAAAGACTACTACAGTACTACCAATATTGTAGTGATACATAGGGTAAAGACTACTTCAGTGCTACCAATATTGTAGTGATACATAGGGTAAAGACTACTACAGTACTACCAATATTGTAGTGATACATAGGGTAAAGACTACTTCAGTGCTACCAATATTGTAGAGATACCTAAAGTAAAGACTACTACAGTACTACCAATATTGTAGAGATACCTAGAGTAAAGACTACTACAGTACTACCAATATTGTAGAGATACCTAGAGTAAAGATTACTATAGTACTACCAATATTGTAGAGATACCTAGAGTAAAGACTACTACAGTACTACCAATATTATAGTGATACCTAGAGTAAAGACTACTACAGTACTACCAATATTGTAGAGATACCTAGTGTAAAGACTACTACAGTACTACCAAAATTGTAGTGATACCTAGAGTAAAGACTACTACAGTACTACCAATATTGTAGTGATACCTAGAGTAAAGACTACTACAGTACTACCAATATTGTAGAGATACATAGAGTAAAGACTACTACAGTACTACCAATATTGTAGTGATACCTAGTGTAAAGACTACTACAGTACTACCAATATAGTAGTGATACCTAGAGTAAAGACTACTACAGTACTACCAATATTGTAGAGATACCTAGAGTAAAGACTACTACAGTACTACCAATATTGTAGTGATACCTAGAATAAAGACTACTACAGTACTACCAATATTGTAGTGATACCTAGAGTAAAGACTACTACAGTACTACCAATATTGTAGAGATACCTAGAGTAAAGACTACTACAGTACTACCAATATTGTAGAGATACATAGAGTAAAGACTACTACAGTACTACCAATATTGTAGAGATACCTAGTGTAAAGACTACTACAGTACTACCAATATTGTAGTGATACCTAGAGTAAAGACTACTACAGTACTACCAATATTGTAGTGATACCTAGAGTAAAGACTACTACAGTACTACCAATATTGTAGAGATACCTAGTGTAAAGACTACTACAGTACTACCAATATTGTAGAGATACATAGAGTAAAGACTACTACAGTACTACTAATATTGTAGAGATACCTAGAGTAAAGACTACTACAGTACTACCAATATTGTAGAGATACCTAGAGTAAGGACTACTACAGTACTACCAATATTGTAGAGATACCTAGTGTAAAAACTACTACAGTACTACCAAAATTGTAGTGATACCTAGAGTAAAGACTACTACAGTACTACCAATAGTGTAGAGATACCTAGTGTAAAGACTACTACAGTACTACCAATATTGTAGAGATACCTAGAGTAAAGATTACTATAGTACTACCAATATTGTAGTGATACCTAGTGTAAAGACTACTACAGTACTACCACAATTGTAGTGATACATAGAGTAAAGACTACTACAGTACTACCAATATTGTAGAGATACCTAGAGTAAAGACTACTACAGTACTACCAATATAGTAGTGATACCTAGAGTAAAGACTACTACAGTACTACCAATATTGTAGTGATAAATAGGGTAAAGACTACTTCAGTGCTACCAATATTGTAGAGATACATAGAGTAAAGACTACTACAGTATTACCAATATTGTAGAGATACATAGAGTAAACACTACTACAGTACTACCAATATTGTAGAGATACCTAGAGTAAAGACTACTACAGTACTACCAATATTGTAGTGATACATAGGGTAAAGACTACTTCAGTGCTACCAATATTGTAGAGATACATAGAGTAAAGACTACTACAGTACTACCAATATTGTAGTGATACATAGGGTAAAGACTACTTCAGTGCTACCAATAGTGTAGTGATACATAGGGTAAAGACTACTTCAGTGCTACCAATATTGTAGAGATACCTAAAGTAAAGACTACTACAGTACTACCAATATTATAGAGATACCTTGAGTAAAGACTACCTTAGTACTACCAATATTGTAGAGATACATAGAGTAAAGATTACTACAGTACTACCAATATTGTAGAGATATATAGAGTAAAGACTACTTCAGTGCTACCAATATTGTAGTGATACATAGGGTAAAGACTACTACAGTACTACCAATATTGTAGTGATACATAGGGTAAAGACTACTTCAGTGCTACCAATATTGTAGAGATACCTAAAGTAAAGACTACTACAGTACTACCAATATTATAGAGATACCTTGAGTAAAGACTACCTTAGTACTACCAATATTGTAGAGATACATAGAGTAAAGATTACTACAGTACTACCAATATTGTAGAGATATATAGAGTAAAGACTACTTCAGTGCTACCAATATTGTAGTGATACATAGGGTAAAGACTACTACAGTACTACCAATATTGTAGTGATACATAGGGTAAAGACTACTACAGTACTACCAATATTGTAGTGATACATAGGGTAAAGACTACTTCAGTGCTACCAATATTGTAGAGATACCTAAAGTAAAGACTACTACAGTACTACCAATATTGTAGAGATACCTAGAGTAAAGACTATTACAGTACTACCAATATTGTAGAGATACATAGAGTAAAGATTACTATAGCACTACCAATATTGTAGAGATACCTAGAGTAAAGACTACTACAGTACTACCAATATTATAGTGATACCTAGAGTAAAGACTACTACAGTACTACCAATATTGTAGAGATACCTAGTGTAAAGACTACTACAGTACTACCAAAATTGTAGAGATACCTAGAGTAAAGACTACTACAGTACTACCAATATTGTAGTGATACCTAGAGTAAAGACTACTACAGTACTACCAATAGTGTAGTGATACATAGGGTAAAGACTACTTCAGTGCTACCAATATTGTAGAGATACATAGAGTAAAGACTACTACAGTACTACCAATATTGTAGTGATGCATAGGGTAAAGACTACTTCAGTGCTACCAATATTGTAGTGATACATAGGGTAAAGACTACTTCAGTGCTACCAATATTATAGAGATACCTAAAGTAAAGACTACTACAGTACTACCAATATTGTAGAGATACCTAGAGTAAGGACTACTACAGTACTACCAATATTATAGAGATACCTTGAGTAAAGACTACCTTAGTACTACCAATATTGTAGAGATACATAGAGTAAAGACTACTACAGTACTACCAATATAGTAGTGATACCTAGAGTAAAGACTACTACAGTACTACCAATATTGTAGTGATACCTAGAGTAAAGACTACTACAGTACTACCAATATTGTAGAGATACCTAGAGTAAAGACTACTACAGTACTACCAATATTGTAGTGATACCTAGAGTAAAGACTACTACAGTACTACCAATATTGTAGTGATACATAGGGTAAAGACTACTTCAGTGCTACCAATATTGTAGAGATACATAGAGTAAAGACTACTACAGTACTACCAATATTGTAGTCATACATAGGGTAAAGACTACTTCAGTGCTACCAATATTGTAGTGATACATAGGGTAAAGACTACTACAGTACTACCAATATTGTAGAGATACCTAAAGTAAAGACTACTACAGTACTACCAATATTGTAGAGATACCTAGAGTAAGGACTACTACAGTACTACCAATATTATAGAGATACCTTGAGTAAAGACTACCTTAGTACTACCAATATTGTAGAGATACATAGAGTAAAGATTACTACAGTACTACCAATATTGTAGAGATATATAGAGTAAAGACTACTACAGTACTACCAATATTGTAGTGATACATAGGGTAAAGACTACTTCAGTGCTACCAATATTGTAGTGATACATAGGGTAAAGACTACTACAGTACTACCAATATTGTAGTGATACATAGGGTAAAGACTACTTCAGTGCTACCAATATTGTAGAGATACCTAAAGTAAAGACTACTACAGTACTACCAATATTGTAGAGATACCTAGAGTAAAGACTACTACAGTACTACCAATATTGTAGAGATACCTAGAGTATAGATTACTATAGTACTACCAATATTGTAGAGATACCTAGAGTAAAGACTACTACAGTACTACCAATATTATAGTGATACCTAGAGTAAAGACTACTACAGTACTACCAATATTGTAGAGATACCTAGTGTAAAGACTACTACAGTACTACCAAAATTGTAGTGATACCTAGAGTAAAGACTACTACAGTACTACCAATATTGTAGTGATACCTAGAGTAAAGACTACTACAGTACTACCAATATTGTAGAGATACATAGAGTAAAGACTACTACAGTACTACCAATATTGTAGTGATACCTAGTGTAAAGACTACTACAGTACTACCAATATAGTAGTGATACCTAGAGTAAAGACTACTACAGTACTACCAATATTGTAGTGATACCTAGAGTAAAGACTACTACAGTACTACCAATATTGTAGTGATACCAAGAGTAAAGACTACTACAGTACTACCAATATTGTAGTGATACCTAGAGTAAAGACTACTACAGTACTACCAATATTGTAGTGATACCTAGAATAAAGACTACTACAGTACTACCAATATTGTAGTGATACCTAGAGTAAAGACTACTACAGTACTACCAATATTGTAGAGATACCTAGAGTAAAGACTACTACAGTACTACCAATATTGTAGAGATACATAGAGTAAAGACTACTACAGTACTACCAATATTGTAGAGATACCTAGTGTAAAGACTACTACAGTACTACCAATATTGTAGTGATACCTAGAATAAAGACTACTACAGTACTACCAATATTGTAGAGATACCTAGAGTAAAGACTACTACAGTACTACCAATATTGTAGAGATACATAGAGTAAAGACTACTACAGTACTACCAATATTGTAGAGATACCTAGTGTAAAGACTACTACAGTACTACCAATATTGTAGTGATACCTAGAGTAAAGACTACTACAGTACTACCAATATTGTAGTGATACCTAGAGTAAAGACTACTACAGTACTACCAATATTGTAGAGATACCTAGTGTAAAGACTACTACAGTACTACCAATATTGTAGAGATACATAGAGTAAAGACTACTACAGTACTACCAATATTGTAGAGATACCTAGAGTAAAGACTACTACAGTACTACCAATATTGTAGAGATACCTAGAGTAAGGACTACTACAGTACTACCAATATTGTAGAGATACCTAGTGTAAAAACTACTACAGTACTACCAAAATTGTAGTGATACCTAGAGTAAAGAATACTACAGTACTACCAATAGTGTAGAGATACCTAGTGTAAAGTCTACTACAGTACTACCAATATTGTAGAGATACCTAGAGTAAAGACTACTATAGTACTACCAATATTGTAGAGATACCTAGAGTAAAGACTACTACAGTACTACCAATATTGTAGTGATACCTAGAGTAAAGATTACTATAGTACTACCAATATTGTAGTGATACCTAGTGTAAAAACTACTACAGTACTACCAAAATTGTAGTGATACCTAGAGTAAAGACTACTATAGTACTACCAATATTGTAGTGATACCTAGAGTAAAGACTACTACAGTACTACCAATAGTGTAGAGATACCTAGAGTAAAGACTACTAGAGTACTACCAATATTGTAGAGATACCTAGAGTAAACACTACTACAGTACTACCAATATTGTAGAGATACCTAGAGTAAAGACTACTACAGTACTACCAATATTGTAGTGATACCTAGAGTAAAGACTACTACAGTACTACCAATATTGTAGAGATACCTAGAGTAAACACTACTACAGTACTACCAATAGTGTAGAGATACCTAGAGTAAAGACTACTACAGTACTACCAATATTGTAGAGATACCTAGAGTAAACACTACTACAGTACTACCAATATTGTAGAGATACCTAGAGTAAAGACTACTACAGTACTACCAATATTGTAGTGATACCTAGAGTAAAGACTACTACAGTACTACCAATATTGTAGAGATACATAGAGTAAACACTACTACAGTATTACCAATATTGTAGAGATACCTAGAGTAAAGACTACTACAGTACTACAAATATTGTAGAGATACCTAGAGTAAAGACTACTACAGTACTACCAATATAGTAGTGATACCTAGAGTAAAGACTTCTACAGTACTACCAATATTGTAGTTATACCTAGAGTAAACACTACTACAGTACTACCAATATTGTAGAGATACCTAGAGTAAAGACTACTACAGTACTACCAATAGTGTAGTGATACCTAGAGTAAAGACTACTACAGTACTACCAATATTGTAGAGATACCAAGAGTAAAGACTACTACAGTACTACCAATATTGTAGAGATACCTAGAGTAAAGACTACTATAGTACTACCAATATTGTAGAGATACCTAGAGTAAAGATAACTACAGTAATACCAATATTGTAGTGATACCTAGTGTAAAGATTACTGCTGTACTACCAATATTGTAGAGATACCTAGAGTAAAGACTACTACAGTACTACCAATATTGTAGAGATACCTAGAGTAAAGACTACTACAGTACTACCAATATTGCAGTGATACATAGATTAAAGACTACTACAGTACTACCAATATTGTAGTGATACCTAGAGTAAAGACTACTACAGTACTACCAATAGTGTAGAGATACCTAGAGTAAAGACTACTACAGTACTACCAATATTGTAGAGATACCTAGAGTAAAGACTACTACAGTACTACCAATATTGTAGTGATACCTAGAGTAAAGACTACTATAGTACTACCAATATTGTAGAGATACCTAGAGTAAAGACTACTACAGTACTACCAATATTGTAATGATACCTAGAGTAAAGACTACTATAGTACTACCAATATTGTAGAGATACCTAGAGTAAAGACTACTACAGTACTACCAATATTGTAGTGATACCTAGAGTAAACACTACTACAGTACTACCAATATTGTAGTGATACCTAGTGTAAAGACTACTATAGTACTACCAATATTGTAGAGATACCTAGAGTAAAGACTACTACAGTACTACCAATATTGTAGTGATACCTAGAGTAAAGACTACTACAGTACTACCAATAGTGTAGAGATACCTAGAGTAAAGACTACTACAGTACTACCAATATTGTAGAGATACCTAGAGTAAAGACTACTACAGTACTACCAATCTTGTAGTGATACCTAGAGTAAAGACTACTATAGTACTACCAATATTGTAGAGATACCTAGAGTAAAGACTACTACAGTACTACCAATATTGTAGTGATACCTAGAGTAAAGACTACTATAGTACTACCAATATTGTAGAGATACCTAGAGTAAAGACTACTACAGTACTACCAATATTGTAGTGATACCTAGAGTAAACACTACTACAGTACTACCAATATTGTAGTGATACCTAGTGTAAAGACTACTGTAGTACTACCAATATTGTAGAGATACCTAGAGTAAAGACTACTACAGTACTACCAATATTGTAGAGATACCTAGAGTAAAGACTACTACAGTACTACCAATATTGTAGTGATACCTAGAGTAAACACTACTACAGTACTACCAATATTGTAGTGATACCTAGTGTAAAGACTACCACAGTACTACCAATATTGTAGTGATACCTAGTGTAAAGACTACTACAGTACTACCAATAGTGTAGAGATACCTAGAGAAGAGACTACTACAGTACTACCAATATTGTAGAGATACCTAGAGTAAAGACTACTACAGTACTACCAATATTGTAGTGATACCTAGAGTAAACACTACTACAGTACTACCAAAATTGTAGTGATACCTAGAGTAAAGACTACTACAGTACTACCAATATTGTAGTGATACCTATAGTAAAGACTACTACAGTACTACCAATATTGTAGAGATACCTAGAGTAAGGACTACTACAGTACTACCAATATTGTAGTGATACCTAGAGTAAACACTACTACAGTACTACCAATATTGTAGTGATACCTAGTGTAAAGACTACTATAGTACTACCAATATTGTAGAGATACCTAGAGTAAAGACTACTACAGTACTACCAATATTGTAGAGATACCTAGAGTAAAGACTACTACAGTACTACCAATATTGTAGTGATACCTAGAGTAAACACTACTACAGTACTACCAATATTGTAGTGATACCTAGTGTAAAGACTACTACAGTACTACCAATATTGTAGTGATACCTAGTGTAAAGACTACTACAGTACTACCAATAGTGTAGAGATACCTAGAGTAAAGACTACTATAGTACTACCAATATTGTAGTGATACCTATAGTAAAGACTACTACAGTACTATCAATATTGTAGAGATACCTAGAGTAAGGACTACTACAGTACTACCAATATTGTAGTGATACCTAGAGTAAACACTACTACAGTACTACCAAAATTGTAGTGATACCTAGAGTAAAGACTACTACAGTACTACCAATATTGTAGTGATACCTATAGTAAAGACTACTACAGTACTACCAATATTGTAGAGATACCTAGAGTAAGGACTACTACAGTACTACCAATATTGTAGTGATACTTAGAGTAAAGATTACTATAGTACTACCAATATTGTAGTGATACCTAGAGTAAAGACTACTACAGTACTACCAATATTGTAGAGATACCTAGAGTAAAGACTACTACAGTACTACCAATATTGTAGTGATACCTAGAGTAAAGACTACTATAGTACTACCAATATTGTAGAGATACCTAGAGTAAAGACTACTACAGTACTACCAATATTGTAATGATACCTAGAGTAAAGACTACTATAGTACTACCAATATTGTAGAGATACCTAGAGTAAAGACTACTACAGTACTACCAATATTGTAGTGATACCTAGAGTAAACACTACTACAGTACTACCAATATTGTAGTGATACCTAGTGTAAAGACTACTATAGTACTACCAATATTGTAGAGATACCTAGAGTAAAGACTACTACAGTACTACCAATATTGTAGTGATACCTAGAGTAAAGACTACTACAGTACTACCAATAGTGTAGAGATACCTAGAGTAAAGACTACTACAGTACTACCAATATTGTAGAGATACCTAGAGTAAAGACTACTACAGTACTACCAATCTTGTAGTGATACCTAGAGTAAAGACTACTATAGTACTACCAATATTGTAGAGATACCTAGAGTAAAGACTACTACAGTACTACCAATATTGTAGTGATACCTAGAGTAAAGACTACTATAGTACTACCAATATTGTAGAGATACCTAGAGTAAAGACTACTACAGTACTACCAATATTGTAGTGATACCTAGAGTAAACACTACTACAGTACTACCAATATTGTAGTGGTACCTAGTGTAAAGACTACTGTAGTACTACCAATATTGTAGAGATACCTAGAGTAAAGACTACTACAGTACTACCAATATTGTAGAGATACCTAGAGTAAAGACTACTACAGTACTACCAATATTGTAGTGATACCTAGAGTAAACACTACTACAGTACTACCAATATTGTAGTGATACCTAGTGTAAAGACTACCACAGTACTACCAATATTGTAGTGATACCTAGTGTAAAGACTACTACAGTACTACCAATAGTGTAGAGATACCTAGAGTAGAGACTACTACAGTACTACCAATATTGTAGAGATACCTAGAGTAAAGACTACTACAGTACTACCAATATTGTAGTGATACCTAGAGTAAACACTACTACAGTACTACCAAAATTGTAGTGATACCTAGAGTAAAGACTACTACAGTACTACCAATATTGTAGTGATACCTATAGTAAAGACTACTACAGTACTACCAATATTGTAGAGATACATAGAGTAAGGACTACTACAGTACTACCAATATTGTAGTGATACCTAGAGTAAACACTACTACAGTACTACCAATATTGTAGTGATACCTAGTGTAAAGACTACTATAGTACTACCAATATTGTAGAGATACCTAGAGTAAAGACTACTACAGTACTACCAATATTGTAGAGATACCTAGAGTAAAGACTACTACAGTACTACCAATATTGTAGTGATACCTAGAGTAAACACTACTACAGTACTACCAATATTGTAGTGATACCTAGTGTAAAGACTACTACAGTACTACCAATATTGTAGTGATACCTAGTGTAAAGACTACTACAGTACTACCAATAGTGTAGAGATACCTAGAGTAAAGACTACTATAGTACTACCAATATTGTAGTGATACCTATAGTAAAGACTACTACAGTACTATCAATATTGTAGAGATACCTAGAGTAAGGACTACTACAGTACTACCAATATTGTAGTGATACCTAGAGTAAACACTACTACAGTACTACCAAAATTGTAGTGATACCTAGAGTAAAGACTACTACAGTACTACCAATATTGTAGTGATACCTATAGTAAAGACTACTACAGTACTACCAATATTGTAGAGATACCTAGAGTAAGGACTACTACAGTACTACCAATATTGTAGTGATACTTAGAGTAAAGATTACTATAGTACTACCAATATTGTAGAGATACCTAGAGTAAAGACTACAACAGTACTACCAATATTGTAGAGATACATAGAGTAAAGACTACTACAGTACTACCAATATTGTAGTGATACCTAGAGTAAAGACTACTACAGTACTACCAATATTGTAGTGATACCTAGAGTAAAGACTACTACAGTACTACCAATATTGTAGTGATACCTAGAGTAAAGACTACAACAGTACTACCAATATTGTAGAGATACATAGAGTAAAGACTACTACAGTACTACCAATATTGTAGTGATACCTAGAGTAAAGACTACTACAGTACTACCAATATTGTAGTGATACCTAGAGTAAAGACTACAACAGTACTACCAATATTGTAGAGATACATAGAGTAAAGACTACTACAGTACTACCAATATTGTAGTGATACCTAGTGTAAAGACTACTACAGTACTACCAATATTGTAGAGATACCTAGAGCAAAGACTACTACAGTACTACCAATATTGTAGTGATACCTAGAGTAAACACTACTACAGTACTACCAAAATTGTAGTGATACCTAGAGTAAAGACTACTACAGTACTACCAATATTGTAGTGATACCTATAGTAAAGACTACTACAGTACTACCAATATTGTAGAGATACCTAGAGTAAAGACTACTACAGTACTACCAATATTGTAGTGATACCTAGAGTAAAGACTACTACAGTACTACCAATATTGTAGAGATACCTAGAGTAAAGACTACTACAGTACTACCAATATTGTAGTGATACCTAGAGTAAAGACTACTACAGTACTACCAATATTGTAGAGATACCTAGAGTAAAGACTACTACAGTACTACCAATATTGTAGTGATACCTAGAGTAAAGACTACTACAGTACTACCAATATTGTAGAGATATATAGAGTAAACACTACTACAGTATTACCAATATTGTAGAGATACCTAGAGTAAAGACTACTACAGTACTACCAATATTGTAGAGATACCTAGAGTAAAGACTACTACAGTACTACCAATATAGTAGTGATACCTAGAGTAAAGACTTCTACAGTACTACCAATATTGTAGTTATACCTAGAGTAAACACTACTACAGTACTACCAATATTGTAGAGATACCTAGAGTAAAGACTACTACAGTACTACCAATATTGAAGTAATACCTAGAGTAAAGACTACTACAGTACTACCAATATTGTAGAGATACCAAGAGTAAAGACTACTACAGTACTACCAATATTGTAGAGATACCTAGAGTAAAGACTACTATAGTACTACCAATATTGTAGAGATACCTAGAGTAAAGACTACTACAGTAATACCAATATTGTAGTGATACCTAGTGTAAAGATTACTGCTGTACTACCAATATTGTAGAGATACCTAGAGTAAAGACTACTACAGTACTACCAATATTGTAGAGATACCTAGAGTAAAGACTACTACAGTACTACCAATATTGTAGTGGTACCTAGTGTAAAGACTACTGTAGTACTACCAATATTGTAGAGATACCTAGAGTAAAGACTACTACAGTACTACCAATATTGTAGAGATACCTAGAGTAAAGACTACTACAGTACTACCAATATTGTAGTGATACCTAGAGTAAACACTACTACAGTACTACCAATATTGTAGTGATACCTAGTGTAAAGACTACCACAGTACTACCAATATTGTAGTGATACCTAGTGTAAAGACTACTACAGTACTACCAATAGTGTAGAGATACCTAGAGTAGAGACTACTACAGTACTACCAATATTGTAGAGATACCTAGAGTAAAGACTACTACAGTACTACCAATATTGTAGTGATACCTAGAGTAAACACTACTACAGTACTACCAAAATTGTAGTGATACCTAGAGTAAAGACTACTACAGTACTACCAATATTGTAGTGATACCTATAGTAAAGACTACTACAGTACTACCAATATTGTAGAGATACCTAGAGTAAGGACTACTACAGTACTACCAATATTGTAGTGATACCTAGAGTAAACACTACTACAGTACTACCAATATTGTAGTGATACCTAGTGTAAAGACTACTATAGTACTACCAATATTGTAGAGATACCTAGAGTAAAGACTACTACAGTACTACCAATATTGTAGAGATACCTAGAGTAAAGACTACTACAGTACTACCAATATTGTAGTGATACCTAGAGTAAACACTACTACAGTACTACCAATATTGTAGTGATACCTAGTGTAAAGACTACTACAGTACTACCAATATTGTAGTGATACCTAGTGTAAAGACTACTACAGTACTACCAATAGTGTAGAGATACCTAGAGTAAAGACTACTATAGTACTACCAATATTGTAGTGATACCTATAGTAAAGACTACTACAGTACTATCAATATTGTAGAGATACCTAGAGTAAGGACTACTACAGTACTACTAATATTGTAGTGATACCTAGAATAAACACTACTACAGTACTACCAAAATTGTAGTGATACCTAGAGTAAAGACTACTACAGTACTACCAATATTGTAGTGATACCTATAGTAAAGACTACTACAGTACTACCAATATTGTAGAGATACCTAGAGTAAGGACTACTACAGTACTACCAATATTGTAGTGATACTTAGAGTAAAGATTACTATAGTACTACCAATATTGTAGAGATAACTAGAGTAAAGACTACAACAGTACTACCAATATTGTAGAGATACATAGAGTAAAGACTACTACAGTACTACCAATATTGTAGTGATACCTAGAGTAAAGACTACTACAGTACTACCAATATTGTAGTGATACCTAGAGTAAAGACTACTACAGTACTACCAATATTGTAGTGATACCTAGAGTAAAGACTACAACAGTACTACCAATATTGTAGAGATACATAGAGTAAAGACTACTACAGTACTACCAATATTGTAGTGATACCTAGAGTAAAGACTACTACAGTACTACCAATATTGTAGTGATACCTAGAGTAAAGACTACTACAGTACTACCAATATTGTAGTGATACCTAGAGTAAAGACTACAACAGTACTACCAATATTGTAGAGATACATAGAGTAAAGACTACTACAGTACTACCAATATTGTAGTGATACCTAGTGTAAAGACTACTACAGTACTACCAATATTGTAGAGATACCTAGAGCAAAGACTACTACAGTACTACCAATATTGTAGTGATACCTAGAGTAAACACTACTACAGTACTACCAAAATTGTAGTGATACCTAGAGTAAAGACTACTACAGTACTACCAATATTGTAGTGATACCTATAGTAAAGACTACTACAGTACTACCAATATTGTAGAGATACCTAGAGTAAAGACTACTACAGTACTACCAATATTGTAGTGATACCTAGAGTAAAGACTACTACAGTACTACCAATATTGTAGAGATACCTAGAGTAAAGACTACTACAGTACTACCAATATTGTAGTGATACCTAGAGTAAAGACTACTACAGTACTACCAATATTGTAGAGATACCTAGAGTAAAGACTACTACAGTACTACCAATATTGTAGTGATACCTAGAGTAAAGACTACTACAGTACTACCAATATTGTAGAGATACATAGAGTAAACACTACTACAGTATTACCAATATTGTAGAGATACCTAGAGTAAAGACTACTACAGTACTACCAATATTGTAGAGATACCTAGAGTAAAGACTACTACAGTACTACCAATATAGTAGTGATACCTAGAGTAAAGACTTCTACAGTACTACCAATATTGTAGTTAAACCTAGAGTAAACACTACTACAGTACTACCAATATTGTAGAGATACCTAGAGTAAAGACTACTACAGTACTACCAATATTGAAGTAATACCTAGAGTAAAGACTACTACAGTACTACCAATATTGTAGAGATACCAAGAGTAAAGACTACTACAGTACTACCAATATTGTAGAGATACCTAGAGTAAAGACTACTATAGTACTACCAATATTGTAGAGATACCTAGAGTAAAGACTACTACAGTAATACCAATATTGTAGTGATACCTAGTGTAAAGATTACTGCTGTACTACCAATATTGTAGAGATACCTAGAGTAAAGACTACTACAGTACTACCAATATTGTAGAGATACCTAGAGTAAAGACTACTACAGTACTACCAATATTGCAGTGATACATAGATTAAAGACTACTACAGTACTACCAATATTGTAGTGATACCTAGAGTAAAGACTACTACAGTACTACCAATAGTGTAGAGATACCTAGAGTAAAGACTACTACAGTACTACCAATATTGTAGAAATACCTAGAGTAAAGACTACTACAGTACTACCAATATTGTAGTGATACCTAGAGTAAAGACTACTATAGTACTACCAATATTGTAGAGATACCTAGAGTAAAGACTACTACAGTACTACCAATATTGTAATGATAGCTAGAGTAAAGACTACTATAGTACTACCAATATTGTAGAGATACCTAGAGTAAAGACTACTACAGTACTACCAATATTGTAGTGATACCTAGAGTAAACACTACTACAGTACTACCAATATTGTAGTGATACCTAGTGTAAAGACTACTATAGTACTACCAATATTGTAGAGATACCTAGAGTAAAGACTACTACAGTACTACCAATATTGTAGTGATACCTAGAGTAAAGACTACTACAGTACTACCAATAGTGTAGAGATACCTAGAGTAAAGACTACTACAGTACTACCAATATTGTAGAGATACCTAGAGTAAAGACTACTACAGTACTACCAATCTTGTAGTGATACCCAGAGTAAAGACTACTATAGTACTACCACTATTGTAGAGATACCTAGAGTAAAGACTACTACAGTACTACCAATATTGTAGTGATACCTAGAGTAAAGACTACTATAGTACTACCAATATTGTAGAGATACCTAGAGTAAAGACTACTACAGTACTACCAATATTGTAGTGATACCTAGAGTAAACACTACTACAGTACTACCAATATTGTAGTGATACCTAGTGTAAAGACTACTGTAGTACTACCACTATTGTAGAGATACCTAGAGTAAAGACTACTACAGTACTACCAATATTGTAGAGATACCTAGAGTAAAGACTACTACAGTACTACCAATATTGTAGTGATACCTAGAGTAAACACTACTACAGTACTACCAATATTGTAGTGATACCTAGTGTAAAGACTACCACAGTACTACCAATATTGTAGTGATACCTAGTGTAAAGACTACTACAGTACTACCAATAGTGTAGAGATACCTAGAGTAGAGACTACTACAGTACTACCAATATTGTAGAGATACCTAGAGTAAAGACTACTACAGTACTACCAATATTGTAGTGATACCTAGAGTAAACACTACTACAGTACTACCAAAATTGTAGTGATACCTAGAGTAAAGACTACTACAGTACTACCAATATTGTAGTGATACCTAGAGTAAAGACTACTACAGTACTACCAATATTGTAGAGATACCTAGAGTAAGGACTACTACAGTACTACCAATATTGTAGTGATACCTAGAGTAAACACTACTACAGTACTACCAATATTGTAGTGATACCTAGTGTAAAGACTACTATAGTACTACCAATATTGTAGAGATACCTAGAGTAAAGACTACTACAGTACTACCAATATTGTAGAGATACCTAGAGTAAAGACTACTACAGTACTACCAATATTGTAGTGATACCTAGAGTAAACACTACTACAGTACTACCAATATTGTAGTGATACCTAGTGTAAAGACTACTACAGTACTACCAATATTGTAGTGATACCTAGTGTAATGACTACTACAGTACTACCAATAGTGTAGAGATACCTAGAGTAAAGACTACTATAGTACTACCAATATTGTAGTGATACCTATAGTAAAGACTACTACAGTACTATCAATATTGTAGAGATACCTAGAGTAAGGACTACTACAGTACTACCAATATTGTAGTGATACCTAGAGTAAACACTACTACAGTACTACCAAAATTGTAGTGATACCTAGAGTAAAGAGTACTACAGTACTACCAATATTGTAGTGATACCTATAGTAAAGACTACTACAGTACTACCAATATTGTAGAGATACCTAGAGTAAGGACTACTACAGTACTACCAATATTGTAGTGATACTTAGAGTAAAGATTACTATAGTACTACCAATATTGTAGTGATACCTAGAGTAAAGACTACTACAGTACTACCAATATTGTAGAGATACCTAGAGTAAACACTACAACAGTACTACCAATATTGTAGTGATACCTAGAGTAAAGACTACTACAGTACTACCAATATTGTAGTGATACCTAGAGTAAAGACTACTACAGTACTACCAATATTGTAGAGATACCTAGAGCAAAGACTACTACAGTACTAGCAATATTGTAGAGATACCTAGAGTAAAGACTACTACAGTACTACCAATATTGTAGTGATACCTAGAGTAAAGACTACTACAGTACTACCAATATTGTAGAGATACCTAGAGTAAAGACTACTACAGTACTACCAATATTATAGAGATACCTTGAGTAAAGACTACCTTAGTACTACCAATATTGTAGAGATACATAGAGTAAAGATTACTACAGTACTACCAATATTGTAGAGATACATAGAGTAAAGACTACTACAGTACTACCAATATTGTAGTGATACATAGGGTAAAGACTACTTCAGTGCTACCAATATTGTAGTGATACATAGGGTAAAGACTACTTCAGTGCTACCAATATTGTAGAGATACCTAAAGTAAAGACTACTACAGTACTACCAATATTGTAGAGATACCTATAGTAAAGACTACTACAGTACTACCAATATTATAGTGATACCTAGAGTAAAGACTACTACAGTACTACCAATATTGTAGAGATACCTAGTGTAAAGACTACTACAGTACTACCAAAATTGTAGTGATACCTAGAGTAAAGACTACTACAGTACTACCAATATTGTAGAGATACCTAGAGTAAAGACAAATACAGTACTACCAATATTGTAGAGATACCTAGAGTAAAGATTACTATAGTACTATCAATATTGTAGTGATACCTAGTGTAAAGACTACTACAGTACTTCCAAAATTGTAGTGATACATAGAGTAAAGACTACTACAGTACTACCAATATTGTAGTGATACCTAGAGTAAAGACTACTACAGTACTACCAATATTGTAGAGATACATAGAGCAAAGACTACTACAGTACTACCAATATTGTAGTGATACCTAGTGTAAAGACTACTACAGTACTACCAATATAGTAGTGGTACCTAGAGTAAAGACTACTACAGTACTACCAATATTGTAGTGATACCTAGAGTAAAGACTACTACAGTACTACCAATATTGTAGAGATACCTAGAGTAAAGACTACTACAGTACTACCAATATTGTAGTGATACCTAGAGTAAAGACTACTACAGTACTACCAATATTGTAGTGATACATAGGGTAAAGACTACTTCAGTGCTACCAATATTGTAGAGATACATAGAGTAAAGACTACTACAGTACTACCAATATTGTAGTGATACATAGGGTAAAGACTACTTCAGTGCTACCAATATTGTAGTGATACATAGGGTAAAGACTACTTCAGTGCTACCAATATTGTAGAGATACCTAAAGTAAAGACTACTATAGTACTACCAATATTGTAGAGATACCTAGAGTAAGGACTACTACAGTACTACCAATATTATAGAGATACCTTGAGTAAAGACTACCTTAGTACTACCAATATTGTAGAGATACATAGAGTAAAGATTACTACAGTACTACCAATATTGTAGAGATATATAGAGTAAAGACTACTACAGTACTACCAATATTGTAGTGATACATAGGGTAAAGACTACTACAGTACTACTAAAATTGTAGTGATACCTAGAGTAAAGACTACTACAGTACTACCAATATTGTAGTGATACCTAGAGTAAAGACTTCTACAGTACTACCAATATTGTAGAGATACATAGAGCAAAGACTACTACAGTACTACCAATATTGTAGTGATACCTAGAGTAAAGACTACTACAGTACTACCAATATTGTAGAGATACCTATAGTAAAGACTACTACAGTACTACCAATATTATAGTGATACCTAGTGTAAAGACTACTACAGTACTACCAAAATTGTAGAGATACCTAGTGTAAAGACTACTACAGTACTACCAAAATTGTAGTGATACCTAGAGTAAAGACTACTACAGTACTACCAATATTGTAGAGATACCTATAGTAAAGACTACTACAGTACTACCAATATTATAGTGATACCTAGAGTAAAGACTACTACAGTACTACCAATATTGTAGAGATACCTAGTGTAAAGACTACTACAGTACTACCAAAATTGTAGTGATACCTAGAGTAAAGACTACTACAGTACTACCAATATTGTAGAGATACCTAGAGTAAAGACTACTACAGTACTACCAATATTGTAGAGATACCTAGAGTAAAGACTACTACAGTACTACCAATATTATAGAGATACCTTGAGTAAAGACTACCTTAGTACTACCAATATTGTAGAGATACATAGAGTAAAGATTACTACAGTACTACCAATATTGTAGAGATACATAGAGTAAAGACTACTACAGTACTACCAATATTGTAGTGGTACATAGGGTAAAGACTACTTCAGTGCTACCAATATTGTAGTGATACATAGGGTAAAGACTACTTGAGTGCTACCAATATTGTAGAGATACCTAAAGTAAAGACTACTACAGTACTACCAATATTGTAGAGATACCTATAGTAAAGACTACTACAGTACTACCAATATTATAGTGATACCTAGAGTAAAGACTACTACAGTACTACCAATATTGTAGAGATACCTAGTGTAAAGACTACTACAGTACTACCAAAATTGTAGTGATACCTAGAGTAAAGACTACTACAGTACTACCAATATTGTAGAGATACCTAGTGTAAAGACTACTACAGTACTACCAATATTGTAGAGATACCTAGAGTAAAGATTACTATAGTACTACCAATATTGTAGTGATACCTAGTGTAAAGACTACTACAGTACTTCCAAAATTGTAGTGATACATAGAGTAAAGACTACTACAGTACTACCAATATTGTAGTGATACCTAGAGTAAAGACTACTACAGTACTACCAATATTGTAGAGATACATAGAGCAAAGACTACTACAGTACTACCAATATTGTAGTGATACCTAGTGTAAAGACTACTACAGTACTACCAATATAGTAGTGATACCTAGAGTAAAGACTACTACAGTACTACCAATATTGTAGTGATACCTAGAGTAAAGACTACTACAGTACTACCAATATTGTAGAGATACCTAGAGTAAAGACTACTACAGTACTACCAATATTGTAGTGATACCTAGAGTAAAGATTACTACAGTACTACCAATATTGTAGTGATACATAGGGTAAAGACTACTTCAGTGCTACCAATATTGTAGAGATACATAGAGTAACGACTACTACAGTACTACCAATATTGTAGTGATACATAGGGTAAAGACTACTTCAGTGCTACCAATATTGTAGTGATACAGAGGGTAAAGACTACTTCAGTGCTACCAATATTGTAGAGATACCTAAAGTAAAGACTACTATAGTACTACCAATATTGTAGAGATACCTAGAGTAAGGACTACTACAGTACTACCAATATTATAGAGATACCTTGAGTAAAGACTACCTTAGTACTACCAATATTGTAGAGATACATAGAGTAAAGATTACTACAGTACTACCAATATTGTAGAGATATATAGAGTAAAGACTACTACAGTACTACCAATATTGTAGTGATACATAGGGTAAAGACTACTACAGTACTACCAAAATTGTAGTGATACCTAGAGTAAAGACTACTACAGTACTACCAATATTGTAGAGATACCTAGAGTAAAGACTACTACAGTACTACCAATATTGTAGAGATACCTAGAGTAAAGATTACTATAGTACTACCAATATTGTAGTGATACCTAGTGTAAAGACTACTACAGTACTACCACAATTGTAGTGATACATAGAGTAAAGAATACTACAGTACTACCAATATTGTAGTGATACCTAGAGTAAAGACTTCTACAGTACTACCAATATTGTAGAGATACATAGAGCAAAGACTACTACAGTACTACCAATATTGTAGTGATACCTAGAGTAAAGACTACTACAGTACTACCAATATTGTAGAGATACCTATAGTAAAGACTACTACAGTACTACCAATATTATAGTGATACCTAGAGTAAAGACTACTACAGTACTACCAATATTGTAGAGATACCTAGTGTAAAGACTACTACAGTACTACCAAAATTGTAGAGATACCTAGTGTAAAGACTACTACAGTACTACCAAAATTGTAGTGATACCTAGAGTAAAGACTACTACAGTACTACCAATATTGTACAGATACCTATAGTAAAGATTACTACAGTACTACCAATATTATAGTGATACCTAGAGTAAAGACTACTACAGTACTACCAATATTGTAGAGATACCTAGTGTAAAGATTACTACAGTACTACCAAAATTGTAGTGATACCTAGAGTAAAGACTACTACAGTACTACCAATATTGTAGAGATACCTAGAGTAAAGACTACTACAGTACTACCAATATTGTAGAGATACCTATAGTAAAGACTACTACAGTACTACCAATATTATAGTGATACCTAGAGTAAAGACTACTACAGTACTACCAATATTGTAGAGATACCTAGTGTAAAGACTACTACAGTACTACCAAAATTGTAGTGATACCTAGAGTAAAGACTACTACAGTACTACCAATATTGTAGAGATACCTAGAGTAAAGACTACTACAGTACTACCAATATTGTAGAGATACCTAGAGTAAAGATTACTATAGTACTACCAATATTGTAGTGATACCTAGTGTAAAGACTACTACAGTACTTCCAAAATTGTAGTGATACATAGAGTAAAGACTACTACAGTACTACCAATATTGTAGTGATACCTAGAGTAAAGACTACTACAGTACTACCAATATTGTAGAGATACATAGAGCAAAGACTACTACAGTACTACCAATATTGTAGTGATACCTAGTGTAAAGACTACTACAGTACTACCAATATAGTAGTGATACCTAGAGTAAAGACTACTACAGTACTACCAATATTGTAGTGATACCTAGAGTAAAGACTACTACAGTACTACCAATATTGTAGAGATACCTAGAGTAAAGACTACTACAGTACTACCAATATTGTAGTGATACCTAGAGTAAAGACTACTACAGTACTACCAATATTGTAGTGATACATAGGGTAAAGACTACTTCAGTGCTACCAATATTGTAGAGATACATAGAGTAAAGACTACTACAGTACTACCAATATTGTAGTGATACATAGGGTAAAGACTACTTCAGTGCTACCAATATTGTAGTGATACATAGGGTAAAGACTACTTCAGTGCTACCAATATTGTAGAGATACCTAAAGTAAAGACTACTATAGTACTACCAATATTGTAGAGATACCTAGAGTAAGGACTACTACAGTACTACCAATATTATAGAGATACCTTGAGTAAAGACTACCTTAGTACTACCAATATTGTAGAGATACATAGAGTAAAGATTACTACAGTACTACCAATATTGTAGAGATATATAGAGTAAAGACTACTACAGTACTACCAATATTGTAGTGATACATAGGGTAAAGACTACTACAGTACTACCAAAATTTTAGTGATACCTAGAGTAAAGACTACTACAGTACTACCAATATTGTAGAGATACCTAGAGTAAAGACTACTACAGTACTACCAATATTGTAGAGATATATAGAGTAAAGACTACTACAGTACTACCAATATTGTAGTGATACATAGGGTAAAGACTACTACAGTACTACCAAAATTGTAGTGATACCTAGAGTAAAGACTACTACAGTACTACCAATATTGTAGAGATACCTAGAGTAAAGACTACTACAGTACTACCAATATTGTAGAGATACCTAGAGTAAAGATTACTATAGTACTACCAATATTGTAGTGATACCTAGTGTAAAGACTACTACAGTACTACCACAATTGTAGTGATACATAGAGTAAAGAATACTACAGTACTACCAATATTGTAGTGATACCTAGAGTAAAGACTTCTACAGTACTACCAATATTGTAGAGATACATAGAGCAAAGACTACTACAGTACTACCAATATTGTAGTGATACCTAGAGTAAAGACTACTACAGTACTACCAATATTGTAGAGATACCTATAGTAAAGACTACTACAGTACTACCAATATTATAGTGATACCTAGAGTAAAGACTACTACAGTACTACCAATATTGTAGAGATACCTAGTGTAAAGACTACTACAGTACTACCAAAATTGTAGAGATACCTAGTGTAAAGACTACTACAGTACTACCAAAATTGTAGTGATACCTAGAGTAAAGACTACTACAGTACTACCAATATTGTACAGATACCTATAGTAAAGATTACTACAGTACTACCAATATTATAGTGATACCTAGAGTAAAGACTACTACAGTACTACCAATATTGTAGAGATACCTAGTGTAAAGATTACTACAGTACTACCAAAATTGTAGTGATACCTAGAGTAAAGACTACTACAGTACTACCAATATTGTAGAGATACCTAGAGTAAAGACTACTACAGTACTACCAATATTGTAGAGATACCTATAGTAAAGACTACTACAGTACTACCAATATTATAGTGATACCTAGAGTAAAGACTACTACAGTACTACCAATATTGTAGAGATACCTAGTGTAAAGACTACTACAGTACTACCAAAATTGTAGTGATACCTAGAGTAAAGACTACTACAGTACTACCAATATTGTAGAGATACCTAGAGTAAAGACTACTACAGTACTACCAATATTGTAGAGATACCTAGAGTAAAGATTACTATAGTACTACCAATATTGTAGTGATACCTAGTGTAAAGACTACTACAGTACTTCCAAAATTGTAGTGATACATAGAGTAAAGACTACTACAGTACTACCAATATTGTAGTGATACCTAGAGTAAAGACTACTACAGTACTACCAATATTGTAGAGATACATAAAGCAAAGACTACTACAGTACTACCAATATTGTAGTGATACCTAGTGTAAAGACTACTACAGTACTACCAATATAGTAGTGATACCTAGAGTAAAGACTACTACAGTACTACCAATATTGTAGTGATACCTAGAGTAAAGACTACTACAGTACTACCAATATTGTAGAGATACCTAGAGTAAAGACTACTACAGTACTACCAATATTGTAGTGATACCTAGAGTAAAGACTACTACAGTACTACCAATATTGTAGTGATACATAGGGTAAAGACTACTTCAGTGCTACCAATATTGTAGAGATACATAGAGTAAAGACTACTACAGTACTACCAATATTGTAGTGATACATAGGGTAAAGACTACTTCAGTGCTACCAATATTGTAGTGATACATAGGGTAAAGACTACTTCAGTGCTACCAATATTGTAGAGATACCTAAAGTAAAGACTACTATAGTACTACCAATATTGTAGAGATACCTAGAGTAAGGACTACTACAGTACTACCAATATTATAGAGATACCTTGAGTAAAGACTACCTTAGTACTACCAATATTGTAGAGATACATAGAGTAAAGATTACTACAGTACTACCAATATTGTAGAGATATATAGAGTAAAGACTACTACAGTACTACCAATATTGTAGTGATACATAGGGTAAAGACTACTACAGTACTACCAAAATTTTAGTGATACCTAGAGTAAAGACTACTACAGTACTACCAATATTGTAGAGATACCTAGAGTAAAGACTACTACAGTACTACCAATATTGTAGAGATACCTAGAGTAAAGATTACTATAGTACTACCAATATTGTAGTGATACCTAGTGTAAAGACTACTACAGTACTACCACAATTGTAGTGATACATAGTAGTGAACCATGTTCAGAGTTCAATCTAAGAGTGAAATTACAGGATTTGCCATGTGAGGGGTGTCTCTGCTGTACTAGGGCCCATTCAAACTGGTCCGGTTTTGACCAGGATGTAGATGACGTGGTTCCCTTGGCAAATAAGCCTTGGGGTCAACCCGTGAGAGAGGGTCTAGACCAGGGTGAAAAAGAAATGGGACCTAGGGTGGCTGAGATCTTGGTTTCTACCGGGGAAGCGGGAAATAGACTTAGGTGGGAAAGTATCAAGGGAGTCCAAATAGTTCGAGAGGCAGAGGGTATCAGTTTCCAAGGCCCGGGTGAGGAAGAAATGAAGAAACAGCAACGGGTGGACCCCGAATTAGTCTGGGTGGTCAGTTGGAAGGAGACAGGGGAGGAGCCCACTGAATGATAATTGTTCATAGGGGACTCTAGAAGCAAGTATTATTGGATAAACAGGGAAGTTTTTGTCCTGGAAAAAGGGGTCCTGTGGAGGAAAGGGGATGAGGGGAAGTCGGCCAGGAGGGTGGTCCCAAAAATGTACAGGGAACAAATCGTGAAGCTTTGTCACGATCCCCCCCTGACTGGATATCAGGGCATAGAAAGGACAATCGAGAAAGTGAAGTCTGGGTATTATTGGAGGGGGATAAGTAAAGATGTATCGGCTTACGTGAAAGGGTGTATGGAGTGTAACCAAAATAAGAAGGCAACAGTCTCAGCTAGACACCCAATGTTATCCTATCTTTCAGGATCGCCAATGGAACGAGTCCATTTAGACTTCATTGGGCCCTTACCCCGCACTGAGAGAGGAAATGAACACAACTTGATGATGGTCGACCAATTTACTAAGTGGGTAGAGTGCATCCCCTTTACCTTCTCAGAGTGCAGAGGGAACGGCAAGATTCGCTGTGAATCAATTCTTTTCTAGATTTGGGTGCCCATTCCAAGTATTCACTGATCAGGGGAGGAATTTTGAGTCCTCTTTGTTCAAGGAAATGTGTGACTTACTTCACATACATAAATCGAGAACCACCCCTTACCGGCTCTCGGCGAACGGGCAAGTAGAGCGATGCAATCGTACACTGATGGCGGCGGTGCGGTGTTTCATAGGAAAAAAATCAACGGAGTTGGGATCAATACCTACCGCAGTTGGCAGGGGCATTAAGGTCCTCTGTAAATAGAAGCACAGGGTACACACCCAATATGATGATGCTGGGTAGGGAGATTGGATTGCCTGTGGATCTAATGTTCGGGAGTCCGGGGAACACCGGACAGCCCGAAGGAGACCAATACGTAGGGGAGTTGCAAACAGCTATTGAAGGGCCCACAGGGTGGCTAGGGAGACTCTCAAACAATCCCAAAAACGAATGAAAAGAGATTACGATGTCAAGGTGAGGGTCAGAGAGTTAAAACTGGGGGATTTGGTGTATCAATTGGAAACTGCCACCGTTAAGGGAAAAACTCGAAAATTAAGTCCCTCGTGGAAAGGCCCAGGAGTGGTAATTGAAAAGTTGACCCCTATCTCTATAAAATAAAGTTAAAGCTGGTGATAATCGCCGCAAACCACGATAGGTTGAAGTTGTGTCAGGACCGAGAGATTCCAGAGTGGGCCCAAAAACTAAGTCAACAAATCATTGAGAGGACAGGATATTCCAAGAAGAAGGGGGGCGTCAAAGATCAACGGGGGTATAGAGATAAGCTTTATTGTGTTTGTCGGAAGCCATATACTTGGGAGTTCATGATCAGGTGCGAGGAGTGCAAATAATGGTATCATGGTAAATGTGTAAAGGTAACGCAGGAAGAGGCAGAGGCCATGGGAGACTTTGTCTGCTCGGGGTGTCACAGGCATCCCCGGGAGAAGGTATAGTACAGAGGGGGAATTATTGGGGGAGCAGGGGGCATAATGACAGTGTTTGGGGGGAAAGGGGAAGGTAATGTCCACCCATCGCGACATATATTTATTATTTAATAATACTTGGGGGGAGGGATTATATGGATAGTGAAGATAAGGTTTTTTTTAAAGGGACATCGGAATAGATAGTTGGTGCATTGTGGGTGTAGGGGGTGCCACATAGTCTGGTTTCCATGTCATATCTTGGTTGGGTGAGACAATGGGCAAAACGTGAAAAGGAGGACTTGGATACTCTTTCCGAATGGGTGAAGAATGTGAAGTCGCTAATACAGATTAGAATTATAAAAAAAAGCTCAGTGGGTCTATGAGCACTCACTCTACATCAATCTTTAAAGATTACTACAATACTACAATATTGTAGAAATACCTAGTGTAAAGACAACTACAGTACTACCAATATTGTAGAGATACCTAGTGTAAAGACTTACTACAGTACTACCAATATTGTAGAGATACCTAGAGAAAAGACTACTACAGTACTACCAATATTGTAGAGATACCTAGAGTAAAGACTACTACAGTACTACCAATATTGTAGAGATACCTAGAGTAAAGACTACTACAGTACTACCAATATTGTAGAGATACCTAGAGTAAAGACTTACTACAGTACTACCAATATTGTAGAGATACCTAGAGTAAAGACTTATTACAGTACTACCAATATTGTAGAGATACCTAGAGTAAAGACTACTACAGTACTACCAATATTGTAGATATACCTAGAGTAAAGACTACTACAGTACTACCATTATTGTAGTGATACCTAGAGTAAAGACTACTATAGTACTACCAATATTGTAGAGATACCTAGAGTAAAGACTACTACAGTACTACCAATATTGTAGAGATACCTAGAGTAAAGACTACTACAGTACTACCAATATTGTAGTGATACCTAGAGTAAAGACTACTACAGTACTACCAATATTGTAATGATACCTAGAGTAAAGACTACTACAGTACTACCAATATTGTAGTGATACCTAGAGTAAAGATTACTACAGTACTACCAATATTGTAGTGATACCTAGAGTAAAGACTACTACAGTACTACCAACACTGTAGAGATACCTCGAGTAAAGACTACTACAGTACTACCATTAGTGTAGAGATACCTAGAGTAAAGATTACTACAGTACTATCAATATTGTAGAGATATCTAGAGTTAAGACTACTACAGTACTACCAATATTGTAGAGATACCTCGAGTAAAGACTACTACAGTACTACCAATATTGTAGTGATACCTAGAGTAAAGACTACTACAGTACTACCAATATTGTAGTGATACCTAGAGTAAAGATTACTACAGTACTACCAATATTGTAGTGATACCTAGAGAAAAGACTACTACAGTACTACCAATATTGTAGAGATACCTAGAGTAAAGACTACTACAGTACTACCAATATTGTAGAGATACCTAGAGTAAAGACTACTACAGTACTACCAATATTGTAGTGATACCTAGAGTAAAGACTACTACAGTACTACCAATATTGTAATGATACCTAGAGTAAAGACTACTACAGTACTACCAATATTGTAGTGATACCTAGAGTAAAGATTACTACAGTACTACCAATATTGTAGTGATACCTAGAGTAAAGACTACTACAGTACTACCAACACTGTAGAGATACCTCGAGTAAAGACTACTACAGTACTACCATTAGTGTAGAGATACCTAGAGTAAAGATTACTACAGTACTATCAATATTGTAGAGATATCTAGAGTTAAGACTACTACAGTACTACCAATATTGTAGAGATACCTCGAGTAAAGACTACTACAGTACTACCAATATTGTAGTGATACCTAGAGAAAAGACTACTACAGTACTACCAATATTGTAGAGATACCTAGAGTAAAGACTACTACAGTACTACCAATATTGTAGTGATACCTAGAGTAAAGACTACTACAGTACTACCAATATTGTAGAGATACCTAGAGAAAAGACTACTACAGTACTACCAATATTGTAGTGATACCTAGAGTAAAGACTACTACAGTACTACCAATATTGTAGTGATACCTAGAGTAAAGACTACTACAGTACTACCAATATTGTAGAGATACCTAGAGTAAAGACTACTACAGTACTACCAATATTGTAGTGATACCTAGAGTAAAGACTAATACAGTACTACCAATATTGTAGTGATACATAGGGTAAAGACTACTTCAGTGCTACCAATATTGTAAAGATACATAGAGTAAAGACTACTACAGTACTACCAATATTGTAGTGATACATAGGGTAAAGACTACTTCAGTGCTACCAATATTGTAGTGATACATAGGGTAAAGACTACTTCAGTGCTACCAATATTGTAGAGATAACTAAAGTAAAGACTACTACAGTACTACCAATATTGTAGAGATACCTAGAGTAAAGACTACTACAGTACTACCAATATTATAGAGATACCTTGAGTAAAGACTACCTTAGTACTACCAATATTGTAGAGATACATAGAGTAAAGATTACTACAGTACTACCAATATTGTAGAGATACATAGAGTAAAGACTACTACAGTACTACCAATATTGTAGTGATACATAGGGTAAAGACTACTTCAGTGCTACCAATATTGTAGTGATACATAGGGTAAAGACTACTTCAGTGCTACCAATATTGTAGAGATACCTAAAGTAAAGACTACTACAGTACTACCAATATTGTAGAGATACCTATAGTAAAGACTACTACAGTACTACCAATATTATAGTGATACCTAGAGTAAAGACTACTACAGTACTACCAATATTGTAGAGATACCTAGTGTAAAGACTACTACAGTACTACCAAAATTGTAGTGATACCTAGAGTAAAGACTACTACAGTACTACCAATATTGTAGAGATACCTAGAGTAAAGACTACTACAGTACTACCAATATTGTAGAGATACATAGAGCAAAGACTACTACAGTACTACCAATATTGTAGTGATACCTAGTGTAAAGACTACTACAGTACTACCAATATTGTAGAGATACCTAGTGTAAAGATTACTACAGTACTTCCAAAATTGTAGTGATACCTAGAGTAAAGACTACTACAGTACTACCAATATTGTAGTGATACCTAGAGTAAAGACTACTACAATACTACCAATATTGTAGAGATACATAGAGCAAAGACTACTACAGTACTACCAATATTGTAGTGATACCTAGTGTAAAGACTACTACAGTACTACCAATATAGTAGTGATACCTAGAGTAAAGACTACTACAGTACTACCAATATTGTAGTGATACCTAGAGTAAAGACTACTACAGTACTACCAATATTGTAGAGATACCTAGAGTAAAGACTACTACAGTACTACCAATATTGTAGAGATACCTAGAGTAAAGATTACTATAGTACTACCAATATTGTAGTGATACCTAGTGTAAAGACTACTACAGTACTACCACAATTGTAGTGATACATAGAGTAAAGACTACTACAGTACTACCAATATTGTAGTGATACCTAGAGTAAAGACTTCTACAGTACTACCAATATTGTAGAGATACATAGAGCAAAGACTACTACAGTACTACCAATATTGTAGTGATACCTAGAGTAAAGACTACTACAGTACTACCAATATTGTAGTGATACCTAGAGTAAAGACTACTACAGTACTACCAATATTGTAGTGATACATAGGGTAAAGACTACTTCAGTGCTACCAATATTGTAGAGATACATAGAGTAAAGACTACTACAATACTACCAATATTGTAGAGATACATAGAGTAAACACTACTACAGTACTACCAATATTGTAGAGATACCTAGAGTAAAGACTACTACAGTACTACCAATATTGTAGTGATACATAGGGTAAAGACTACTTCAGTGCTACCAATATTGTAGAGATACATAGAGTAAAGACTACTACAGTACTACCAATATTGTAGTGATACATAGGGTAAAGACTACTTCAGTGCTACCAATATTGTAGTGATACATAGGGTAAAGACTACTTCAGTGCTACCAATATTGTAGAGATACCTAAAGTAAAGACTACTACAGTACTACCAATATTATAGAGATACCTTGAGTAAAGACTACCTTAGTACTACCAATATTGTAGAGATACATAGAGTAAAGATTACTACAGTACTACCAATATTGTAGAGATATATAGAGTAAAGACTACTTCAGTGCTACCAATATTGTAGTGATACATAGGGTAAAGACTACTACAGTACTACCAATATTGTAGTGATACATAGGGTAAAGACTACTTCAGTGCTACCAATATTGTAGAGATACCTAAAGTAAAGACTACTACAGTACTACCAATATTGTAGAGATACCTAGAGTAAAGACTACTACAGTACTACCAATATTGTAGAGATACATAGAGTAAAGATTACTATAGTACTACCAATATTGTAGAGATACCTAGAGTAAAGACTACTACAGTACTACCAATATTATAGTGATACCTAGAGTAAAGACTACTACAGTACTACCAATATTGTAGAGATACCTAGTGTAAAGACTACTACAGTACTACCAACATTGTAGAGATACCTAGAGTAAAGACTACTACAGTACTACCAATATTGTAGTGATACCTAGAGTAAAGACTACTACAGTACTACCAATATTGTAGTGAAACATAGGGTAAAGACTACTTCAGTGCTACCAATATTGTAGAGATACATAGAGTAAAGACTACTACAGTACTACCAATATTGTAGTGATACATAGGGTAAAGACTACTTCAGTGCTACCAATATTGTAGTGATACATAGGGTAAAGACTACTTCAGTGCTACCAATATTGTAGAGATACCTAAAGTAAAGACTACTACAGTACTACCAATATTGTAGAGATACCTAGAGTAAAGACTACTACAGTACTACCAATATTGTAGAGATACCTAGAGTAAGGACTACTACAGTACTACCAATATTATAGAGATACCTTGAGTAAAGACTACCTTAGTACTACCAATATTGTAGAGATACATAGAGTAAAGACTACTACAGTACTACCAATATAGTAGTGATACCTAGAGTAAAGACTACTACAGTACTACCAATATTGTAGTGATACCTAGAGTAAATACTACTACAGTACTACCAATATTGTAGAGATACCTAGAGTAAAGACTACTACAGTACTACCAATATTGTAGTGATACCTAGAGTAAAGACTACTACAGTACTACCAATATTGTAGTGATACATAGGGTAAAGACTACTTCAGTGCTACCAATATTGTAGAGATACATAGAGTAAAGACTACTACAGTACTACCAATATTGTAGTCATACATAGGGTAAAGACTACTACAGTACTACCAATATTGTAGAGATACCTAAAGTAAAGACTACTACAGTACTACCAATATTGTAGAGATACCTATAGTAAGGACTACTACAGTACTACCAATATTATAGAGATACCTTGAGTAAAGACTACCTTAGTACTACCAATATTGTAGAGATACATAGAGTAAAGATTACTACAGTACTACCAATATTGTAGAGATATATAGAGTAAAGACTACTACAGTACTACCAATATTTTAGTGATACATAGGGTAAAGACTACTTCAGTGCTACCAATATTGTAGTGATACATAGGGTAAAGACTACTACAGTACTACCAATATTGTAGTGATACATAGGGTAAAGACTACTTCAGTGCTACCAATATTGTAGAGATACCTAAAGTAAAGACTACTACAGTACTACCAATATTGTAGAGATACCTAGAGTAAAGACTACTACAGTACTACCAATATTGTAGAGATACCTAGAGTAAAGATTACTATAGTACTACCAATATTGTAGAGATACCTAGAGTAAAGACTACTACAGTACTACCAATATTATAGTGATACCTAGAGTAAAGACTACTACAGTACTACCAATATTGTAGAGATACCTAGTGTAAAGACTACTACAGTACTACCAAAATTGTAGTGATACCTAGAGTAAAGACTACTACAGTACTACCAATATTGTAGTGATACCTAGAGTAAAGACTACTACAGTACTACCAATATTGTAGAGATACATAGAGTAAAGACTACTACAGTACTACCAATATTGTAGTGATACCTAGTGTAAAGACTACTACAGTACTACCAATATAGTAGTGATACCTAGAGTAAAGACTACTACAGTACTACCAATATTGTAGAGATACCTAGAGTAAAGACTACTACAGTACTACCAATATTGTAGTGATACCTAGAATAAAGACTACTACAGTACTACCAATATTGTAGTGATACCTAGAGTAAAGACTACTACAGTACTACCAATATTGTAGAGATACCTAGTGTAAAGACTACTACAGTACTACCAATATTGTAGAGATACATAGAGTAAAGACTACTACAGTACTACCAATATTGTAGAGATACCTAGTGTAAAGACTACTACAGTACTACCAATATTGTAGTGATACCTAGAGTAAAGACTACTACAGTACTACCAATATTGTAGTGATACCTAGAGTAAAGACTACTACAGTACTACCAATATTGTAGAGATACCTAGTGTAAAGACTACTACAGTACTACCAATATTGTAGAGATACATAGAGTAAAGACTACTACAGTACTACCAATATTGTAGAGATACCTAGAGTAAAGACTACTACAGTACTACCAATATTGTAGAGATACCTAGAGTAAGGACTACTACAGTACTACCAATATTGTAGAGATACCTAGTGTAAAAACTACTACAGTACTACCAAAATTGTAGTGATACCTAGAGTAAAGACTACTACATTACTACCAATAGTGTAGATATACCTAGTTTAAAGACTACTACAGTACTACCAATATTGTAGAGATACCTAGAGTAAAGACTACTATAGTACTACCAATATTGTAGAGATACCTAGAGTAAAGACTACTACAGTACTACCAATATTGTAGTGATACCTAGAGTAAAGATTACTATAGTACTACCAATATTGTAGTGATACCTAGTGTAAAAACTACTACAGTACTACCAAAATTGTAGTGATACCTAGAGTAAAGACTACTATAGTACTACCAATATTGTAGTGATACCTAGAGTAAAGACTACTACAGTACTACCAATAGTGTAGAGATACCTAGAGTAAAGACTACTAGAGTACTACCAATATTGTAGAGATACCTAGAGTAAACACTACTACAGTACTACCAATATTGTAGAGATACCTAGAGTAAAGACTACTACAGTACTACCAATATTGTAGTGATACCTAGAGTAAAGACTACTACAGTACTACCAATATTGTAGAGATACCTAGAGTAAACACTACTACAGTACTACCAATAGTGTAGAGATACCTAGAGTAAAGACTACTACAGTACTACCAATATTGTAGTGATACCTAGAGTAAAGACTACTACAGTACTACCAATATTGTAGAGATACATAGAGTAAACACTACTACAGTATTACCAATATTGTAGAGATACCTAGAGTAAAGACTACTACAGTACTACCAATATTGTAGAGATACCTAGAGTAAAGACTACTACAGTACTACCAATATAGTAGTGATACCTAGAGTAAAGACTTCTACAGTACTACCAATATTGTAGTTATACCTAGAGTAAACACTACTACAGTACTACCAATATTGTAGAGATACATAGAGTAAACACTACTACAGTACTACCAATATTGTAGTGATACCTAGAGTAAAGACTACTACAGTACTACCACTATTGTAGAGATACCTAGAGTAAAGACTACTACAGTACTACCAATATAGTAGTGATACCTAGAGTAAAGACTACTACAGTACTACCAATATTGTAGAGATACCTAGAGTAAAGACTACTACAGTACTACCAATATTGTAGTGATACCTAGAGTAAAGACTACTACAGTACTACCAATATTGTAGAGATACCAAGAGTAAAGACTACTACAGTACTACCAATATTGTAGAGATACCTAGAGTAAAGACTACTATAGTACTACCAATATTGTAGAGATACCTAGAGTAAAGACTACTACAGTAATACCAATATTGTAGTGATACCTAGTGTAAAGATTACTGCTGTACTACCAATATTGTAGAGATACCTAGAGTAAAGACTACTACAGTACTACCAATATTGCAGTGATACATAGATTAAAGACTACTACAGTACTACCAATATTGTAGTGATACCTAGAGTAAAGACTACTACAGTACTACCAATAGTGTAGAGATACCTAGAGTAAAGACTACTACAGTACTACCAATATTGTAGAGATACCTAGAGTAAAGACTACTACAGTACTACCAATATTGTAGTGATACCTAGAGTAAAGACTACTATAGTACTACCAATATTGTAGAGATACCTAGAGTAAAGACTACTACAGTACTACCAATATTGTAGTGATACCTAGAGTAAAGACTACTATAGTACTACCAATATTGTAGAGATACCTAGAGTAAAGACTACTACAGTACTACCAATATTGTAGTGATACCTAGAGTAAACACTACTACAGTACTACCAATATTGTAGTGATACCTAGTGTAAAGACTACTATAGTACTACCAATATTGTAGAGATACCTAGAGTAAAGACTACTACAGTACTACCAATATTGTAGTGATACCTAGAGTAAAGACTACTACAGTACTACCAATAGTGTAGAGATACCTAGAGTAAAGACTACTACAGTACTACCAATATTGTAGAGATACCTAGAGTAAAGACTACTACAGTACTACCAATCTTGTAGTGATACCTAGAGTAAAGACTACTATAGTACTACCAATATTGTAGAGATACCTAGAGTAAAGACTACTACAGTACTACCAATATTGTAGTGATACCTAGAGTAAACACTACTACAGTACTACCAATATTGTAGTGATACCTAGTGTAAAGACGACTGTAGTACTACCAATATTGTAGAGATACCTAGAGTAAAGACTACTACAGTACTACCAATATTGTAGAGATACCTAGAGTAAACACTACTACAGCACTACCAATATTGTAGTGATACCTAGTGTAAAGACTACCACAGTACTACCAATATTGTAGTGATACCTAGTGTAAAGACTACTACAGTACTACCAATAGTGTAGAGATACCTAGAGTAGAGACTACTACAGTACTACCAATATTGTAGAGATACCTAGAGTAAAGACTACTACAGTACTAACAATATTGTAGTGATACCTAGAGTAAACACTACTACAGTACTACCAAAATTGTAGTGATACCTAGAGTAAAGACTACTACAGTACTACCAATATTGTAATGATACCTATAGTAAAGACTACTACAGTACTACCAATATTGTAGAGATACCTAGAGTAAGGACTACTACAGTACTACCAATATTGTAGTGATACCTAGAGTAAACACTACTACAGTACTACCAATATTGTAGTGATACCTAGTGTAAAGACTACTATAGTACTACCAATATTGTAGAGATACCTAGAGTAAAGACTACTACAGTACTACCAATATTGTAGAGATACCTAGAGTAAAGACTACTACAGTACTACCAATATTGTAGTGATACCTAGAGTAAACACTACTACAGTACTACCAATATTGTAGTGATACCTAGTGTAAAGACTACTACAGTACTACCAATATTGTAGTGATACCTAGTGTAAAGACTACTACAGTACTACCAATAGTGTAGAGATACCTAGAGTAAAGACTACTATAGTACTACCAATATTGTAGTGATACCTATAGTAAAGACTACTACAGTACTATCAATATTGTAGAGATACCTAGAGTAAGGACTACTACAGTACTACCAATATTGTAGTGATACCTAGAGTAAACACTACTACAGTACTACCAAAATTGTAGTGATACCTAGAGTAAAGACTACTACAGTACTACCAATATTGTAGAGATACCTAGAGTAAAGACTACTACAGTACTACCAATATTGTAGTGATACCTAGAGTAAAGACTACTACAGTACTACCAATATTGTAGAGATACCTAGAGTAAACACTACTACAGTACTACCAATAGTGTAGAGATACCTAGAGTAAAGACTACTACAGTACTACCAATATTGTAGTGATACCTAGAGTAAAGACTACTACAGTACTACCAATATTGTAGAGATACATAGAGTAAACACTACTACAGTATTACCAATATTGTAGAGATACCTAGAGTAAAGACTACTACAGTACTACCAATATTGTAGAGATACCTAGAGTAAAGACTACTACAGTACTACCAATATAGTAGTGATACCTAGAGTAAAGACTTCTACAGTACTACCAATATTGTAGTTATACCTAGAGTAAACACTACTACAGTACTACCAATATTGTAGAGATACATAGAGTAAACACTACTACAGTACTACCAATATTGTAGTGATACCTAGAGTAAAGACTACTACAGTACTACCACTATTGTAGAGATACCTAGAGTAAAGACTACTACAGTACTACCAATATAGGAGTGATACCTAGAGTAAAGACTACTACAGTACTACCAATATTGTAGAGATACCTAGAGTAAAGACTACTACAGTACTACCAATATTGTAGTGATACCTAGAGTAAAGACTACTACAGTACTACCAATATTGTAGAGATACCAAGAGTAAAGACTACTACAGTACTACCAATATTGTAGAGATATCTAGAGTAAAGACTACTATAGTACTACCAATATTGTAGAGATACCTAGAGTAAAGACTACTACAGTAATACCAATATTGTAGTGATACCTAGTGTAAAGATTACTGCTGTACTACCAATATTGTAGAGATACCTAGAGTAAAGACTACTACAGTACTACCAATATTGCAGTGATACATAGATTAAAGACTACTACAGTACTACCAATATTGTAGTGATACCTAGAGTAAAGACTACTACAGTACTACCAATAGTGTAGAGATACCTAGAGTAAAGACTACTACAGTACTACCAATATTGTAGAGATACCTAGAGTAAAGACTACTACAGTACTACCAATATTGTAGTGATACCTAGAGTAAAGACTACTATAGTACTACCAATATTGTAGAGATACCTAGAGTAAAGACTACTACAGTACTACCAATATTGTAGTGATACCTAGAGTAAAGACTACTATAGTACTACCAATATTGTAGAGATACCTAGAGTAAAGACTACTACAGTACTACCAATATTGTAGTGATACCTAGAGTAAACACTACTACAGTACTACCAATATTGTAGTGATACCTAGTGTAAAGACTACTATAGTACTACCAATATTGTAGAGATACCTAGAGTAAAGACTACTACAGTACTACCAATATTGTAGTGATACCTAGAGTAAAGACTACTACAGTACTACCAATATTGTAGAGATACCTAGTGTAAAGATTACTATAGTACTACCAATATTGTAGAGATACCTAGAGTAAAGACTACTACAGTACTACCAATATTGTAGAGATACCCAGTGTAAAGACTACTATAGTACTACCAATATTGTAGAGATACCTAGAGTAAAGACTACTACAGTACTACCAATATTGTAGTGATACCTAGAGTAAAGACTACTACAGTACTACCAATATTGTAGTGATACCTAGTGTAAAGACTACTATAGTACTACCAATATTGTAGAGATACCTAGAGTAAAGACTACTACAGTACTACCAATATTGTAGAGATACCTAGAGTAAAGACTACTACAGTACTACCAATATTGTAGTGATACCTAGAGTAAACACTACTACAGTACTACCAATATTGTAGTGATACCTAGTGTAAAGACTACTACAGTACTACCAATATTGTAGTGATACCTAGTGTAAAGACTACTACAGTACTACCAATAGTGTAGAGATACCTAGAGTAAAGACTACTATAGTACTACCAATATTGTAGTGATACCTATAGTAAAGACTACTACAGTACTATCAATATTGTAGAGATACCTAGAGTAAGGACTACTACAGTACTACCAATATTGTAGTGATACCTAGAGTAAACACTACTACAGTACTACCAAAATTGTAGTGATACCTAGAGTAAAGACTACTACAGTACTACCAATATTGTAGAGATACCTAGAGTAAAGACTACTACAGTACTACCAATATTGTAGTGATACCTAGAGTAAAGACTACTACAGTACTACCAATATTGTAGAGATACCTAGAGTAAACACTACTACAGTACTACCAATAGTGTAGAGATACCTAGAGTAAAGACTACTACAGTACTACCAATATTGTAGTGATACCTAGAGTAAAGACTACTACAGTACTACCAATATTGTAGAGATACATAGAGTAAACACTACTACAGTATTACCAATATTGTAGAGATACCTAGAGTAAAGACTACTACAGTACTACCAATATTGTAGAGATACCTAGAGTAAAGACTACTACAGTACTACCAATATAGTAGTGATACCTAGAGTAAAGACTTCTACAGTACTACCAATATTGTAGTTATACCTAGAGTAAACACTACTACAGTACTACCAATATTGTAGAGATACATAGAGTAAACACTACTACAGTACTACCAATATTGTAGTGATACCTAGAGTAAAGACTACTACAGTACTACCACTATTGTAGAGATACCTAGAGTAAAGACTACTACAGTACTACCAATATAGGAGTGATACCTAGAGTAAAGACTACTACAGTACTACCAATATTGTAGAGATACCTAGAGTAAAGACTACTACAGTACTACCAATATTGTAGTGATACCTAGAGTAAAGACTACTACAGTACTACCAATATTGTAGAGATACCAAGAGTAAAGACTACTACAGTACTACCAATATTGTAGAGATATCTAGAGTAAAGACTACTATAGTACTACCAATATTGTAGAGATACCTAGAGTAAAGACTACTACAGTAATACCAATATTGTAGTGATACCTAGTGTAAAGATTACTGCTGTACTACCAATATTGTAGAGATACCTAGAGTAAAGACTACTACAGTACTACCAATATTGCAGTGATACATAGATTAAAGACTACTACAGTACTACCAATATTGTAGTGATACCTAGAGTAAAGACTACTACAGTACTACCAATAGTGTAGAGATACCTAGAGTAAAGACTACTACAGTACTACCAATATTGTAGAGATACCTAGAGTAAAGACTACTACAGTACTACCAATATTGTAGTGATACCTAGAGTAAAGACTACTATAGTACTACCAATATTGTAGAGATACCTAGAGTAAAGACTACTACAGTACTACCAATATTGTAGTGATACCTAGAGTAAAGACTACTATAGTACTACCAATATTGTAGAGATACCTAGAGTAAAGACTACTACAGTACTACCAATATTGTAGTGATACCTAGAGTAAACACTACTACAGTACTACCAATATTGTAGTGATACCTAGTGTAAAGACTACTATAGTACTACCAATATTGTAGAGATACCTAGAGTAAAGACTACTACAGTACTACCAATATTGTAGTGATACCTAGAGTAAAGACTACTACAGTACTACCAATAGTGTAGAGATACCTAGAGTAAAGACTACTACAGTACTACCAATATTGTAGAGATACCTAGAGTAAAGACTACTACAGTACTACCAATCTTGTAGTGATACCTAGAGTAAAGACTACTATAGTACTACCAATATTGTAGAGATACCTAGAGTAAAGACTACTACAGTACTACCAATATTGTAGTGATACCTAGAGTAAAGACTACTACAGTACTACCAATATTGTAGTGATACCTAGAGTAAAGACTACTATAGTACTACCAATATTGTAGAGATACCTAGAGTAAAGACTACTACAGTACTACCAATATTGTAGTGATACCTAGAGTAAACACTACTACAGTACTACCAATATTGTAGTGATACCTAGTGTAAAGACTACTGTAGTACTACCAATATTGTAGAGATACCTAGAGTAAAGACTACTACAGTACTACCAATATTGTAGAGATACCTAGAGTAAACACTACTACAGTACTACCAATATTGTAGTGATACCTAGTGTAAAGACTACCACAGTACTACCAATATTGTAGTGATACCTAGTGTAAAGACTACTACAGTACTACCAATAGTGTAGAGATACCTAGAGTAGAGACTACTACAGTACTACCAATATTGTAGTGATACCTAGAGTAAAGACTACTACAGTACTAACAATATTGTAGTGATACCTAGAGTAAACACTACTACAGTACTACCAAAATTGTAGTGATACCTAGAGTAAAGACTACTACAGTACTACCAATATTGTAGTGATACCTATAGTAAAGACTACTACAGTACTACCAATATTGTAGAGATACCTAGAGTAAGGACTACTACAGTACTACCAATATTGTAGTGATACCTAGAGTAAACACTACTACAGTACTACCAATATTGTAGTGATACCTAGTGTAAAGACTACTATAGTACTACCAATATTGTAGAGATACCTAGAGTAAAGACTACTACAGTACTACCAATATTGTAGAGATACCTAGAGTAAAGACTACTACAGTACTACCAATATTGTAGTGATACCTAGAGTAAACACTACTACAGTACTACCAATATTGTAGTGATACCTAGTGTAAAGACTACTACAGTACTACCAATATTGTAGTGATACCTAGTTTAAAGACTACTACAGTACTACCAATAGTGTAGAGATACCTAGAGTAAAGACTACTATAGTACTACCAATATTGTAGTGATACCTATAGTAAAGACTACTACAGTACTATCAATATTGTAGAGATACCTAGAGTAAGGACTACTACAGTACTACCAATATTGTAGTGATACCTAGAGTAAACACTACTACAGTACTACCAAAATTGTAGTGATACCTAGAGTAAAGACTACTACAGTACTACCAATATTGTAGTGATACCTATAGTAAAGACTACTACAGTACTACCAATATTGTAGAGATACCTAGAGTAATGACTACTACAGTACTACCAATATTGTAGTGATACTTAGAGTAAAGACTACTACAGTACTACCAATATTGTAGAGATACCTAGAGTAAAGACTTCTACAGTACTACCAATATTGTAGAGATACCTAGAGTAAAGACTACAACAGTACTACCAATATTGTAGTGATACCTAGAGTAAAGACTACTACAGTACTACCAATATTGTAGTGATACCTATAGTAAAGACTACTACAGTACTACCAATATTGTAGAGATACCTAGAGTAAAGACTACTACAGTACTACCAATATTGTAGTGATACCTAGAGTAAAGACTACTACAGTACTACCAATATTGTAGAGATACCTAGAGCAAAGACTACTACAGTAGTAGCAATATTGTAGAGATACCTAGAGTAAAGACTACTACAGTACTACCAATATTGTAGTGATACCTAGAGTAAAGACTACTACAGTACTACCAATATTGTAGAGATACCTAGAGTAAAGACTACTACAGTACTACCAATATTGTAGAGATACCTAGAGTAAAGACTACTACAGTACTACCAATATTGTAGTGATACCTAGAGTAAAGACTACTACAGTACTACCAATATTGTAGTGATACCAAGAGTAAAGACTACTACAGTATTACCAATTTTGTAGTGATAGCTAGAGTAAAGACTACTACAGTACTACCAATATTGTAGAGATACCTAGAGTAAAGACTACTACAGTACTACCAATATTGTAGTGATACCTAGAGTAAAGACTACTACAGTACTACCAATATTGTAGTGATACCAAGAGTAAAGACTACTACAGTATTACCAATATTGTAGTGATACCTAGAGTAAAGACTACTACAGTACAACCAATATTGTAGTGATACCTAGAGTAAAGACTACTACAGTACTACCAATATTGTAGAGATACCTAGAGTAAAGACTACAACAGTACTACCAATATTGTAGTGATACCTAGAGTAAAGACTACTACAGTACTACCAATATTGTAGTGATACCAAGAGTAAAGACTACTACAGTATTACCAATATTGTAGTGATACCTAGAGTAAAGACTACTACAGTACAACCAATATTGTAGTGATACCTAGAGTAAAGACTACTACAGTACTACCAATATTGTAGAGATACCTAGAGTAAAGACTACAACAGTACTACCAATATTGTAGTGATACCTAGAGTAAAGACTACTACAGTACTACCAATATTGTAGTGATACCTAGAGTAAAGACTACTACAGTACTACCAATATTGTAGAGATACCTAGAGTAAAGACTACTACAGTACTACCAATATTGTAGAGATACCTAGAGTAAAGACTACTACAGTACTACCAATATTGTAGTGATACCTAGAGTAAAGACTACTACAGTACTACCAATATTGTAGTGATACCAAGAGTAAAGACTACTACAGTATTACCAATTTTGTAGTGATAGCTAGAGTAAAGACTACTACAGTACTACCAATATTGTAGAGATACCTAGAGTAAAGACTACTACAGTACTACCAATATTGTAGTGATACCTAGAGTAAAGACTACTACAGTACTACCAATATTGTAGTGATACCAAGAGTAAAGACTACTACAGTATTACCAATATTGTAGTGATACCTAGAGTAAAGACTACTACAGTACAACCAATATTGTAGTGATACCTAGAGTAAAGACTACTACAGTACTACCAATATTGTAGAGATACCTAGAGTAAAGACTACAACAGTACTACCAATATTGTAGTGATACCTAGAGTAAAGACTACTACAGTACTACCAATATTGTAGTGATACCAAGAGTAAAGACTACTACAGTATTACCAATATTGTAGTGATACCTAGAGTAAAGACTACTACAGTACAACCAATATTGTAGTGATACCTAGAGTAAAGACTACTACAGTACTACCAATATTGTAGAGATACCTAGAGTAAAGACTACAACAGTACTACCAATATTGTAGTGATACCTAGAGTAAAGACTACTACAGTACTACCAATATTGTAGTGATACCTAGTGTAAAGACTACTGTAGTACTACCAATATTGTAGAGATACCTAGAGTAAAGACTACTACAGTACTACCAATATTGTAGAGATACCTAGAGTAAACACTACTACAGTACTACCAATATTGTAGTGATACCTAGTGTAAAGACTACCACAGTACTACCAATATTGTAGTGATACCTAGTGTAAAGACTACTACAGTACTACCAATAGTGTAGAGATACCTAGAGTAGAGACTACTACAGTACTACCAATATTGTAGTGATACCTAGAGTAAAGACTACTACAGTACTAACAATATTGTAGTGATACCTATAGTAAAGACTACTACAGTACTACCAATATTGTAGAGATACCTAGAGTAAGGACTACTACAGTACTACCAATATTGTAGTGATACCTAGAGTAAACACTACTACAGTACTACCAATATTGTAGTGATACCTAGTGTAAAGACTACTATAGTACTACCAATATTGTAGAGATACCTAGAGTAAAGACTACTACAGTACTACCAATATTGTAGAGATACCTAGAGTAAAGACTACTACAGTACTACCAATATTGTAGTGATACCTAGAGTAAACACTACTACAGTACTACCAATATTGTAGTGATACCTAGTGTAAAGACTACTACAGTACTACCAATATTGTAGTGATACCTAGTTTAAAGACTACTACAGTACTACCAATAGTGTAGAGATACCTAGAGTAAAGACTACTATAGTACTACCAATATTGTAGTGATACCTATAGTAAAGACTACTACAGTACTATCAATATTGTAGAGATACCTAGAGTAAGGACTACTACAGTACTACCAATATTGTAGTGATACCTAGAGTAAACACTACTACAGTACTACCAAAATTGTAGTGATACCTAGAGTAAAGACTACTACAGTACTACCAATATTGTAGTGATACCTATAGTAAAGACTACTACAGTACTACCAATATTGTAGAGATACCTAGAGTAATGACTACTACAGTACTACCAATATTGTAGTGATACTTAGAGTAAAGACTACTACAGTACTACCAATATTGTAGAGATACCTAGAGTAAAGACTTCTACAGTACTACCAATATTGTAGAGATACCTAGAGTAAAGACTACAACAGTACTACCAATATTGTAGTGATACCTAGAGTAAAGACTACTACAGTACTACCAATATTGTAGTGATACCTATAGTAAAGACTACTACAGTACTACCAATATTGTAGAGATACCTAGAGTAAAGACTACTACAGTACTACCAATATTGTAGTGATACCTAGAGTAAAGACTACTACAGTACTACCAATATTGTAGAGATACCTAGAGCAAAGACTACTACAGTAGTAGCAATATTGTAGAGATACCTAGAGTAAAGACTACTACAGTACTACCAATATTGTAGTGATACCTAGAGTAAAGACTACTACAGTACTACCAATATTGTAGAGATACCTAGAGTAAAGACTACTACAGTACTACCAATATTGTAGAGATACCTAGAGTAAAGACTACTACAGTACTACCAATATTGTAGTGATACCTAGAGTAAAGACTACTACAGTACTACCAATATTGTAGTGATACCAAGAGTAAAGACTACTACAGTATTACCAATTTTGTAGTGATAGCTAGAGTAAAGACTACTACAGTACTACCAATATTGTAGAGATACCTAGAGTAAAGACTACTACAGTACTACCAATATTGTAGTGATACCTAGTGTAAAGATTACTATAGTACTACCAATATTGTAGAGATACCTAGAGTAAAGACTACTACAGTACTACCAATATTGTAGAGATACCCAGTGTAAAGACTACTATAGTACTACCAATATTGTAGAGATACCTAGAGTAAAGACTACTACAGTACTACCAATATTGTAGTGATACCTAGAGTAAAGACTACTACAGTACTACCAATATTGTAGTGATACCTAGTGTAAAGACTACTATAGTACTACCAATATTGTAGAGATACCTAGAGTAAAGACTACTACAGTACTACCAATATTGTAGAGATACCTAGAGTAAAGACTACTACAGTACTACCAATATTGTAGTGATACCTAGAGTAAACACTACTACAGTACTACCAATATTGTAGTGATACCTAGTGTAAAGACTACTACAGTACTACCAATATTGTAGTGATACCTAGTGTAAAGACTACTACAGTACTACCAATAGTGTAGAGATACCTAGAGTAAAGACTACTATAGTACTACCAATATTGTAGTGATACCTATAGTAAAGACTACTACAGTACTATCAATATTGTAGAGATACCTAGAGTAAGGACTACTACAGTACTACCAATATTGTAGTGATACCTAGAGTAAACACTACTACAGTACTACCAAAATTGTAGTGATACCTAGAGTAAAGACTACTACAGTACTACCAATATTGTAGAGATACCTAGAGTAAAGACTACTACAGTACTACCAATATTGTAGTGATACCTAGAGTAAAGACTACTACAGTACTACCAATATTGTAGAGATACCTAGAGTAAACACTACTACAGTACTACCAATAGTGTAGAGATACCTAGAGTAAAGACTACTACAGTACTACCAATATTGTAGTGATACCTAGAGTAAAGACTACTACAGTACTACCAATATTGTAGAGATACATAGAGTAAACACTACTACAGTATTACCAATATTGTAGAGATACCTAGAGTAAAGACTACTACAGTACTACCAATATTGTAGAGATACCTAGAGTAAAGACTACTACAGTACTACCAATATAGTAGTGATACCTAGAGTAAAGACTTCTACAGTACTACCAATATTGTAGTTATACCTAGAGTAAACACTACTACAGTACTACCAATATTGTAGAGATACATAGAGTAAACACTACTACAGTACTACCAATATTGTAGTGATACCTAGAGTAAAGACTACTACAGTACTACCACTATTGTAGAGATACCTAGAGTAAAGACTACTACAGTACTACCAATATAGGAGTGATACCTAGAGTAAAGACTACTACAGTACTACCAATATTGTAGAGATACCTAGAGTAAAGACTACTACAGTACTACCAATATTGTAGTGATACCTAGAGTAAAGACTACTACAGTACTACCAATATTGTAGAGATACCAAGAGTAAAGACTACTACAGTACTACCAATATTGTAGAGATATCTAGAGTAAAGACTACTATAGTACTACCAATATTGTAGAGATACCTAGAGTAAAGACTACTACAGTAATACCAATATTGTAGTGATACCTAGTGTAAAGATTACTGCTGTACTACCAATATTGTAGAGATACCTAGAGTAAAGACTACTACAGTACTACCAATATTGCAGTGATACATAGATTAAAGACTACTACAGTACTACCAATATTGTAGTGATACCTAGAGTAAAGACTACTACAGTACTACCAATAGTGTAGAGATACCTAGAGTAAAGACTACTACAGTACTACCAATATTGTAGAGATACCTAGAGTAAAGACTACTACAGTACTACCAATATTGTAGTGATACCTAGAGTAAAGACTACTATAGTACTACCAATATTGTAGAGATACCTAGAGTAAAGACTACTACAGTACTACCAATATTGTAGTGATACCTAGAGTAAAGACTACTATAGTACTACCAATATTGTAGAGATACCTAGAGTAAAGACTACTACAGTACTACCAATATTGTAGTGATACCTAGAGTAAACACTACTACAGTACTACCAATATTGTAGTGATACCTAGTGTAAAGACTACTATAGTACTACCAATATTGTAGAGATACCTAGAGTAAAGACTACTACAGTACTACCAATATTGTAGTGATACCTAGAGTAAAGACTACTACAGTACTACCAATAGTGTAGAGATACCTAGAGTAAAGACTACTACAGTACTACCAATATTGTAGAGATACCTAGAGTAAAGACTACTACAGTACTACCAATCTTGTAGTGATACCTAGAGTAAAGACTACTATAGTACTACCAATATTGTAGAGATACCTAGAGTAAAGACTACTACAGTACTACCAATATTGTAGTGATACCTAGAGTAAAGACTACTACAGTACTACCAATATTGTAGTGATACCTAGAGTAAAGACTACTATAGTACTACCAATATTGTAGAGATACCTAGAGTAAAGACTACTACAGTACTACCAATATTGTAGTGATACCTAGAGTAAACACTACTACAGTACTACCAATATTGTAGTGATACCTAGTGTAAAGACTACTGTAGTACTACCAATATTGTAGAGATACCTAGAGTAAAGACTACTACAGTACTACCAATATTGTAGAGATACCTAGAGTAAACACTACTACAGTACTACCAATATTGTAGTGATACCTAGTGTAAAGACTACCACAGTACTACCAATATTGTAGTGATACCTAGTGTAAAGACTACTACAGTACTACCAATAGTGTAGAGATACCTAGAGTAGAGACTACTACAGTACTACCAATATTGTAGTGATACCTAGAGTAAAGACTACTACAGTACTAACAATATTGTAGTGATACCTATAGTAAAGACTACTACAGTACTACCAATATTGTAGAGATACCTAGAGTAAGGACTACTACAGTACTACCAATATTGTAGTGATACCTAGAGTAAACACTACTACAGTACTACCAATATTGTAGTGATACCTAGTGTAAAGACTACTATAGTACTACCAATATTGTAGAGATACCTAGAGTAAAGACTACTACAGTACTACCAATATTGTAGAGATACCTAGAGTAAAGACTACTACAGTACTACCAATATTGTAGTGATACCTAGAGTAAACACTACTACAGTACTACCAATATTGTAGTGATACCTAGTGTAAAGACTACTACAGTACTACCAATATTGTAGTGATACCTAGTTTAAAGACTACTACAGTACTACCAATAGTGTAGAGATACCTAGAGTAAAGACTACTATAGTACTACCAATATTGTAGTGATACCTATAGTAAAGACTACTACAGTACTATCAATATTGTAGAGATACCTAGAGTAAGGACTACTACAGTACTACCAATATTGTAGTGATACCTAGAGTAAACACTACTACAGTACTACCAAAATTGTAGTGATACCTAGAGTAAAGACTACTACAGTACTACCAATATTGTAGTGATACCTATAGTAAAGACTACTACAGTACTACCAATATTGTAGAGATACCTAGAGTAATGACTACTACAGTACTACCAATATTGTAGTGATACTTAGAGTAAAGACTACTACAGTACTACCAATATTGTAGAGATACCTAGAGTAAAGACTTCTACAGTACTACCAATATTGTAGAGATACCTAGAGTAAAGACTACAACAGTACTACCAATATTGTAGTGATACCTAGAGTAAAGACTACTACAGTACTACCAATATTGTAGTGATACCTATAGTAAAGACTACTACAGTACTACCAATATTGTAGAGATACCTAGAGTAAAGACTACTACAGTACTACCAATATTGTAGTGATACCTAGAGTAAAGACTACTACAGTACTACCAATATTGTAGAGATACCTAGAGCAAAGACTACTACAGTAGTAGCAATATTGTAGAGATACCTAGAGTAAAGACTACTACAGTACTACCAATATTGTAGTGATACCTAGAGTAAAGACTACTACAGTACTACCAATATTGTAGAGATACCTAGAGTAAAGACTACTACAGTACTACCAATATTGTAGAGATACCTAGAGTAAAGACTACTACAGTACTACCAATATTGTAGTGATACCTAGAGTAAAGACTACTACAGTACTACCAATATTGTAGTGATACCAAGAGTAAAGACTACTACAGTATTACCAATTTTGTAGTGATAGCTAGAGTAAAGACTACTACAGTACTACCAATATTGTAGAGATACCTAGAGTAAAGACTACTACAGTACTACCAATATTGTAGTGATACCTAGAGTAAAGACTACTACAGTACTACCAATATTGTAGTGATACCAAGAGTAAAGACTACTACAGTATTACCAATATTGTAGTGATACCTAGAGTAAAGACTACTACAGTACAACCAATATTGTAGTGATACCTAGAGTAAAGACTACTACAGTACTACCAATATTGTAGAGATACCTAGAGTAAAGACTACAACAGTACTACCAATATTGTAGTGATACCTAGAGTAAAGACTACTACAGTACTACCAATATTGTAGTGATACCAAGAGTAAAGACTACTACAGTATTACCAATATTGTAGTGATACCTAGAGTAAAGACTACTACAGTACAACCAATATTGTAGTGATACCTAGAGTAAAGACTACTACAGTACTACCAATATTGTAGAGATACCTAGAGTAAAGACTACAACAGTACTACCAATATTGTAGTGATACCTAGAGTAAAGACTACTACAGTACTACCAATATTGTAGTGATACCTAGAGTAAAGACTACTACAGTACTACCAATATTGTAGAGATACCTAGAGCAAAGACTACTACAGTACTAGCAATATTGTAGAGATACCTAGAGTAAAGACTACTACAGTACTTCCAATATTGTAGTGATACCTAGAGTAAAGACTACTACAGTACTACCAATATTGTAGAGATACCTAGAGTAAAGACTACTACAGTACTACCAATATTGTAGAGATACCTAGAGTAAAGACTACTACAGTACTACCAATATTGTAGTGATACCTAGAGTAAAGACTACTACAGTACTACCAATATTGTAGTGATACCAAGAGTAAAGACTACTACAGTATTACCAATATTGTAGTGATACCTAGAGTAAAGACTACTACAGTACTACCAATATTGTAGAGATACCTAGAGTAAAGACTACTACAGTACTACCAATATTGTAGTGATACCTAGAGTAAAGACTACTACAGTACTACCAATATTGTAGTGATACCAAGAGTAAAGACTACTACAGTATTACCAATATTGTAGTGATACCTAGAGTAAAGACTACTACAGTACAACCAATATTGTAGTGATACCTAGGTAAAGACTACTACAGTACTACCAATATTGTAGTGATACCTAGAGTAAAGACTACAACAGTACTACCAATATTGTAGTGATACCTAGTGTAAAGACTACTACAGTACTACCCATATTGTAGAGATACCTAGAGTAAAGACTACTACAGTACTACCAATATTTTAGTGATACCTAGAGTAAAGACTACAACAGAACTACCAATATTGTAGAGATACCTAGAGTAAAGACTACTACAGTACTACCAATATTGTAGAGATACCTAGAGTAAAGACTACTACAGTACTACCAATATTGTAGAGATACCTAGAGTAAAGACTACAACAGTACTACCAATATTGTAGTGATACCTAGAGTAAAGACTACTATAGTACTACCAATATTGTAGTGATACCTAGTGTAAAGACTACTACAGTACTACCAATATTGTAGAGATACCTAGTGTAAAGACTACTACAGTACTACCAATATTGTAGAGATACCTAGTGTAAAGACTACTACAGTACTACCAATATTGTAGAGATACCTAGTGTAAAGACTACTACAGTACTACCAATATTGTAGAGATACATAGAGTAAAGACTACTACAGTACTACCAATATTGTAGAGATACCTAGAGTAAAGACTACTACAGTACTACCAATATTGTAGAGATACCTAGTGTAAAGACTACTACAGTACTACCAATATTGTAGTGATACCTAGTGTAAAGACTACTATAGTACTACCAATATTGTAGAGATACCTAGAGTAAAGACTACTACAGTACTACCAATATTGTAGTGATACCTAGAGTAAAGACTACTACAGTACTACCAATAGTGTAGAGATACCTAGAGTAAAGACTACTACAGTACTACCAATATTGTAGAGATACCTAGAGTAAAGACTACTACAGTACTACCAATCTTGTAGTGATACCTAGAGTAAAGACTACTATAGTACTACCAATATTGTAGAGATACCTAGAGTAAAGACTACTACAGTACTACCAATATTGTAGTGATACCTAGAGTAAAGACTACTACAGTACTACCAATATTGTAGTGATACCTAGAGTAAAGACTACTATAGTACTACCAATATTGTAGAGATACCTAGAGTAAAGACTACTACAGTACTACCAATATTGTAGTGATACCTAGAGTAAACACTACTACAGTACTACCAATATTGTAGTGATACCTAGTGTAAAGACTACTGTAGTACTACCAATATTGTAGAGATACCTAGAGTAAAGACTACTACAGTACTACCAATATTGTAGAGATACCTAGAGTAAACACTACTACAGTACTACCAATATTGTAGTGATACCTAGTGTAAAGACTACCACAGTACTACCAATATTGTAGTGATACCTAGTGTAAAGACTACTACAGTACTACCAATAGTGTAGAGATACCTAGAGTAGAGACTACTACAGTACTACCAATATTGTAGTGATACCTAGAGTAAAGACTACTACAGTACTAACAATATTGTAGTGATACCTATAGTAAAGACTACTACAGTACTACCAATATTGTAGAGATACCTAGAGTAAGGACTACTACAGTACTACCAATATTGTAGTGATACCTAGAGTAAACACTACTACAGTACTACCAATATTGTAGTGATACCTAGTGTAAAGACTACTATAGTACTACCAATATTGTAGAGATACCTAGAGTAAAGACTACTACAGTACTACCAATATTGTAGAGATACCTAGAGTAAAGACTACTACAGTACTACCAATATTGTAGTGATACCTAGAGTAAACACTACTACAGTACTACCAATATTGTAGTGATACCTAGTGTAAAGACTACTACAGTACTACCAATATTGTAGTGATACCTAGTTTAAAGACTACTACAGTACTACCAATAGTGTAGAGATACCTAGAGTAAAGACTACTATAGTACTACCAATATTGTAGTGATACCTATAGTAAAGACTACTACAGTACTATCAATATTGTAGAGATACCTAGAGTAAGGACTACTACAGTACTACCAATATTGTAGTGATACCTAGAGTAAACACTACTACAGTACTACCAAAATTGTAGTGATACCTAGAGTAAAGACTACTACAGTACTACCAATATTGTAGTGATACCTATAGTAAAGACTACTACAGTACTACCAATATTGTAGAGATACCTAGAGTAATGACTACTACAGTACTACCAATATTGTAGTGATACTTAGAGTAAAGACTACTACAGTACTACCAATATTGTAGAGATACCTAGAGTAAAGACTTCTACAGTACTACCAATATTGTAGAGATACCTAGAGTAAAGACTACAACAGTACTACCAATATTGTAGTGATACCTAGAGTAAAGACTACTACAGTACTACCAATATTGTAGTGATACCTATAGTAAAGACTACTACAGTACTACCAATATTGTAGAGATACCTAGAGTAAAGACTACTACAGTACTACCAATATTGTAGTGATACCTAGAGTAAAGACTACTACAGTACTACCAATATTGTAGAGATACCTAGAGCAAAGACTACTACAGTAGTAGCAATATTGTAGAGATACCTAGAGTAAAGACTACAACAGAACTACCAATATTGTAGAGATACCTAGAGTAAAGACTACTACAGTACTACCAATATTGTAGAGATACCTAGAGTAAAGACTACTACAGTACTACCAATATTGTAGAGATACCTAGAGTAAAGACTACAACAGTACTACCAATATTGTAGTGATACCTAGAGTAAAGACTACTATAGTACTACCAATATTGTAGTGATACCTAGTGTAAAGACTACTACAGTACTACCAATATTGTAGAGATACCTAGTGTAAAGACTACTACAGTACTACCAATATTGTAGAGATACCTAGTGTAAAGACTACTACAGTACTACCAATATTGTAGAGATACCTAGTGTAAAGACTACTACAGTACTACCAATATTGTAGAGATACATAGAGTAAAGACTACTACAGTACTACCAATATTGTAGAGATACCTAGAGTAAAGACTACTACAGTACTACCAATATTGTAGAGATACATAGAGTAAAGACTACTACAGTACTACCAATATTGTAGTGATACCTAGAGTAAAGACTACTACAGTACTACCAATATTGTAGTGATACCAAGAGTAAAGACTACTACAGTATTACCAATATTGTAGTGATACCTAGAGTAAAGACTTCTACAGTACTACCAATATTGTAGTGATACCTAGAGTAAAGACTACTACAGTACTACCAATATTGTAGTGATACCTAGAGTAAAGACTACAACAGTACTACCTATATTGTAGAGATACCTAGAGTAAAGACTACTACAGTACTACCAATATTGTAGAGATACCTAGAGTAAAGACTACAACAGTACTACCAATATTGTAGTGATACCTAGAGTAAAGACTTCTATAGTACTACCAATATTGTAGTGATACCTAGTGTAAAGACTACTACAGTACTACCAATATTGTAGAGATACCTAGTGTAAAGACTACTACAGTACTACCAATATTGTAGAGATACCTAGTGTAAAGACTACTACAGTACTACCAATATTGTAGAGATACCTAGTGTAAAGACTACTACAGTACTACCAATATTGTAGAGATACATAGAGTAAAGACTACTACAGTACTACCAATATTGTAGAGATACCTAGAGTAAAGACTACTACAGTACTACCAATATTGTAGTGATACCTAGAGTAAAGACTACTACAGTACTACCAATATTGTAGAGATACATAGAGTAAAGACTACTACAGTACTACCAATATTGTAGAGATACCTAGAGTAAAGACTACTACAGTACTACCAATATTGTAGTGATACCAAGAGTAAAGACTACTACAGTATTACCAATATTGTAGTGATACCTAGAGTAAAGACTACTACAGTACTACCAATATTGTAGTGATACCTAGAGTAAAGACTACTACAGTACTACCAATATTGTAGTGATACCAAGAGTAAAGACTACTACAGTATTACCAATATTGTAGTGATACTTAGAGTAAAGACTACTACAGTACTACCAATATTGTAGAGATACCTAGAGTAAAGACTACTACAGTACTACCAATATTGCAGTGATACATAGATTAAAGACTACTACAGTACTACCAATATTGTAGTGATACCTAGAGTAAAGACTACTACAGTACTACCAATAGTGTAGAGATACCTAGAGTAAAGACTACTACAGTACTACCAATATTGTAGAGATACCTAGAGTAAAGACTACTACAGTACTACCAATATTGTAGTGATACCTAGAGTAAAGACTACTATAGTACTACCAATATTGTAGAGATACCTAGAGTAAAGACTACTACAGTACTACCAATATTGTAGTGATACCTAGAGTAAAGACTACTATAGTACTACCAATATTGTAGAGATACCTAGAGTAAAGACTACTACAGTACTACCAATATTGTAGTGATACCTAGAGTAAACACTACTACAGTACTACCAATATTGTAGTGATACCTAGTGTAAAGACTACTATAGTACTACCAATATTGTAGAGATACCTAGAGTAAAGACTACTACAGTACTACCAATATTGTAGTGATACCTAGAGTAAAGACTACTACAGTACTACCAATAGTGTAGAGATACCTAGAGTAAAGACTACTACAGTACTACCAATATTGTAGAGATACCTAGAGTAAAGACTACTACAGTACTACCAATCTTGTAGTGATACCTAGAGTAAAGACTACTATAGTACTACCAATATTGTAGAGATACCTAGAGTAAAGACTACTACAGTACTACCAATATTGTAGTGATACCTAGAGTAAAGACTACTATAGTACTACCAATATTGTAGAGATACCTAGAGTAAAGACTACTACAGTACTACCAATATTGTAGTGATACCTAGAGTAAACACTACTACAGTACTACCAATATTGTAGTGATACCTAGTGTAAAGACTACTGTAGTACTACCAATATTGTAGAGATACCTAGAGTAAAGACTACTACAGTACTACCAATATTGTAGAGATACCTAGAGTAAACACTACTACAGTACTACCAATATTGTAGTGATACCTAGTGTAAAGACTACCACAGTACTACCAATATTGTAGTGATACCTAGTGTAAAGACTACTACAGTACTACCAATAGTGTAGAGATACCTAGAGTAGAGACTACTACAGTACTACCAATATTGTAGAGATACCTAGAGTAAAGACTACTACAGTACTAACAATATTGTAGTGATACCTAGAGTAAACACTACTACAGTACTACCAAAATTGTAGTGATACCTAGAGTAAAGACTACTACAGTACTACCAATATTGTAGTGATACCTATAGTAAAGACTACTACAGTACTACCAATATTGTAGAGATACCTAGAGTAAGGACTACTACAGTACTACCAATATTGTAGTGATACCTAGAGTAAACACTACTACAGTACTACCAATATTGTAGTGATACCTAGTGTAAAGACTACTATAGTACTACCAATATTGTAGAGATACCTAGAGTAAAGACTACTACAGTACTACCAATATTGTAGAGATACCTAGAGTAAAGACTACTACAGTACTACCAATATTGTAGTGATACCTAGAGTAAACACTACTACAGTACTACCAATATTGTAGTGATACCTAGTGTAAAGACTACTACAGTACTACCAATATTGTAGTGATACCTAGTGTAAAGACTACTACAGTACTACCAATAGTGTAGAGATACCTAGAGTAAAGACTACTATAGTACTACCAATATTGTAGTGATACCTATAGTAAAGACTACTACAGTACTATCAATATTGTAGAGATACCTAGAGTAAGGACTACTACAGTACTACCAATATTGTAGTGATACCTAGAGTAAACACTACTACAGTACTACCAAAATTGTAGTGATACCTAGAGTAAAGACTACTACAGTACTACCAATATTGTAGTGATACCTATAGTAAAGACTACTACAGTACTACCAATATTGTAGAGATACCTAGAGTAAGGACTACTACAGTACTACCAATATTGTAGTGATACCAAGAGTAAAGACTACTACAGTATTACCAATATTGTAGTGATACCTAGAGTAAAGACTTCTACAGTACTACCAATATTGTAGTGATACCTAGAGTAAAGACTACTACAGTACTACCAATATTGTAGTGATACCTAGAGCAAAGACTACAACAGTACTACCAATATTGTAGAGATACCTAGAGTAAAGACTACTACAGTACTACCAATATTGTAGAGATACCTAGAGTAAAGACTACAACAGTACTACCAATATTGTAGTGATACCTAGAGTAAAGACTTCTATAGTACTACCAATATTGTAGTGATACCTAGTGTAAAGACTACTACAGTACTACCAATATTGTAGAGATACCTAGTGTAAAGACTACTACAGTACTACCAATATTGTAGAGATACCTAGTGTAAAGACTACTACAGTACTACCAATATTGTAGAGATACCTAGTGTAAAGACTACTACAGTACTACCAATATTGTAGAGATACATAGAGTAAAGACTACTACAGTACTACCAATATTGTAGAGATACCTAGAGTAAAGACTACTACAGTACTACCAATATTGTAGTGATACCTAGAGTAAAGACTACTACAGTACTACCAATATTGTAGAGATACATAGAGTAAAGACTACTACAGTACTACCAATATTGTAGAGATACCTAGAGTAAAGACTACTACAGTACTACCAATATTGTAGTGATACCAAGAGTAAAGACTACTACAGTATTACCAATATTGTAGTGATACCTAGAGTAAAGACTACTACAGTACTACCAATATTGTAGTGATACCTAGAGTAAAGACTACTACAGTACTACCAATATTGTAGTGATACCAAGAGTAAAGACTACTACAGTATTACCAATATTGTAGTGATACTTAGAGTAAAGACTACTACAGTACTACCAATATTGTAGAGATACCTAGAGTAAAGACTACTACAGTACTACCAATATTGCAGTGATACATAGATTAAAGACTACTACAGTACTACCAATATTGTAGTGATACCTAGAGTAAAGACTACTACAGTACTACCAATAGTGTAGAGATACCTAGAGTAAAGACTACTACAGTACTACCAATATTGTAGAGATACCTAGAGTAAAGACTACTACAGTACTACCAATATTGTAGTGATACCTAGAGTAAAGACTACTATAGTACTACCAATATTGTAGAGATACCTAGAGTAAAGACTACTACAGTACTACCAATATTGTAGTGATACCTAGAGTAAAGACTACTACAGTACTACCAATATTGTAGTGATACCAAGAGTAAAGACTACTACAGTATTACCAATATTGTAGTGATACCTAGAGAAAAGACTACTACAGTACTACCAATATTGTAGTGATACCTAGAGAAAAGACTACTACAGTACTACCAATATTGTAGTGATACCAAGAGTAAAGACTACTACAGTATTACCAATATTGTAGTGATACTTAGAGTAAAGACTACTACAGTACTACCAATATTGTAGAGATACCTAGAGTAAAGACTACTACAGTACTACCAATATTGCAGTGATACATAGATTAAAGACTACTACAGTACTACCAATATTGTAGTGATACCTAGAGTAAAGACTACTACAGTACTACCAATAGTGTAGAGATACCTAGAGTAAAGACTACTACAGTACTACCAATATTGTAGAGATACCTAGAGTAAAGACTACTACAGTACTACCAATATTGTAGTGATACCTAGAGTAAAGACTACTATAGTACTACCAATATTGTAGAGATACCTAGAGTAAAGACTACTACAGTACTACCAATATTGTTGTGATACCTAGAGTAAAGACTACTATAGTACTACCAATATTGTAGAGATACCTAGAGTAAAGACTACTACAGTACTACCAATATTGTAGTGATACCTAGAGTAAACACTACTACAGTACTACCAATATTGTAGTGATACCTAGTGTAAAGACTACTATAGTACTACCAATATTGTAGAGATACCTAGAGTAAAGACTACTACAGTACTACCAATATTGTAGTGATACCTAGAGTAAAGACTACTACAGTACTACCAATAGTGTAGAGATACCTAGAGTAAAGACTACTACAGTACTACCAATATTGTAGAGATACCTAGAGTAAAGACTACTACAGTACTACCAATCTTGTAGAGATACCTAGAGTAAAGACTACTATAGTACTACCAATATTGTAGAGATACCTAGAGTAAAGACTACTACAGTACTACCAATATTGTAGTGATACCTAGAGTAAAGACTACTATAGTACTACCAATATTGTAGAGATACCTAGAGTAAAGACTACTACAGTACTACCAATATTGTAGTGATACCTAGAGTAAACACTACTACAGTACTACCAATATTGTAGTGATACCTAGTGTAAAGACTACTGTAGTACTACCAATATTGTAGAGATACCTAGAGTAAAGACCACTACAGTACTACCAATATTGTAGAGATACCTAGAGTAAACACTACTACAGTACTACCAATATTGTAGTGATACCTAGTGTAAAGAATACCACAGTACTACCAATATTGTAGTGATACCTAGTGTAAAGACTACTACAGTACTACCAATAGTGTAGAGATACCTAGAGTAGAGACTACTACAGTACTACCAATATTGTAGAGATACCTAGAGTAAAGATTACTACAGTACTAACAATATTGTAGTGATACCTAGAGTAAACACTACTACAGTACTACCAAAATTGTAGTGATACCTAGAGTAAAGACTACTACAGTACTACCAATATTGTAGTGATACCTATAGTAAAGACTACTACAGTACTACCAATATTGTAGAGATACCTAGAGTAAGGACTACTACAGTACTACCAATATTGTAGTGATACCTAGAGTAAACACTACTACAGTACTACCAATATTGTAGTGATACCTAGTGTAAAGACTACTATAGTACTACCAATATTGTAGAGATACCTAGAGTAAAGACTACTACAGTACTACCAATATTGTAGAGATACCTAGAGTAAAGACTACTACAGTACTACCAATATTGTAGTGATACCTAGAGTAAACACTACTACAGTACTACCAATATTGTAGTGATACCTAGTGTAAAGACTACTACAGTACTACCAATATTGTAGTGATACCTAGTGTAAAGACTACTACAGTACTACCAATAGTGTAGAGATACCTAGAGTAAATCCTACTATAGTACTACCAATATTGTAGTGATACCTATAGTAAAGACTACTACAGTACTATCAATATTGTAGAGATACCTAGAGTAAGGACTACTACAGTACTACCAATATTGTAGTGATACCTAGAGTAAACACTACTACAGTACTACCAAAATTGTAGAGATACCTAGAGTAAAGACTACTACAGTACTACCAATATTGTAGAGATACCTAGAGTAAAGACTACTACAGTACTACCAATATTGTAGTGATACCTAGAGTAAAGACTACTACAGTACTACCAATATTGTAGAGATACATAGAGTAAAGACTACTACAGTACTACCAATATTGTAGAGATACCTAGAGTAAAGACTACTACAGTACTACCAATATTGTAGTGATACCAAGAGTAAAGACTACTACAGTATTACCAATATTGTAGTGATACCTAGAGTAAAGACTACTACAGTACTACCAATATTGTAGTGATACCTAGAGTAAAGACTACTACAGTACTACCAATATTGTAGTGATACCAAGAGTAAAGACTACTACAGTATTACCAATATTGTAGTGATACTTAGAGTAAAGACTACTACAGTACTACCAATATTGTAGAGATACATAGAGTAAAGACTACTACAGTACTACCAATATTGTAGAGATACATAGAGTAAAGACTACTACAGTACTACCAATATTGTAGTGATACCAAGAGTAAAGACTACTACAGTATTACCAATATTGTAGTGATATCTAGAGTAAAGACTTCTACAGTACTACCAATATTGTAGTGATACCTAGAGTAAAGACTACTACAGTACTACCAATATTGTAGTGATACCTAGAGTAAAGACTACAACAGTACTACCTATATTGTAGAGATACCTAGAGTAAAGACTACTACAGTACTACCAATATTGTAGAGATACCTAGAGTAAAGACTACAACAGTACTACCAATATTGTAGTGATACCTAGAGTAAAGACTTCTATAGTACTACCAATATTGTAGTGATACCTAGTGTAAAGACTACTACAGTACTACCAATATTGTAGAGATACCTAGTGTAAAGACTACTGCAGTACTACCAATATTGTAGAGATACCTAGTGTAAAGACTACTACAGTACTACCAATATTGTAGAGATACCTAGTGTAAAGACTACTACAGTACTACCAATATTGTAGAGATACATAGAGTAAAGACTACTACAGTACTACCAATATTGTAGAGATACCTAGAGTAAAGACTACTACAGTACTACCAATATTGTAGTGATACCTAGAGTAAAGACTACTACAGTACTACCAATATTGTAGAGATACATAGAGTAAAGACTACTACAGTACTACCAATATTGTAGAGATACCTAGAGTAAAGACTACTACAGTACTACCAATATTGTAGTGATACCTAGAGTAAAGACTACTACAGTACTACCAATATTGTAGTGATACCTAGAGTAAAGACTACTACAGTACTACCAATATTGTAGTGATACCAAGAGTAAAGACTACTACAGTATTACCAATATTGTAGTGATACCTAGAGTAAAGACTACTATAGTACTACCAATATTGTAGAGATACATAGAGTAAACACTACTACAGTACTACCAATATTGTAGTGATACCTAGAGTAAAGACTACTATAGTACTACCAATATTGTAGAGATACCTAGAGTAAACACTAATACAGTACTACCAATATTGTAGTGATACCTAGAGTAAAGACTACTACAGTACTACCAATATTGTAGTGATACCTAAAGAAAAGACTACTACAGTACTACCAATATTGTAGAGATACCTAGAGTAAAGACTTACTACAGTACTACCAATATTGTAGAGATACCTAGAGTAAAGACTACTATAGTACTACCAATATTGTAGAGATACCTAGAGTAAAGACTACTACAGTACTACCAATATTGTAGAGATACCTAGAGTAAAGACTACTACAGTACTACCAATATTGTAGTGATACCTAGAGTAAAGACTACTACAGTACTACCAATATTGTAGTGATACCAAGAGTAAAGACTACTACAGTATTACCAATATTGTAGTGATACCTATAGTAAAGACTACTACAGTACTACCAATATTGTAGAGATACCTAGTGTAAAGACTACTACAGTACTACCAATATTGTAGTGATACCTAGAGTAAAGACTACTACAGTACTACCAATATTGTAGTGATACCTAGAGTAAAGACTACTACAGTATTACCAATATTGTAGTGATACCTAGAGTAAAGACTACTACAGTACTACCAATATTGTAGAGATACCTAGAGTAAAGACTACTACAGTACTACCAATATTGTAGTGATACCTAGAGTAAAGACTACTACAGTACTACCAATATTGTAGAGAGACATAGAGTAAAGACTACTACAGTACTACCAATATTGTAGAGATACCTAGAGTAAAGACTACTACAGTACTACCAATATTGTAGTGATACCTAGAGTAAAGACTACTATAGCACTACCAATATTGTAGTGATACCTAGTGTAAAGACTACTACAGTACTACCAATATTGTAGAGATACCTAGAGTAAAGACTACTACAGTACTACCAATATTGTAGTGATACCTAGAGTAAAGACTACTATAGTACTACCAATATTGTAGTGATACCTAGTGTAAAGACTACTACAGTACTACCAATATTGTAGAGATACCTAGTGTAAAGACTACTACAGTACTACCAATATTGTAGAGATACCTAGAGTAAAGACTACTACAGTACTACCAATATTGTAGAGATACCTAGTGTAAAGACTACTACAGTACTACCAATATTGTAGAGATACCTAGTGTAAAGACTACTACAGTACTACCAATATTGTAGAGATACCTAGTGTAAAGACTACTACAGTACTACCAATATTGTAGAGATACCTAGAGTAAAGACTACTACAGTACTACCAATATTGTAGAGATACCTAGAGTAAAGACTACTACAGTACTACCAATATTGTAGTGATACCTAGAGTAAAGACTACTATAGTACTACCAATATTGTAGTGATACCTAGTGTAAAGACTACTACAGTACTACCAATATTGTAGAGATACCTAGTGTAAAGACTACTACAGTACTACCAATATTGTAGAGATACCTAGTGTAAAGACTAATACAGTACTACCAATATTGTAGAGATACCTAGAGTAAAGACTACTACAGTACTACCAATATTGTAGAGATACCTAGTGTAAAGACTACTACAGTACTACCAATATTGTAGAGATACCTAGTGTAAAGACTACTACAGTACTACCAATATTGTAGAGATACCTAGTGTAAAGACTACTACAGTACTACCAATATTGTAGAGATACCTAGAGTAAAGACTACTACAGTACTACCAATATTGTAGAGATACCTAGAGTAAAGACTACTACAGTACTACCAATATTGTAGTGATACCTAGAGTAAAGACTACTATAGTACTACCAATATTGTAGTGATACCTAGTGTAAAGACTACTACAGTACTACCAATATTGTAGAGATACCTAGTGTAAAGACTACTACAGTACTACCAATATTGTAGAGATACCTAGAGTAAAGACTACTACAGTACTACCAATATTGTAGTTATACCTAGAGTAAAGACTACTATAGTACTACCAATATTGTAATGATACCTAGTGTAAAGACTACTACAGTACTACCAATATTGTAGAGATACCTAGAGTAAAGACTACTACAGTACTACCAATATTGTAGAGATACCTAGAGTAAAGACTACTACAGTACTACCAATATTGTAGTGATACCTAGAGTAAAGACTACTACAGTACTACCAATATTGTAGAGATACCTAGAGTAAAGACTTACTACAGTACTACCAATATTGTAGAGATACCTAGAGTAAAGACTACTATAGTACTACCAATATTGTAGAGATACCTAGAGTAAAGACTACTACAGTACTACCAATATTGTAGAGATACCTAGAGTAAAGACTACTACAGTACTACCAATATTGTAGTGATACCTAGAGTAAAGATTACTACAGTACTACCAATATTGTAGTGATACCAAGAGTAAAGACTACTACAGTATTACCAATATTGTAGAGATACCTAGAGTAAAGACTACTATAGTACTACCAATATTGTAGTGATACTTAGAGTAAAGATTATTATAGTACTACCAATATTGTAGTGATACCTAGAGTAAAGACTACTACAGTACTACCAATATTGTAGAGATACCTAGAGTAAAGACTACAACAGTACTACCAATATTGTAGTGATACCTAGAGCAAAGACTACTACAGTACTACCAATATTGTAGAGATACCTAGAGTAAAGACTACTACAGTACTACCAATATTGTAGAGATACCTAGAGAAAAGACTACTACAGTACTACCAATATTGTAGAGATACCTAGAGTAAAGACTACTACAGTACTACCAATATTGTAGTGATACCTAGAGTAAAGACTACTACAGTACTACCAATATTGTAGAGATACCTAGAGTAAAGACTACTACAGTACTACCAATATTGTAGAGATACCTAGAGTAAAGACTACTACAGTACTACCAATATTGTAGTGATACTTAGAGTAAAGACTACTACAGTACTACCAATATTGTAGTGATACCAAGAGTAAAGACTACTACAGTATTACCAATATTGTAGTGATACCTAGAGTAAAGACTACTACAGTACTACCAATATTGTAGAGATACCTAGAGTAAAGACTACTACAGTACTACCAATATTGTAGTGATACCTAGAGTAAAGACTACTACAGTACTACCAATATTGTAGTGATACCAAGAGTAAAGACTACTACAGTATTACCAATATTGTAGTGATACCTAGAGTAAAGACTACTACATTACAACCAATATTGTAGTGATACCTAGCGTAAAGACTACTACAGTAATACCAATATTGTAGTGATACCTAGAGTAAAGACTACAACAGTACTACCAATATTGTAGAGATACCTAGAGTAAAGACTACTACAGTACTACCAATATTGTAGAGATACCTAGAGTAAAGACTACAACAGTACTACCAATATTGTAGTGATACCTAGAGTAAAGACTACTATAGTACTACCAATATTGTAGTGATACCTAGTGTAAAGACTACTACAGTACTACCAATATTGTAGAGATACCTAGTGTAAAGACTACTACAGTACTACCAATATTGTAGAGATACCTAGTGTAAAGACTACTACAGTACTACCAATAGTGTAGAGATACCTAGAGTAAAGACTACTACAGTACTACCAATATTGTAGAGATACCTAGTGTAAAGACTACAACAGTACTACCAATATTGTAGTGATACCTAGAGTAAAGACTACTATAGTACTACCAATATTGTAGTGATACCTAGTGTAAAGACTACTACAGTACTACCAATATTGTAGAGATACCTAGTGTAAAGACTACTACAGTACTACCAATATTGTAGAGATACCTAGTGTAAAGACTACTACAGTACTACCAATAGTGTAGAGATACCTAGAGTAAAGACTACTACAGTACTACCAATATTGTAGAGATACCTAGTGTAAAGACTACTACAGTACTACCAATATTGTAGAGATACATAGAGTAAAGACTACTACAGTACTACCAATATTGTAGAGATACCTAGAGTAAAGACTACTACAGTACTACCAATATTGTAGAGATACATAGAGTAAAGACTACTACAGTACTACCAATATTGTAGTGATACCTAGAGTAAAGACTACTACAGTACTACCAATATTGTAGTGATACCTAGAGTAAAGACTACTACAGTACTACCAATATTGTAGTGATACCTAGAGTAAAGACTACAACAGTACTACCAATATTGTAGAGATACCTAGAGTAAAGACTACTACAGTACTACCAATATTGTAGAGATACCTAGAATAAAGACTACAACAGTACTACCAATATTGTAGTGATACCTAGAGTAAAGACTACTATAGTACTACCAATATTGTAGTGATACCTAGTGTAAAGACTACTACAGTACTACCAATATTGTAGAGATACCTAGTGTAAAGACTACTATAGTACTACCAATATTGTAGAGATACCTAGTGTAAAGACTACTACAGTACTACCAATATTGTAGAGATACCTAGTGTAAAGACTACTACAGTACTACCAATATTGTAGAGATACATAGAGTAAAGACTACTACAGTACTACCAATATTGTAGAGATACCTAGAGTAAAGACTACTACAGTACTACCAATATTGTAGTGATACCTAGAGTAAAGACTACTACAGTACTACCAATATTGTAGAGATACATAGAGTAAAGACTACTACAGTACTACCAATATTGTAGAGATACCTAGAGAAAAGACTACTACAGTACTACCAATATTGTAGTGATACCTAGAGTAAAGATTACTACAGTACTACCAATATTGTAGTGATACCTAGAGTAAAGACTACTACAGTACTACCAATATTGTAGTGATACCTAGAGTAAAGATTACTACAGTACTACCAATATTGTAGAGATACATAGAGTAAAGACTACTACAGTACTACCAATATTGTAGAGATACCTAGAGTAAAGACTACTACAGTACTACCAATATTGTAGTGATACCTAGAGTAAAGACTACTACAGTACTACCAATATTGTAGTGATACCTAGAGTAAAGACTACTACAGTACTACCAATATTGTAGTGATACCAAGAGTAAAGACTACTACAGTATTACCAATATTGTAGTGATACCTAGAGTAAAGACTACTATAGTACTACCAATATTGTAGAGATACATAGAGTAAACACTACTACAGTACTACCAATATTGTAGTGATACCTAGAGTAAAGACTACTATAGTACTACCAATATTGTAGAGATACCTAGAGTAAACACTAATACAGTACTACCAATATTGTAGTGATACCTAGAGTAAAGACTACTACAGTACTACCAATATTGTAGTGATACCTAAAGTAAAGACTACTACAGTACTACCAATATTGTAGAGATACCTAGAGTAAAGACTTACTACAGTACTACCAATATTGTAGAGATACCTAGAGTAAAGACTACTATAGTACTACCAATATTGTAGAGATACCTAGAGTAAAGACTACTACAGTACTACCAATATTGTAGAGATACCTAGAGTAAAGACTACTACAGTACTACCAATATTGTAGTGATACCTAGAGTAAAGACTACTACAGTACTACCAATATTGTAGTGATACCAAGAGTAAAGACTACTACAGTATTACCAATATTGTAGAGATACCTAGAGTAAAGACTACTATAGTACTACCAATATTGTAGTGATACTTAGAGTAAAGATTATTATAGTACTACCAATATTGTAGTGATACCTAGAGTAAAGACTACTACAGTACTACCAATATTGTAGAGATACCTAGAGTAAAGACTACAACAGTACTACCAATATTGTAGTGATACCTAGAGTAAAGACTACTACAGTACTACCAATATTGTAGAGATACCTAGAGTAAAGACTACAACAGTACTACCAATATTGTAGTGATACCTAGAGTAAAGACTACTACAGTACTACCAATATTGTAGTGATACCTAGAGCAAAGACTACTACAGTACTACCAATATTGTAGAGATACCTAGAGTAAAGACTACTACAGTACTACCAATATTGTAGAGATACCTAGAGTAAAGACTACTACAGTACTACCAATATTGTAGAGATACCTAGAGTAAAGACTACTACAGTACTACCAATATTGTAGTGATACCTAGAGTAAAGACTACTACAGTACTACCAATATTGTAGAGATACCTAGAGTAAAGACTACTACAGTACTACCAATATTGTAGAGATACCTAGAGTAAAGACTACTACAGTACTACCAATATTGTAGTGATACTTAGAGTAAAGACTACTACAGTACTACCAATATTGTAGTGATACCAAGAGTAAAGACTACTACAGTATTACCAATATTGTAGTGATACCTAGAGTAAAGACTACTACAGTACTACCAATATTGTAGAGATACCTAGAGTAAAGACTACTACAGTACTACCAATATTGTAGTGATACCTAGAGTAAAGACTACTACAGTACTACCAATATTGTAGTGATACCAAGAGTAAAGACTACTACAGTATTACCAATATTGTAGTGATACCTAGAGTAAAGAGTACTACAGTACTACCAATATTGTAGTGATACCTAGAGTAAAGACTACAACAGTACTACCAATATTGTAGTGATACCTAGAGTAAAGACTACAACAGTACTACCAATATTGTAGAGATACCTAGAGTAAAGACTACTACAGTACTACCAATATTGTAGAGATACCTAGAGTAAATACTACAACAGTACTACCAATATTGTAGTGATACCTAGAGTAAAGACTACTATAGTACTACCAATATTGTAGTGATACCTAGTGTAAAGACTACTACAGTACTACCAATATTGTAGAGATACCTAGTGTAAAGACTACTACAGTACTACCAATAGTGTAGAGATACCTAGTGTAAAGACTACTACAGTACTACCAATATTGTAGAGATACATAGAGTAAAGACTACTACAGTACTACCAATATTGTAGAGATACCTAGAGTAAAGACTACTACAGTACTACCAATATTGTAGAGATACATAGAGTAAAGACTACTACAGTACTACCAATATTGTAGTGATACCTAGAGTAAAGACTACTACAGTACTACCAATATTGTAGTGATACCTAGAGTAAAGACTACTACAGTACTACCAATATTGTAGTGATACCTAGAGTAAAGACTACAACAGTACTACCAATATTGTAGAGATACCTAGAGTAAAGACTACTACAGTACTACCAATATTGTAGAGATACCTAGAGTAAAGACTACAACAGTACTACCAATATTGTAGTGATACCTAGAGTAAAGACTACTATAGTACTACCAATATTGTAGTGATACCTAGTGTAAAGACTACTACAGTACTACCAATATTGTAGAGATACCTAGTGTAAAGACTACTATAGTACTACCAATATTGTAGAGATACCTAGTGTAAAGACTACTACAGTACTACCAATATTGTAGAGATACCTAGTGTAAAGACTACTACAGTACTACCAATATTGTAGAGATACATAGAGTAAAGACTACTACAGTACTACCAATATTGTAGAGATACCTAGAGTAAAGACTACTACAGTACTACCAATATTGTAGTGATACCTAGAGTAAAGACTACTACAGTACTACCAATATTGTAGAGATACATAGAGTAAAGACTACTTCAGTACTACCAATATTGTAGAGATACCTAGAGAAAAGACTACTACAGTACTACCAATATTGTAGTGATACCTAGAGTAAAGATTACTACAGTACTACCAATATTGTAGTGATACCTAGAGTAAAGACTACTACAGTACTACCAATATTGTAGTGATACCTAGAGTAAAGATTACTACAGTACTACCAATATTGTAGAGATACATAGAGTAAAGACTACTACAGTACTACCAATATTGTAGAGATACCTAGAGTAAAGACTACTACAGTACTACCAATATTGTAGTGATACCTAGAGTAAAGACTACTACAGTACTACCAATATTGTAGTGATACCTAGAGTAAAGACTACTACAGTACTACCAATATTGTAGTGATACCAAGAGTAAAGACTACTACAGTATTACCAATATTGTAGTGATACCTAGAGTAAAGACTACTATAGTACTACCAATATTGTAGAGATACATAGAGTAAACACTACTACAGTACTACCAATATTGTAGTGATACCTAGAGTAAAGATTACTATAGTACTACCAATATTGTAGAGATACCTAGAGTAAGGACTACTACAGTACTACCAATATTGTAGTGATACCTAAAGTAAAGACTACTATAGTACTACCAATATTGTAGAGATACCTAGAGTAAAGACTACTACAGTACTACCAATATTGTAGAGATACCTAGAGTAAAGACTACTACAGTACTACCAATATTGTAGTGATACCTAGAGTAAAGACTACTACAGTACTACCAATATTGTAGTGATACCAAGAGTAAAGACTACTATAGTACTACCAATATTGTAGTGATACCAAGAGTAAAGACTACTATAGTACTACCAATATTGTAGAGATACCTAGAGTAAAGACTACTATAGTACTACCAATATTGTAGAGATACCTAGAGTAAAGACTACTACAGTACTACCAATATTGTAGAGATACCTAGAGTAAAGACTACTACAGTACTACCAATATTGTAGTGATACCTAGAGTAAAGACTACTACAGTACTACCAATATTGTTGTGATACCAAGAGTAAAGACTACTACAGTATTACCAATATTGTAGTTATACCTAGAGTAAAGACTACTACAGCACTACCAATATTGTAGAGATACCTAGTGTAAAGACTACTACAGTACTACCAATATTGTAGTGATACCTAGAGTAAAGACTACTACAGTACTACCAATATTGTAGTGATACCTAGAGTAAAGACTACTACAGTATTACCAATATTGTAGTGATACCTAGAGTAAAGACTACTACAGTACTACCAATATTGTAGAGATACCTAGAGTAAAGACTACAACAGTACTACCAATATTGTAGTGATACCTAGAGTAAAGACTACTACAGTACTACCAATATTGTAGAGATACATAGAGTAAAGACTACTACAGTACTACCAATATTGTAGAGATACCTAGAGTAAAGACTACTACAGTACTACCAATATTGTAGTGATACCTAGAGTAAAGATTACTACAGTACTACCAATATTGTAGTGATACCTAGAGTAAAGACTACTACAGTACTACCAATATTGTAGTGATACCTAGAGTAAAGATTACTACAGTACTACCAATATTGTAGAGATACATAGAGTAAAGACTACTACAGTACTACCAATATTGTAGAGATACCTAGAGTAAAGACTACTACAGTACTACCAATATTGTAGTGATACCTAGTGTAAAGACTACTACAGTACTACCAATATTGTAGTGATACCTAGAGTAAAGACTTCTACAGTACTACCAATATTGTAGTGATACCAAGAGTAAAGACTACTACAGTATTACCAATATTGTAGTGATACCTAGAGTAAAGACTACTATAGTACTACCAATATTGTAGAGATACATAGAGTAAACACTACTACAGTACTACCAATATTGTAGTGATACCTAGAGTAAAGACTACTATAGTACTACCAATATTGTAGAGATACCTAGAGTAAACACTAATACAGTACTACCAATATTGTAGTGATACCTAGAGTAAAGACTACTACAGTACTACCAATATTGTAGTGATACCTAAAGTAAAGACTACTACAGTACTACCAATATTGTAGAGATACCTAGAGTAAAAACTTACTACAGTACTACCAATATTGTAGAGATACCTAGAGTAAAGACTACTATAGTACTACCAATATTGTAGAGATACCTAGAGTAAAGACTACTACAGTACTACCAATATTGTAGAGATACCTAGAGTAAAGACTACTACAGTACTACCAATATTGTAGTGATACCTAGAGTAAAGACTACTACAGTACTACCAATATTGTAGTGATACCAAGAGTAAAGACTACTACAGTATTACCAATATTGTAGAGATACCTAGAGTAAAGACTACTATAGTACTACCAATATTGTAGTGATACTTAGAGTAAAGATTATTATAGTACTACCAATATTGTAGTGATACCTAGAGTAAAGACTACTACAGTACTACCAATATTGTAGAGATACCTAGAGTAAAGACTACAACAGTACTACCAATATTGTAGTGATACCTAGAGTAAAGACTACTACAGTACTACCAATATTGTAGTGATACCTAGAGCAAAGACTACTACAGTACTACCAATATTGTAGAGATACCTAGAGTAAAGACTACTACAGTACTACCAATATTGTAGAGATACCTAGAGTAAAGACTACTACAGTACTACCAATATTGTAGAGATACCTAGAGTAAAGACTACTACAGTACTACCAATATTGTAGTGATACCTAGAGTAAAGACTACTACAGTACTACCAATATTGTAGAGATACCTAGAGTAAAGACTACTACAGTACTACCAATATTGTAGAGATACCTAGAGTAAAGACTACTACAGTACTACCAATATTGTAGTGATACTTAGAGTAAAGACTACTACAGTACTACCAATATTGTAGTGATACCAAGAGTAAAGACTACTACAGTATTACCAATATTGTAGTGATACCTAGAGTAAAGACTACTACAGTACTACCAATATTGTAGAGATACCTAGAGTAAAGACTACTACAGTACTACCAATATTGTAGTGATACCTAGAGTAAAGACTACTACAGTACTACCAATATTGTAGTGATACCAAGAGTAAAGACTACTACAGTATTACCAATATTGTAGTGATACCTAGAGTAAAGAGTACTACAGTACAACCAATATTGTAGTGATACCTAGAGTAAAGACTACTACAGTACTACCAATATTGTAGTGATACCTAGAGTAAAGACTACAACAGTACTACCAATATTGTAGAGATACCTAGAGTAAAGACTACTACAGTACTACCAATATTGTAGAGATACCTAGAGTAAATACTACAACAGTACTACCAATATTGTAGTGATACCTAGAGTAAAGACTACTATAGTACTACCAATATTGTAGTGATACCTAGTGTAAAGACTACTACAGTACTACCAATATTGTAGAGATACCTAGTGTAAAGACTAATACAGTACTACCAATATTGTAGAGATACCTAGTGTAAAGACTACTACAGTACTACCAATAGTGTAGAGATACCTAGTGTAAAGACTACTACAGTACTACCAATATTGTAGAGATACATAGAGTAAAGACTACTACAGTACTACCAATATTGTAGAGATACCTAGAGTAAAGACTACTACAGTACTACCAATATTGTAGAGATACATAGAGTAAAGACTACTACAGTACTACCAATATTGTAGTGATACCTAGAGTAAAGACTACTACAGTACTACCAATATTGTAGTGATACCTAGAGTAAAGACTACAACAGTACTACCAATATTGTAGAGATACCTAGAGTAAAGACTACAACAGTACTACCAATATTGTAGTGATACCTAGAGTAAAGACTACTATAGTACTACCAATATTGTAGTGATACCTAGTGTAAAGACTACTACAGTACTACCAATATTGTAGAGATACCTAGTGTAAAGACTACTATAGTACTACCAATATTGTAGAGATACCTAGTGTAAAGACTACTACAGTACTACCAATATTGTAGAGATACCTAGTGTAAAGACTACTACAGTACTACCAATATTGTAGAGATACATAGAGTAAAGACTACTACAGTACTACCAATATTGTAGAGATACCTAGAGTAAAGACTACTACAGTACTACCAATATTGTAGTGATACCTAGAGTAAAGACTACTACAGTACTACCAATATTGTAGAGATACATAGAGTAAAGACTACTACAGTACTACCAATATTGTAGAGATACCTAGAGAAAAGACTACTACAGTACTACCAATATTGTAGTGATACCTAGAGTAAAGATTACTACAGTACTACCAATATTGTAGTGATACCTAGAGTAAAGACTACTACAGTACTACCAATATTGTAGTGATACCTAGAGTAAAGATTACTACAGTACTACCAATATTGTAGTGATACCTAGAGTAAAGACTACTACAGTACTACCAATATTGTAGTGATACCTAGAGTAAAGACTACTACAGTACTACCAATATTGTAGTGATACCTAGAGTAAAGACTACTACAGTACTACCAATATTGTAGTGATACCAAGAGTAAAGACTACTACAGTATTACCAATATTGTAGTGATACCTAGAGTAAAGACTACTATAGTACTACCAATATTGTAGAGATACATAGAGTAAACACTACTACAGTACTACCAATATTGTAGTGATACCTAGAGTAAAGACTACTATAGTACTACCAATATTGTAGAGATACCTAGAGTAAAGACTACTACAGTACTACCAATATTGTAGAGATACCTAGAGTAAAGACTACTACAGTACTACCAATATTGTAGTGATACCTAGAGTAAAGACTACTACAGTACTACCAATATTGTAGTGATACCAAGAGTAAAGACTACTATAGTACTACCAATATTGTAGTGATACCAAGAGTAAAGACTACTATAGTACTACCAATATTGTAGAGATACCTAGAGTAAAGACTACTATAGTACTACCAATATTGTAGAGATACCTAGAGTAAAGACTACTACAGTACTACCATTTTGTAGAGATACCTAGAGTAAAGACTACTACAGTACTACCAATATTGTAGTGATACCTAGAGTAAAGACTACTACAGTACTACCAATATTGTAGTGATACCAAGAGTAAAGACTACTACAGTATTACCAATATTGTAGTTATACCTAGAGTAAAGACTACTACAGTACTACCAATATTGTAGAGATACCTAGTGTAAAGACTACTACAGTACTACCAATATTGTAGTGATACCTAGAGTAAAGACTACTACAGTACTACCAATATTGTAGTGATACCTAGAGTAAAGACTACTACAGTATTACCAATATTGTAGTGATACCTAGAGTAAAGACTACTACAGTACTACCAATATTGTAGAGATACCTAGAGTAAAGACTACTACAGTACTACCAATATTGTAGTGATAACTTGAGTAAAGACTACTACAGTACTACCAATATTGTAGAGATACATAGAGTAAAGACTACTACAGTACTACCAATATTGTAGAGATACCTAGAGTAAAGACTACTACAGTACTACCAATATTGTAGTGATACCTAGAGTAAAGACTACTATAGCACTACCAATATTGTAGTGATACCTAGTGTAAAGACTACTACAGTACTACCAATATTGTAGAGATACCTAGAGTAAAGACTACTACAGTACTACCAATATTGTAGTGATACCTAGAGTAAAGACTACTATAGTACTACCAATATTGTAGTGATACCTAGTGTAAAGACTACTACAGTACTACCAATATTGTAGAGATACCTAGTGTAAAGACTACTACAGTACTACCAATATTGTAGAGATACCTAGAGTAAAGACTACTACAGTACTACCAATATTGTAGAGATACCTAGTGTAAAGACTACTACAGTACTACCAATATTGTAGAGATACCTAGTGTAAAGACTACTACAGTACTACCAATATTGTAGAGATACCTAGTGTAAAGACTACTACAGTACTACCAATATTGTAGAGATACCTAGTGTAAAGACTACTACAGTACTACCAATATTGTAGAGATACCTAGAGTAAAGACTACTACAGTACTACCAATATTGTAGAGATACCTAGAGTAAAGACTACTACAGTACTACCAATATTGTAGTGATACCTAGAGTAAAGACTACTATAGTACTACCAATATTGTAGTGATACCTAGTGTAAAGACTACTACAGTACTACCAATATTGTAGAGATACCTAGTGTAAAGACTACTACAGTACTACCAATATTGTAGAGATACCTAGAGTAAAGACTACTACAGTACTACCAATATTGTAGTGATACCTAGAGTAAAGACTACTATAGTACTACCAATATTGTAGTGATACCTAGTGTAAAGACTACTACAGTACTACCAATATTGTAGAGATACCTAGAGTAAAGTATACTACAGTACTACCAATATTGTAGAGATACCTAGAGTAAAGACTACTACAGTACTACCAATATTGTAGTGATACCTAGAGTAAAGACTACTACAGTACTACCAATATTGTAGAGATACCTAGAGTAAAGACTATTACAGTACTACCAATATTGTAGAGATACCTAGAGTAAAGACTACTATAGTACTACCAATATTGTAGAGATACCTAGAGTAAAGACTACTACAGTACTACCAATATTGTAGAGATACCTAGAGTAAAGACTACTACAGTACTACCAATATTGTAGTGATACCTAGAGTAAAGACTACTACAGTACTACCAATATTGTAGTGATACCAAGAGTAAAGACTACTACAGTATTACCAATATTGTAGAGATACCTAGAGTAAAGACTACTATAGTACTACCAATATTGTAGTGATACTTAGAGTAAAGATTATTATAGTACTACCAATATTGTAGTGATACCTAGAGTAAAGACTACTACAGTACTACCAATATTGTAGAGATACCTAGAGTAAAGACTACTACAGTACTACCAATATTGTAGTGATACCTAGAGTAAAGACTACTACAGTACTACCAATATTGTAGTGATACTTAGAGTAAAGATTATTATAGTACTACCAATATTGTAGTGATACCTAGAGTAAAGACTACTACAGTACTACCAATATTGTAGAGATACCTAGAGTAAAGACTACTACAGTACTACCAATATTGTAGAGATACCTAGAGTAAAGACTACTATAGTACTACCAATATTGTAGTGATACTTAGAGTAAAGATTATTATAGTACTACCAATATTGTAGTGATACCTAGAGTAAAGACTACTACAGTACTACCAATATTGTAGAGATACCTAGAGTAAAGACTACTATAGTACTACCAATATTGTAGTGATACCTAGAGCAAAGACTACTACAGTACTACCAATATTGTAGAGATACCTAGAGTAAAGACTACTACAGTACTACCAATATCGTAGAGATACCTAGAGTAAAGACTACTACAGTACTACCAATATTGTAGAGATACCTAGAGTAAAGACTACTACAGTACTACCAATATTGTAGAGATACCTAGAGTAAAGACTACTACAGTACTACCAATATTGTAGAGATACCTAGAGTAAAGACTACTACAGTACTACCAATATTGTAGTGATACCTAGAGTAAAGACTACTACAGTACTACCAATATTGTAGTGATACCTAGAGTAAAGACTACTACAGTACTACCAATATTGTAGAGATACCTAGAGTAAAGACTACTACAGTACTACCAATATTGTAGAGATACCTAGAGTAAAGACTACTACAGTACTACCAATATTGTAGTGATACTTAGAGTAAAGACTACTACAGTACTACCAATATTGTAGTGATACCAAGAGTAAAGACTACTACAGTATTACCAATATTGTAGTGATACCTAGAGTAAAGACTACTACAGTACTACCAATATTGTAGAGATACCTAGAGTAAAGACTACTACAGTACTACCAATATTGTAGTGATACCTAGAGTAAAGACTACTACAGTACTACCAATATTGTAGTGATACCAAGAGTAAAGACTACTACAGTATTACCAATATTGTAGTGATACCTAGAGTAAAGACTACTACAGTACAACCAATATTGTAGTGATACCTAGAGTAAAGACTACTACAGTACTACCAATATTGTAGTGATACCTAGAGTAAAGACTACAACAGTACTACCAATATTGTAGAGATACCTAGAGTAAAGACTACTACAGTACTACCAATATTGTAGAGATACCTAGAGTAAAGACTACAACAGTACTACCAATATTGTAGTGATACCTAGAGTAAAGACTACTATAGTACTACCAATATTGTAGTGATACCTAGTGTAAAGACTACTACAGTACTACCAATATTGTAGAGATACCTAGTGTAAAGACTACTACAGTACTACCAATATTGTAGAGATACCTAGTGTAAAGACTACTACAGTACTACCAATAGTGTAGAGATACCTAGTGTAAAGACTACTACAGTACTACCAATATTGTAGAGATACATAGAGTAAAGACTACTACAGTACTACCAATATTGTAGAGATACCTAGAGTAAAGACTACTACAGTACTACCAATATTGTAGAGATACATAGAGTAAAGACTACTACAGTACTACCAATATTGTAGTGATACCTAGAGTAAAGACTACTACAGTACTACCAATATTGTAATGATACCTAGAGTAAAGACTACTACAGTACTACCAATATTGTAGTGATACCTAGAGTAAAGACTACAACAGTACTACCAATATTGTAGAGATGCCTAGAGTAAAGACTACTACAGTACTACCAATATTGTAGCGATACCTAGAGTAAAGACTACAACAGTACTACCAATATTGTAGTGATACCTAGAGTAAAGACTACTATAGTACTACCAATATTGTAGTGATACCTAGTGTAAAGACTACTACAGTACTACCAATATTGTAGAGATACCTAGTGTAAAGACTACTACAGTACTACCAATATTGTAGAGATACCTAGAGTAAAGACTACTACAGTACTACCAATATTGTAGAGATACATAGAGTAAAGACTACTACAGTACTACCAATATTGTAGAGATACCTAGAGAAAAGACTACTACAGTACTACCAATATTGTAGTGATACCTAGAGTAAAGATTACTACAGTACTACCAATATTGTAGTGATACCTAGAGTAAAGACTACTACAGTACTACCAATATTGTAGAGATACCTAGAGTAAAGACTTACTACAGTACTACCAATATTGTAGAGATACCTAGAGTAAAGACTACTATAGTACTACCAATATTGTAGAGATACCTAGAGTAAAGACTATTACAGTACTACCAATATTGTAGTGATACCTAGAGTAAAGACTACTACAGTACTACCAATATTGTAGTGATACCAAGAGTAAAGACTACTACAGTATTACCAATATTGTAGTGATACCTAGAGTAAAGACTACTACAGTACTACCAATGTTGTAGAGATACCTAGAGTAAACACTACTACAGTACTACCAATATTGTAGTGATACCTAGAGTAAAGACTACTACAGTACTACCAATATTGTAGAGATACATAGAGTAAAGACTACTACAGTACTACCAATATTGTAGTGATACCTGGAGTAAAGACTACTATAGTACTACCAATATTGTTGTGATACCTAGTGTAAAGACTACTACAGTACTACCAATATTGTAGAGATACCTAGTGTAAAGACTACTACAGTACTACCAATATTGTAGAGATACCTAGAGTAAAGACTACTACAGTACTACCAATATTGTAGAGATACCTAGTGTAAAGACTACTACAGTACTACCAATATTGTAGAGATACCTAGTGTAAAGACTACTACAGTACTACCAATATTGTAGAGATACCTAGAGTAAAAACTACTACAGTACTACCAATATTGTAGAGATACCTAGAGTAAAGACTACTACAGTACTACCAATATTGTAGTGATACCTAGAGTAAAGACTACTATAGTACTACCAATATTGTAGTGATACCTAGTGTAAAGACTACTACAGTATTACCAATATTGTAGAGATACCTAGTGTAAAGACTACTACAGTACTACCAATATTGTAGAGATACCTAGTGTAAAGACTACTACAGTACTACCAATATTGTAGAGATACCTAGTGTAAAGACTACTACAGTACTACCAATATTGTAGAGATACATAGAGTAAAGACTACTACAGTACTACCAATATTGTAGAGATACCTAGAGTAAAGACTACTACAGTACTACCAATATTGTAGAGATACATAGAGTAAAGACTACTACAGTACTACCAATATTGTAGTGATACCTAGAGTAAAGACTACTACAGTACTACCAATATTGTAGTGATACCTAGAGTAAAGACTACTACAGTACTACCAATATTGTAGTGATACCTAGAGTAAAGACTACAACAGTACTACCAATATTGTAGAGATACCTAGAGTAAAGACTACTACAGTACTACCAATATTGTAGAGATACCTAGAGTAAAGACTACAACAGTACTACCAATATTGTAGTGATACCTAGAGTAAAGACTACTATAGTACTACCAATATTGTAGTGATACCTAGTGTAAAGATTACTACAGTACTACCAATATTGTAGAGATACCTAGTGTAAAGTCTACTACAGTACTACCAATATTGTAGAGATACCTAGTGTAAAGACTACTACAGTACTACCAATATTGTAGAGATACATAGAGTAAAGACTACTACAGTACTACCAATATTGTAGAGATACCTAGAGTAAAGACTACTACAGTACTACCTATATTGTAGTGATACCTAGAGTAAAGACTACTACAGTACTACCAATATTGTAGAGATACATAGAGTAAAGACTACTACAGTACTACCAATATTGTAGAGATACCTAGAGAAAAGACTACTACAGTACTACCAATATTGTAGTGATACCTAGAGTAAAGATTACTACAGTACTACCAATATTGTAGTGATACCTAGAGTAAAGACTACTACAGTACTACCAATATTGTAGAGATACCTAGAGTAAAGACTTACTACAGTACTACCAATATTGTAGAGATACCTAGAGTAAAGACTATTACAGTACTACCAATATTGTAGTGATACCTAGAGTAAAGACTACTACAGTACTACCAATATTGTAGTGATACCAAGAGTAAAGACTATTACAGTATTACCAATATTGTAGTGATACCTAGAGTAAAGACTACTACAGTACTACCAATGTTGTAGAGATACCTAGAGTAAACACTACTACAGTACTACCAATATTGTAGTGATACCAAGAGTAAAGACTACTACAGTACTACCAATATTGTAGAGATACATAGAGTAAAGACTACTACAGTACTACCAATATTGTAGTGATACCTAGAGTAAAGACTACTATAGTACTACCAATATTGTAGTGATACCTAGTGTAAAGACTACTACAGTACTACCAATATTGTAGAGATACCTAGTGTAAAGACTACTACAGTACTACCAATATTGTAGAGATACCTAGAGTAAAGACTACTACAGTACTACCAATATTGTAGAGATACCTAGTGTAAAGACTACTACAGTACTACCAATATTGTAGAGATACCTAGTGTAAAGACCACTACAGTACTACCAATATTGTAGAGATACCTAGAGTAAAAACTACTACAGTACTACCAATATTGTAGAGATACCTAGAGTAAAGACTACTACAGTACTACCAATATTGTAGTGATACCTAGAGTAAAGACTACTATAGTACTACCAATATTGTAGTGATACCTAGTGTAAAGACTACTACAGTATTACCAATATTGTAGAGATACCTAGTGTAAAGACTACTACAGTACTACCAATATTGTAGAGATACCTAGAGTAAAGACTACTACAGTACTACCAATATTGTAGTGATACCTAGAGTAAAGACTACTATAGTACTACCAATATTGTAGTGATACCTAGTGTAAAGACTACTACAGTACTACCAATATTGTAGAGATACCTAGAGTAAAGACTACTACAGTACTACCAATATTGTAGAGATACCTAGAGTAAAGACTACTACAGTACTACCAATATTGTAGTGATACATAGAGTAAAGACTACTACAGTACTACCAATATTGTAGTGATACCTAGAGTAAAGACTACTACAGTACTACCAATATTGTAGAGATACATAGAGTAAAGACTACTACAGTACTACCAATATTGTAGTGATACCTAGAGTAAAGACTACTATAGTACTACCAATATTGTAGAGATACATAGTGTAAACACTACTACAGTACTACCAATATTGTAGTGATACCTACAGTAAAGACTACTACAGTACTACCAATATTGTAGTGATACCTAGAGTAAAGACTACTACAGTACTACCAATATTGTAGAGATACATAGAGTAAAGACTACTACAGTACTACCAATATTGTAGAGATACCTAGAGTAAAGACTATTACAGTATTACCAATATTGTAGAGATACATAGAGTAAACAATATTACAGTACTACCAATAGTGTAGTGATACCTAGAGTAAAGACTACTACAGTACTACCAATATTGTAGAGATACATAGAGTAAAGACTACTACAGTACTACCAATATTGTAGAGATACCTAGAGTAAAGACTACTACAGTACTACCAATATTGTAGAGATACCTAGAGCAAAGACTACTACAGTACTACCAATATTGTAGTGATACCTAGAGTAAAGACTACTACAGTACTACCAATATTGTAGAGATACATAGAGTAAAGACTACTACAGTACTACCAATATTGTAGTGATACCTAGAGTAAAGACTACTACAGTACTACCAATATTGTAGTGATACCTAGAGTAAAGACTACTACAGTACTACCAATATTGTAGTGATACCAAGAGTAAAGACTACTACAGTATTACCAATATTGTAGTGATACCTAGAGTAAAGACTACTACAGTACTACCAATGTTGTAGAGATACCTAGAGTAAACACTACTACAGTACTACCAATATTGTAGTGATACCTAGAGTAAAGACTACTACAGTACTACCAATATTGTAGAGATACATAGAGTAAAGACTACTACAGTACTACCAATATTGTAGTGATACCTAGAGTAAAGACTACTATAGTACTACCAATATTGTTGTGATACCTAGTGTAAAGACTACTACAGTACTACCAATATTGTAGAGATACCTAGTGTAAAGACTACTACAGTACTACCAATATTGTAGAGATACCTAGAGTAAAGACTACTACAGTACTACCAATATTGTAGAGATACCTAGTGTAAAGACTACTACAGTACTACCAATATTGTAGAGATACCTAGTGTAAAGACTACTACAGTACTACCAATATTGTAGAGATACCTAGAGTAAAAACTACTACAGTACTACCAATATTGTAGAGATACCTAGAGTAAAGACTACTACAGTACTACCAATATTGTAGTGATTCCTAGAGTAAAGACTACTATAGTACTACCAATATTGTAGTGATACCTAGTGTAAAGACTACTACAGTATTACCAATATTGTAGAGATACCTAGTGTAAAGACTACTACAGTACTACCAATATTGTAGAGATACCTAGTGTAAAGACTACTACAGTACTACCAATATTGTAGAGATACCTAGTGTAAAGACTACTACAGTACTACCAATATTGTAGAGATACATAGAGTAAAGACTACTACAGTACTACCAATATTGTAGAGATACCTAGAGTAAAGACTACTACAGTACTACCAATATTGTAGAGATACATAGAGTAAAGACTACTACAGTACTACCAATATTGTAGTGATACCTAGAGTAAAGACTACTACAGTACTACCAATATTGTAGTGATACCTAGAGTAAAGACTACTACAGTACTACCAATATTGTAGTGATACCTAGAGTAAAGACTACAACAGTACTACCAATATTGTAGAGATACCTAGAGTAAAGACTACTACAGTACTACCAATATTGTAGAGATACCTAGAGTAAAGACTACAACAGTACTACCAATATTGTAGTGATACCTAGAGTAAAGACTACTATAGTACTACCAATATTGTAGTGATACCTAGTGTAAAGATTACTACAGTACTACCAATATTGTAGAGATACCTAGTGTAAAGACTACTACAGTACTACCAATATTGTAGAGATACCTAGGGTAAAGATTACTACAGTACTACCAATATTGTAGAGATACCTAGTGTAAAGACTACTACAGTACTACCAATATTGTAGAGATACATAGAGTAAAGACTACTACAGTACTACCAATATTGTAGTGATACCTAGAGTAAAGATTACTACAGTACTACCAATATTGTAGTGATACCTAGAGTAAAGACTACTACAGTACTACCAATATTGTAGAGATACCTAGAGTAAAGACTTACTACAGTACTACCAATATTGTAGAGATACCTAGAGTAAAGACTATTACAGTACTACCAATATTGTAGTGATACCTAGAGTAAAGACTACTACAGTACTACCAATATTGTAGTGATACCAAGATTAAAGACTATTACAGTATTACCAATATTGTAGTGATACCTAGAGTAAAGACTACTACAGTACTACCAATGTTGTAGAGATACCTAGAGTAAACACTACTACAGTACTACCAATATTGTAGTGATACCTAGAGTAAAGACTACTACAGTACTACCAATATTGTAGAGATACATAGAGTAAAGACTACTACAGTACTACCAATATTGTGGTGATACCTAGAGTAAAGACTACTATAGTACTACCAATATTGTAGTGATACCTAGTGTAAAGACTACTACAGTACTACCAATATTGTAGAGATACCTAGTGTAAAGACTACTACAGTACTACCAATATTGTAGAGATACCTAGAGTAAAGACTACTACAGTACTACCAATATTGTAGAGATACCTAGTGTAAAGACTACTACAGTACTACCAATATTGTAGAGATACCTAGTGTAAAGACTACTACAGTACTACCAATATTGTAGAGATACCTAGAGTAAAAACTACTACAGTACTACCAATATTGTAGAGATACCTAGAGTAAAGACTACTACAGTACTACCAATATTGTAGTGATACCTAGAGTAAAGACTACTATAGTACTACCAATATTGTAGTGATACCTAGTGTAAAGACTACTACAGTATTACCAATATTGTAGAGATACCTAGTGTAAAGACTACTACAGTACTACCAATATTGTAGAGATACCTAGAGTAAAGACTACTACAGTACTACCAATATTGTAGTGATACCTAGAGTAAAGACTACTATAGTACTACCAATATTGTAGTGATACCTAGTGTAAAGACTACTACAGTACTACCAATATTGTAGAGATACCTAGAGTAAAGACTACTACAGTACTACCAATATTGTAGAGATACCTAGAGTAAAGACTACTACAGTACTACCAATATTGTAGTGATACCTAGAGTAAAGACTACTACAGTACTACCAATATTGTAGAGATACATAGAGTAAAGACTACTACAGTACTACCAATATTGTAGTGATACCTAGAGTAAAGACTACTACAGTACTACCAATATTGTAGAGATACATAGAGTAAAGACTACTACAGTACTACCAATATTGTAGTGATACCTAGAGTAAAGACTACTATAGTACTACCAATATTGTAGAGATACATAGAGTAAACACTACTACAGTACTACCAATATTGTAGTGATACCTAGAGTAAAGACTACTACAGTACTACCAATATTGTAGTGATACCTAGAGTAAAGACTACTACAGTACTACCAATATTGTAGAGATACATAGAGTAAAGACTACTACAGTACTACCAATATTGTAGAGATACCTAGAGTAAAGACTATTACAGTATTACCAATATTGTAGAGATACATAGAGTAAACAATATTACAGTACTACCAATAGTGTAGTGATACCTAGAGTAAAGACTACTACAGTACTACCAATATTGTAGAGATACATAGAGTAAAGACTACTACAGTACTACCAATATTGTAGAGATACCTAGAGTAAAGACTACTACAGTATTACCAATATTGTAGAGATACATAGAGTAAACACTATTACAGTACTACCAATAGTGTAGTGATACCTAGAGTAAAGACTACTACAGTACTACCAATATTGTAGAGATACCTAGAGTAAAGACTACTACAGTACTACCAATATTGTAGAGATACATAGAGTAAACACTACTACAGTATTACCAATATTGTAGTGATACCTAGAGTAAAGACTACTACAGTACTACCAATATTGTAGAGATACCTAGAGTAAAGACTACTACAGTACTACCAATATTGTAGAGATACCTAGAGTAAAGACTACTACAGTACTACCAATATTGTAGTGATACCTAGAGTAAAGACTACTACAGTACTACCAATATTGTAGAGATACCTAGAGTAAAAACTACTACAGTACTACCAATATTGTAGTGATACCTAGAGTAAAGACTACTACAGTACTACCAATATTGTAGAGATACATAGAGTAAACACTACTACAGTACTACCAATATTGTAGTGATACCTAGTGTAAAGACTACTATAGTACTACCAATATTGTAGAGATACATAGAGTAAAGACTACTACAGTACTACCAATATTGTAGTGATACCTAGAGTAAAGACTACTACAGTACTACCAATATTGTAGTGATACCTAGAGTAAAGACTACTACAGTACTACCAATATTGTAGTGATACCTAGTGTAAAGACTACTACAGTACTACCAATATTGTAGAGATACCTAGAGTAAAGACTACTACAGTACTACCAATATTGTAGAGATACCTAGAGTAAAGACTACTACAGTACTACCAATATTGTAGTGATACCTAGAGTAAAGACTACTACAGTACTACCAATATTGTAGAGATACATAGAGTAAAGACTACTACAGTACTACCAATATTGTAGTGATACCTAGAGTAAAGACTACTACAGTACTACCAATATTGTAGTGATACCTAGTGTAAAGACTACTACAGTACTACCAATATTGTAGAGATACATAGAGTAAACACTACTACAGTATTACCAATATTGTAGTGATACCTAGAGTAAAGACTACTACAGTACTACCAATATTGTAGTGATACCTAGAGTAAACACTACTACAGTACTACCAATATTGTAGTGATACCTAGAGTAAAGACTACTACAGTACTACCAATATTGTAGAGATACATAGAGTAAACACTACTACAGTATTACCAATATTGTAGTGATACCTAGAGTAAAGACTACTACAGTACTACCAATATTGTAGAGATACATAGAGTAAAGACTACTACAGTACTACCAATATTGTAGTGATACCTAGAGTAAAGACTACTACAGTACTACCAATATTGTAGAGATACCTAGAGTAAAGACTACTACAGTACTACCAATATTGTAGAGATACCTAGAGTAAAGACTACTACAGTACTACCAATATTGTAGTGATACCTAGAGTAAAGACTACTACAGTACTACCAATATTGTAGAGATACCTAGAGTAAGGACTACTACAGTACTACCAATATTGTAGAGATACCTAGAGTAAAGACTACTATAGTACTACCAATATTGTAGTGATACCTAGAGCAAAGACTACTACAGTACTACCAATAGTGTAGAGATACCTAGAGTAAAGACTACTATAGTACTACCAATATTGTAGAGATACCTAGAGTAAAGACTACTACAGTACTACCAATATTGTAGAGATACCTAGAGTAAAGACTACTACAGTACTACCAATATTGTAGAGATACATAGAGTAAACACTACTACAGTATTACCAATATTGTAGAGATACATAGAGTAAAGACTACTACAGTACTACCAATATTGTAGTGATACCTAGAGTAAAGACTACTACAGTACTACCAATATTGTAGTGATACCTAGAGTAAAGACTACTACAGTACTACCAATATTGTAGAGATACCTAGAGTAAAGACTACTACAGTACTACCAATATTGTAGAGATACCTAGAGTAAACACTACTACAGTACTACCAATATTGTAGTGATACCTAGAGTAAAGACTACTACAGTACTACCAATATTGTAGTGATACCTAGGGTAAAGACTACTACAGTACTACCAATATTGTAGTGATACCTAGTGTAAAGACTACTACAGTACTACCAATATTGTAGTGATACCTAGTGTAAAGACTACTACAGTACTACCAATATTGTAGTGATACCTAGAGTAAAGACTACTACAGTACTACCAATATTGTAGTGATACCTAGGGTAAAGACTACTACAGTACTACCAATATTGTAGTGATACCTAGGGTAAAGACTACTACAGTACTACCAATATTGTAGTGATACCTAGAGTAAAGACTACTACAGTACTTCATATGGTAAGAACTCTGTTAGATAAACAGCTGCCGTTTCATGGAATTGCCTAGCTGATGATTTGAGAAAAGAAAGGCAAATTTTAACCAATATAGTAACCCTATGCAATCCTAGAATGGTCATGCATGTTAATATAATGCATATAAGCAGCTACATTATCACCCAAGTCTATTTAAATTTTATATGTTGTTGATATTTATTTTATTACCGTTTTAACATGTCTTTTTCTCAAAACATCAGCTCCATTTCTAAATCCTAGGATATTATTAGTGTGTTTGATTTAATTTATTTGACTATTGTAAATGCTTACCTGATCTGTGCTATATATGTGAACGGTCATAAATATACGCTAGGGTATCGATTTTGCCACTTTGGGAAATGTTTAGATAGGATTTTAGAACTTGGCTGACAGTGTGGTATTTGTGTTTTTCTATTTTACGTTCACATTTGTTCTATTTAAAAATAGTTTGAAATACCAAAGGGGTAATCAGAATCCGTATATCGAAGAAGAAAAAAAAATCACAATGGCCAAAAGAAAAAGTACAAAAGGACAATCTACAAAACATACACATAAAACTAAACATAATTTTGTAATGGATATTCCCCATCTTCATCCACATGATTTCCATGGGGGTTGATTTTTCTTTATACGTAGCAGTTATTTATTTGTCAAGTTCAAGAATAGACAATAAAATGCAAAATTTTATGAGTAAAATAAAAATATATAAAAGATAGTAAAGAAAATATGTTTTAACTAAAATGTTGCTTTGTCATACATGTAAAAATGAAGTCCATATGTGTACATCAGGTGATCATGATTTGTTTAATACGTAGGGGGATATATCATTTAATACCCAGATATATCGAATTGTAGTAAATCCAGTCTAACATAATATATATGGTTGAACTATTCTACAGTCTAACATAATATACCTGCTTGAACTATTCTACAGTCTAACATAATATACCTGCTTGAACTATTCTACAGTCTAACATAATATACCTGCTTGAACTATTCTACAGTCTAACATAATATACCTGGATGTTCTCACTTAAACAGCTTATTTGTGGCATTGTCAGTAGGTAGACACATAGGAGGAACGCTGAAGTAGACCATCATTCGTTCATAGTAATAGTATGGGTAAGTAAAATATGTATCCTTCCGCTATGTAAGGGTTTTGAGGCATAATGCACCGTGCAATATAATCATGATATAGACGTCCAGAAATGTCCGTAACTAATGGATAATATATTAATATTTGTTTTACAATATATTTTTAGGAACTCAACAGTCTAAAAACAGTATAGAAATTAAACCCTATGATTTGTTTCAAGCCATTAGGAATGAATCCGACAAAAAGATTATTCGTCTGATAAAGAATAACCCCGAGGTTGCGTCCCTTGCATTTAGCTTTGGTAAGTCTCATCAAAAATAATGTTGATAAAAACAAATATATGCGCCTTGTCAGACAACATTTGAGACCAAATAATTGATTGTTAGTTACTTAACGTCAAGCGAATACATAATTCAATGATATCTAAATTCTTGTTAAACAACATGGGGAACCACTTTTAACTGCCGCTTGAAAAGTATGGAGATCGGGGTAGAGATAAAAAAGAATACGTTTTGTATTGCGCCCACTTTTTTCCGAAATCTAAGAAGAAGGCGACCCTTTCACTAAGTGTCGTAAGTCGTCAACGTAAGCGAAAGGGCACTTGTAAGAGTTGTGATCGTTTCACTAAGAGATAGTATTTACAACTTACGATAAAAGTTGAGCGCGAAGTTACGAGCGGTATCAGGCACTCGTAAATCTTAAATCTTAAAAGTGTCAGCGTTGTCAGCTCTTTCTAAAGAGCACACATATGAGTGAGTGAGTGAGTGATTGTTGTTTAGCACCAACTCAGCAACTACAACTACCTATGCCTATCACCACTGATGTTGTGAGTTCAAATCTCGATCAGGGCGAGGTGTACACCTTTATGTGATAAAGTTTGTCAGTGACTTGCGACGGGGCGTTGGTTTTCTCCGGGTTCTCCGGTTTCCTCCACCAATAAAACTGACCGTCACGATATAACTGAAATATTGTTGAAAGTGGCGTTAAGCATCATAAAAAAAAACGAAACAAATCAAATCACGTAAATGTTTACATAGCGCTATTGATAAGAAAACCTGCCATTCAAGCTGAGGTCACAGTTCAGTAAATTTTCAGCTTTATGGTCGTATATATAACATCTGCAGCCAGGAGAGGAATGAATGTGATCAGCTGTGGGTTACTGGCGATATCCTCTCATTTGTTTAGAGTGGAGTACGAAAGGTACCAGCGAACATTTAAATTATACACTTTCTGTTTATCCTTCAATCTGATGTTCTTATTAGAAAACATGGCGTTAAATACCATCAAACAAACAAACAAACAAACAAACAAACACACAAACAAACAAACAAATTGATTTTAAGTTGAAATTTCGTCTCCTTATTGCTTGTTACTTGTCCTAACTCTTACGAATTACGATTAGGACTAATATACGTGTACTTAATGAAATCGTAAGTGTAGTCGTATAGTTATGTCTACGGAACTTTACTAAAACGGTCGCAAGGTCTTTAACGTTCAGGTAGCGTGGCGCTCTCAAATAACGTCACCCACTATACTGTTTACTGTCAGGAATTTCGTATTATAAACTGACAACCCGACCCGCCATTTTGGGACTCACTAGAAAACGCTGTGAGTTGAGTCCAGAGAACTGTCACCAGTAATCAGAAATACAAATGAAAGATATCAAATATATTGCAATCATAACATTTGCTGTACAATAATGATATCAAACATTGTTTGTATTATTCGTCTAGTTTACAACTTTACATTTAGCAAACCTTTCATGCACGATTCACATAGAGCGAACGACAGCAGTTTGGCGGGGACATACTACAACAGATTTTAAAAGGATTTGAACGACACTTGTCTTTGCACCTTTCAGTAAAGTTTGGCTGTTGTTGTTTTTTTTTTGCATCTGACAATATACATACATTGTCGGTAAAAATATAATATATTTGCTCTTGCTACGGAGGTCACCTGCTCTTGCTACGAAGGTCACCAGAGGCTCGTTTATCTACCTAAATACAAATAAATTGAATATATTCCGACAATGCACATCTATTGTAATGAACAATTCGAGTTTCCCAAAGAATTGACATTGTCGCACCAATTTGTATGTGTATAGGTATAATATAGTTTGCATAATATTAGACACAAGCTTAGTTTAAAATTATGCTTTTTTCAATAAAATGAAAGACAAAAAATATCACACTGTCACAGCACAAATGTTCTAAAATCCAATCTAAATCGTAGAAAGAGGCAAATTCGATAACTCTAGCATACATATACATGACTGTTCACTTTCTTGGCTTGGCACAAGCACTTCAATAAAACGTGGCGGTGTTACACTAGCTGTACATGGGCCCAAACCAATATAATTTTATTTGTGAGTAGAATTATACTTCATATGATTATTTAATTCAATATTTACAGCGACTGATAATCAAGACCCGTGTAACTGTTCGGATGAGTTGGAAAGGTGTTTACCGACTATTTTTTGTTCAACTGAAGACATGATATCAAGATTTGAGAATTGTTTAAAAACGAGATGTTGTCCCCATTTTGTACACCTGGATCATAATCATGCATCACGTACAGTGAGTGGTTTCTATTGGATACATTTGGCCATTATTTTGAATAAATTTACACTATTCAAAAAATTAACGCCGTTCTTTCTTATGTTGAGGAATAAATCAGATATGAACTGGTTCACGGTTGATAATGGATACTCGGTTCTCTATCTATTACTTGTACATAATCGCTCCCACATGCTGTTGGAAATTATGAAATACATTGACACATACCAAATATTAGGAGGACGTTATTTAGGAGATAATGCAGGCTACTGTGAAGCGATCAAAATGAATAATGTAGATGTTCTGAGAGTCATAGTGCCAAGTATGAGACGTGGAGTGATAGAAGGATTTAATTTGGCATTCGAATCGCGCTCCTATGAAAGTCTTGATTGTTTTGTAAAATATCACTGGAATCCATGGCCTGACACGAGTTGGACGGTCAAGTTAAAAGATGCAATCAACTCAGGTAATATTGATTTTTACATTTAAGATTTAGTCAGAAAGGATATGG